>OY759271.1:18480109-18600109 GCA_963662155.1 Lamellibrachia columna | reverse complement strand
TCACATAAGGGTCATTATTAGATCTGTGTAATTATTCCAACACAGTTTATTGATTACCGGAAAGTAATATTAGACAAGGGAGCAATTATAATAATGCAAATAAAGGAAGTTGCTAAGTACGTGGTCCAATCGAGGGAACTTGTAACAGAACACATTTGGTCACAGTTAAATATACATTGTTTCGGACTACCAAATACTTTATTTAATAATAATAATAATAATAATAATTGACTTCTATGGCGCCTATATCCTCAGGAACCTGAGCTCAGAGGCGCAACAAAACAGAACCAGTAAGCGTAATCGTAAACAGGGACGCGCAAAAGTCAGTATCAGAACGAGGGACAACCGAACATTTATGGTGGGAATGCAATTTGGAATATATATGTCTTGAGTTTTTTTCGGAAAATAGCAATAGTTTCAGATGTTTTCAAAGTGATCGGGAGTTCATTCCAGACCCTAGGCGCAGCGACAGAGAAAGCACGTTTACCCAAGTTAAGTTTTGTTTTAGGTACAATAAGTTGTTGTGAAGTTGATGATCTCAGCTGCCTATGGATATTTGAAAGATGCAGGAGACTAGCCAAGTAGGATGGTTGTTGTGGGTTTACATGAATTTAGTGCCAATGGTCATATATAAACGGAAGAGGATGAACATATAATTGACAAATGGTGGACCTCCGGGAGCAAAGGCTGGATGTCCAATGAGGGGTTGCAACTTGGTTGTGACATTTCGTAGATTTTGTTAAACCAACCAAGGAGACTGTTGTGTTCATACTTGATAGCCACGTGACCCACACAAAGAATTTGGCTGCAAATTATATGGTTCGGGAAGCTGGAGTGGCCATGGTTTCAGTTCCGCCACACACAACTCACCGATTCCACCCTTTGGATGGGGCTTTTTCGGACCGTTTGGGAAATACTACGATGATGCATTGATAACGTGGATGAGAGAACGTGTAGGCAGACCAGTGACAATTTAACATGCAAGTCGCCGAAATTCTTAATGTGGCGTACATAAAAGGGGCATCCGTTCAGAATGCTGTTGTGGCTTCAAGGAAGGCAAGTCTGTGATCATTGACCATATACGGATTCCAAGACTCCGACTTCGCTGCTGCTACGGTAACTAATGTAATCACGGAAGCTGCACAAGAGCACAACCGTATGCCACCTAGCTCTGACCCCAGCTGTTGCAGCTCCAACACTGACAGCTATTGCATAGTGACTGCACAAGAGCACAATCCTACGCCACCTATGACTCCAGCTGTTGCAGCTACAGCACTGACAGTTGTTACCATGGTGACTGCACAAGAGCACAACCCTACGCCACCTATGACTCCAGCTGTTGCAGCTACAGCACTGACATTTGTTACCATAGTGACTGCACAAGAGCACAACCCTACGCCGCCTCTGATACCAGCTGTTGCAGCTCCATCACCGACAGCTGTTTCCATGGTGATTGCACACGAGCACAATCATACGCCACCTCTGACACCAGTTGTTGTAGCTCCAGCACTGACAGCTGTTTCGATGGAAGCTGTACCTGAGTTATGACCACCGAAGAAAGAAACTAGCTAAACAAAGCAAATTCGGACCGGAGATTGCTACGCCTACTAGGCCTACATCCACCAAAGAGCCAAGTACTTCTAAGACCACTGCAACTCAGTCGAGAGCACACAACAGTTCTGATCCACCCAAACCTAGTCGATTGCAGCTTATCAAGAACATCGAAGGATGCAGAACTGGTCAATGGTGCACCATTTTGTACGATGGTAAAATCTACCCAGGCATAATGCGACGAGCCATGGATGTGACGAAAGAAACTGTGGCGGTGCAATGCATGTAAATTGTGGGACAGAACAGGTTCCGATGGCCTCTGAAGGATGACACAGCAGTATACGAATTGCAGTTGACACTATGCAGGCAGTGCGACGAGTAATGTATGTGATTAAATACTCTATTGTGCCAGTGCATACAGTTGTGAGACAGAACATGTTGTGATGGGCTCTAAAGGATGTCGATCATTTCCTATTCCGAAGCCATGTTGACAGAAGATTTAACAAGCAGTGCCATCCAAACCAAAGGCCCAGATGGCAAGTGGATTGGCTAATCGAGAGTCCAACAATGTTCATCTATGTGTATTCGTGTAACCCGCCTTCCTGAGATATGTGTCAATCCTGTTTTTAAACATATTCACGCTGCTACCAGTTATACAATCCGTAGACAATTTGTTCCATTCATTTATTGTCCTCTGTGAGAACGAATGCTTCCTGATATTCAATCTACACTGATCCTTTACCAATTATACCTCATGTTCTCTAGTTCTGCTATCTTTCTTAAGTGAGAAAAACATATTTCCATCAATATTTTCATACCCATTCAATATCATAAAAACTGCAATCTGATCTCCTCTTAACCTCCTTGTCTCTAGAGTTGTTAATCACATTCTTTCAGACGTTCTTCATAACTAAGGTCTCTCAGTTCTGGAATAATTTTAGTTGCTCTTCTCTGTATGCGTTCAAGCATATCTAAATATGTCTAGATAGTTTTGTAAATGTTGTTTATCACTATCAGTGTTAACCTTCTAAACACTTTTGTGTAATCTGCAAATTTCAGTACGTTACTTTTTATATTGTCGTCCAAGTCATTGATATATATTAAGAATAATAGAGGTCCTAATACTGATCCTTGTGGTACCCCACTAAAAACTGATTTTCACTTTGAAACTTCTCCGTCTACTACAACATGCTGTCTTCTGTCAGTCAGCCATTGTTCTATTCAATCACTTATGCTATCCCCGATACCATGGGCTTTTCAATTAAGTAATAATCTTTAATGTAGCACTTTATCAAAAGGTTTCTGAAAATCTAAGTAGATAGTATCTAAAGTTATTGGCGATCCCTCGTCTACACTATGAACATTAGGTCCTGTTAACACTTAATTTGACTATTGATTAATTTTATGTTTCTAATGAACACTATATTTTACTCACATATTAATTCAAAGTTTGGTCAGTAGTTAGAAATGACCGATCAAAAGAAGTGCCCAGTTTGTGAGGGACTTCCGGTTTCCGGTCGCACAGACTTCTGGGTATCCTGAGCGCCCCTGGCGGCGACCTGTAACCATATCCGTAACCCTAGAGCGCCCCCTGGCGACTGGAGGTAACCCTAACCGTCGTAACCCCAACTTTTTGACGTGGCGAGTGGCTAACCCTAACCCTAGCCGTAACCCCTGTCGAATGGAGCTAACCCTAACTGCCGTAACCCCAGCCTGTAGACGACTGTGGTATGACCCTGACGGAGTGACCCCTACGCAGCGTTTATGAATAGGGTCATTATCAACGATCAAAGGGACTAATGAGGAAACGAGAAACGAACGCAACACGGTATGGTACGAGTGCACACGTATTTTATTGAACAACACAAACAGCATGATACAACAAGAATAGCGTGTAATATCACACTACGACTACGACTATGATGATTGATGATGAATTGACTTGCGGATGTTGACCATCACGCCAGAGGTCGCGAGCTAAGGGGTGTCTCCACCTCGCCAGAGGCTCGAGGGTGACGACGAGGCGACATGCGGATGTTTACCATCACGCCAGAGGTCGTGAGCTTAGAGGTGGTGCATCCACCTCGCCAGAGGCTCAACCGATATACTACGATGTGCGATAATACAGTTTACCTTGTCGCAGCTGTTTAAGCCAATCGAATACGCGGCAATCGTTAGCTACTAGATCGGTGCCGAATATGTTGATAAATGTTCTCATCGGAAAGCCGTTGCAACGAACCAATACATAAGCTACACAATATTGTCCACAAACGTTTGACAGAGGACTCTGAAGTCTCTTGCTATTATGAGTCCACTCGGAACAATGTTCGTTCAGGAAGGTGCGGAACGCCGCGTGTCGTGGCGGCAGACCGTACGAGCAGAAGTAATCGCCGCGTCCGTCGGCGTCCAGGTACAACGCTATCCAATGTTCGCCCGGTTCGTCGCCGTCGTCGGTGTTGCACACGAAGGCCGCTGTCTATCATCGTAGGCAGTCCGTCTTTGGGTACGACACCGCGAAATATCGATCTGGTGCGCGGGTCCATCGACAGTAGTCTAGCGATCTGCAGGGTGTCCATCTCAGTAGTCGTAGATGATGTTGCGGCTCTTGTCGATTTCCAGCACGGACTCGAACTCGGCTGGAAAGGTTTGGAGGGTATCTGTCGTCCGTCCACGTACACTGCGTAGAAGGTGATGGCGTTGTTCTTGGCGTAAAACGGATTCTTCTCATACGCACCGTTGTACGCATTGTTATCGATGCAGCACAGCACCAGACGTTTCGGCAGAGTGCCGAGGAACAGGTTCTCGTGCGTGTGTGACCGAGCGCCTGCGGGAATGGAGTACACCTTGCAGTTGACGGATCGCATCGGATACTTGACCGTGCTCTTCTCTAGAGCCTTGATGTGCGCCATCTGCACGGTCGGATTCAGGGTGGCCTTCTCTGTATACAAGGTGGCATTGACGATGTTTATCCTGTAATCGGGGTTGGGCCCACCAGCCATGAGTACAAACGCAGCCTTACTGCTCACCAGTCGTATCTTGACATCGACGCCGTTGATCAGGAATTTATCTTGCAGAAAGAGATCCACGTGGAGACGGCCCAACAGTTCGACCACTCGACTCCTTACGATGTTCGCTCGTCGAGCCACGAACCCTGCGTTAGCCGCGGCTCCTTCGACTATCTCGACGGCATCCATGCGAGTGGCCATATCCTTGTGCCACAGCTGACCCGTCAGTTCCGTGTCCTTTGCATTGGGACCGCAGCTCAGCAGCGTCTCGATGTAAGCACGATACGCGTACGTGTTGGTCGAAGGTGTCACGAGCGTGCCGTTCAGGTAGACGTCGACTTGACTGAACAGAGAATGCAGCCAGTTATTCACTGGTCCCACGGGGTCGGCCAAGTCGAGATCGTCCCCATTGGCTCGTGTCACCTTCACCTGCACGTGTAGCATCGTGTTGGCGAGATCCAGGTAATCGTCGTCCGGTATCAGGTATTCTATCGGTCCACCCGAGTCCAGAGAGGCCATGGGTTGATGTTCCACTACGTGGCTGTCGATGATGCTGGTCTGAGTGGGGGGTACGGTAAAGAGATCTAGTTCGGTCTTGACCCCTTCGCACGACTGTCTATGTACGAAAGCCATCGTTATCGAATATGTCGGCCTCACGTTTTGTGGACGTCTGTCTCTTGCGTCGTCTCGTTGCTGAAGTGACTCCTTTCTTCGCCGGTGCTCGTTTTATACGTTTACGAGGTCGCACGCCAGGGGCCAAAAGACCGCGCATCAGACCGTAACGCGTCGTTTGGTCGCTTTTTTAATGCTCTGTCCGGACATGACGTCGTCGGTTATGCGCACGCTGGTCTTCAATGCCCCCTTTCACAACGCCACGGCACCTCTCTCGATGAGTGGCATGGCGCTGCGCAGCAGACCTCCGAACAGATTGCCTAGTCCGTGAACTCGTTGGTATTGGGCATTGGCGAAGTAGGGCAGTGCACCACCCGCCTGACGCGCGTAATAGTCGTTGTAATTCATCTTCAGAACAATCCGGTCCTGCGCCGTCGAAAATGAAGCGTCACCGTCACTCTACCGTACTCGAATGGTACGCGCCGTCCGGTGTCGTCTCTTATATCCATCGACTTGAAGTGCGAGTACAACAGAGGCGAGTGAATGTTAGTGAACCTATCAGATACCGTGGCACCGTGACTTCCTCCAACCGGGAGGGCTCGCAACAAAGACGCGAGACTGTCACCCACTATATGAGACTCCACGACGTACGTGTAGACGTAGATGGTATCGAACCCTCGAGTCATGTTCACCACGTCTTCAGCTTCTTTACGGAAGGGGTACGGAGCATCAGGACTGTGTGTAGGTGGTATAGTCACGGTGGCTGATGGTGTGACACCGATGTCCGTTCCACCTAGTCTCGGGTGAACGTACTGGCGTGTGCTGTCTGCTGCTGCTGCTGCTGCCTGCGGACTGGTGACAACCGGCTTACGAAATCCTAACATAGGTCCCAACGCACTGTGGTACGGTAAGGTGAACACGGTGTCAGATGAAATGTGCAACGTCATTTTTTGAGTGATGGGACTGTAGTTCCATTTAGCTCGTGCCTTATCCGTCGTCATACGTCGCAGACCCCTGTTTACACGGTTCATCAATGTCACAGGATTTTTGTAATACCCAGAGGCAAACTTCGTACTCGGGGTAAGACCCGTAGGATTTTTCTCACTGAAGAAGAACCAGACATCTTCCTCTGTAACGTTGTACCACGTATGTGGATACTGTATCTCTGCTAATCCGTACTCCCAATCGCCAGTCAGATCAATGCGTTGAGGTAAGGCCGTGATGTAATGGGCCAAAGTATTGTCGGGATACATCTTCATGGAAGCGTTGCTAGGCAGTGTCAAGTAGAAATCAGTCGTCATTGATTCTCAACGTGGGATTGGGGAGCAGGTAACCCAAAGAACTACTCAACAGGGCCGTCCACAGATTAGAATTCTCGTGACCTGTGGTCAGGTTGTAAAAGCTTATCAGGATGACCGTGAACAAGACGAGGACCTGACACAGCAAGACTATTTCCTCTTTAGGACACACGGTACCGAACAGATGCCAAGGAGTGCTGTTGCTTTCCTCTGCGTTCTGCGAGTCAGTACTGTCCTCTGCTGCTACTACGTCCTCTTGTTCCTCCTCCTGTTCTATGACGGTGGTGGTGAAGTCCTGTGTTGTCGTGTCTTGTGTCATTTCTCGAATGAAGTGTCGACGTACGCGCGGCCAGTCTTTATAGTGGAGTGGACGAATGCCTTGGCATCGATCCAGCTGTTGAATTTGGAGGGGTAGCCGTTTCACCAAAGCCTCCGTTCGTCTACCTACATTACGACGATGCAGTACCGCTTCCAAGTAGTACACTTTATCGACGGGTGCCGACACCGTCTGCAGTTCCATTTCGTAGAAGGTGCCGTCCAGCACTTCGCCGAGATTGTCCCTCAATCGATACAAGGGTGGGACGGAGGGATGAACCTCGTGTATCGTGAACATCTCTTCGCTCCAATTCACCGCGTAGCCTTTTTCGAACTTACCTTTGTACTTGCTGATGCGCACGCGATCCGACACGCGCAACTTGGGCACGCCCTTACCGTCGTGACCGTACAGACGCTGCCACACCTGTTCTTGATTCTGGTAACTCACATGTGACGGAGCCATGTCGATACTACGGTGGGGGTGTTGTTGTACGATTGCACAAAGTCCTGAAGGACGATGATGTATCGCCACGTCTGGTGTTTCGTGAAGTATCGCCACATGCGCGTCATCAATGTTCTGTTGAATCTTTCCACGACGCTCGCCTTCGTCTCCGCGTTGTGCGTGGAGAAGTGATGGATGCCGTGCTTCTTCAATAGAGCCTAAACGGATTTATTAAGAAATTCGAGTCCTTGATCTGTCTGCAAAGTCTTTGGCCAGCCTTTGCTGAACGTGGTGTCAAGCGCTGCTACCAACGACGCCGGGGACTTGTTCTTCATAGGAACACACCAGGCCACTTTCGAGAAGACGTCGATCACCGTGAGGAGAAAGGTCATACCGTTGTTGTCCTTTTTCAACTTCGACAGTTCGACTAGATCGGCCTGCCACTGCTGACGTAGACCACCCACGATAACGCGTCGTCTCTTGAAATGACGTCTAGCCGGTTTGTGTAGGGTGTAGGCGTCCTGTTCCGACAACCATTCTGCGACCATTTTTCGTGGCATGCGCGTGACGTCGCAAGGCATCGATTCCACCTTAACTACCTACCCTTCTCGGATCGAAGTAGACCGACCTCAGTGGTTGTTCTTTCCTCGGCGCCATTAAAAGAGTTCCGATGGATTGGCGGTGGTTGTGACGTTGACTCCGCAGCACGATTCTTGACGAGTGACGACGAGTACGCTGACGTCCACCAGAACACCCACTACCGCACCAAAAACGATGACGAATGACCGATAATCTAGTAGTGAAACCATACCCCGAATAGCGACTGTTGTATAAGACTTCGGGCTATAGCGTCAGCAATCAAGTAAAGTCCACCCCAAATTTCGCAACGATGACGGAACGGTACGTGTCCTGTGGATCGCTCAACATCGTAGCGCACACTGTGCTATGGACACGTGCCGCACCGTCTTAAATGTCTTCCCAACTAGCCAATGACGCCAGAGCCATGCGTTGACGTTCTGGAGGTGGGGTGAGCAACTGAGCGATCTTCGTGCGCTACCAGCACCATCAGTGCGATGAGTAGCCACCGATCGACGACGACGACCTGGAGTGGGTGTTGTAGGCGTTGCCTGACGTATGTAGTCTCTCCTGGCAACGTTACCGACCAACTCCATGGGTAGGTTCATGGCACGGAGTTGTCTTGCGAATGGTTGCCATCCCGTTGCATCGGTCCTTCTGTTACGCAACAGATCATTCACGAGATCCACCACGTTACTTCCGGCAACCGGCACACCTTCGGGGATCAGTTCGCCGCGAGCGGTCCAAGAGATATCTTTTGAGATTCTCCATCAAACGTTTGGCTTTGGCTTGCATGGTCTTGGGAACGGTGTCCATGACGTCGGCCTCTATTCCGCTAGTAGAAGGAGCTCCTACTGCTCCCTCCATCACCCCCGCCTCCGCCCCCGCCCCACACTCGTTCACCGCGACCACGCTTACCGGTTCCTTGACGTGTTTATCGGACAAGACGTTGTACCGTTGCAACACCTGATTATACAGTGTTACCTTGGTCCTGTCGTCGAGGACCTTTCAGTCGAGAATGGTCATCATCTCGTCATCGAGGGATTGCACCTTCTTACCTAAGGTGTCCGTCGGGGGTGGGGGTGAACGAAGCGTGTCCAACATTCGTGGGTCCACCAAGGCCATCTTGCGTGCGTGTTCCATCTCTCTCTCTCTCTCTCTCTCTCTCTCTCTCTCTCTCTCTCTCTCTCTCTCTCTCGCAGCACCTCTCGGAGCAAGGGTAGAAAGACCGAACTTGTCAACGGTGCTAGGAAGGCCGATAGGAAACCTACGCTCTGTCCCTCGCCGACCTGCTGTTGCAGCAAGATGCGTCTTCTCCGGGTAGCTGGCGTTTGTCTCTGAGCCAAGTCGCGTAATTTAGTCCTGTATTTACTCAAATGTCGCCTCTGTAATTCGCTCAATGGAATGTTCTTTTTTAATATGTTGTAGGCACAGTCGGCTAGTGCACACACAGTAGATCGGCGTCAGCGTTGGCGATGATGGCTTCTCAGTTTGTTGCTCTTGAATCTGTTCAGAGCCTGTATGCACAAAATGTGTCTCTTCACCAGGTCAGACATGGTACGAATGAAGAGACTATCCACGCATTCGGTCTTTTTATACCTTCGGTAAGTACACGTACTGAACACCGTCGTCTGGAAAGATGGCCGTGCGCAGACGCATGTCCTCGGGCGTGTCCTGTTTGAGATCGACCAATAGCTAGCCGTACGGTACCGACGTGGCGTCTTTAAAAGCCTCTTGAACGAACTTGACGCGCCCCGGATACACCTGCCGAGCCATGTGCGACATTTGCGACGCTTCACGAGGATTCTTGAACATCACCATGTACTGAGAGTTCAGACTGATGGTACGACTCTCTTTGTTTTTAGGGAACAGGTTCTGCACAAGATACAGCACGGACGAGTTCCTGTGATGACTTTTTTTAGTGAACAAGATTGTGACCCGTTCGTCCGTTTCTGCCATGAGATCGTCTATGACGATGAGGTTCCTCGTCGACGAAACGAACATGCTCGCACTCAGCAACCCTTCCTCGAATCGCACGTCGACTAAGTCCATCGTTGCGTAAGCCTCTTGCCATTCTCCGTAACACCACGTGATCCGTTCGGGGGTTGGATCGATCATCGCAGCAGCGTGACGCAGTATACGCGTCACGAAAGTACTTTTGCCGCATCCCGTCGGTCTGGCGACGATGCACAAGGATGTTTCCACCGTGCGTCCATGACCAGAATGCATAGCCTTTTTCAACACGTCCACCGGACCCGTGCTCACCCCGTCCACGTGCACCACGTATTTGGCGTAGAAGTAGGTGAGAGCCGCGCGTTCCTGCACGTAAGTCAACACGGGAGAGTGACGCACTCGGAACCCGCGGTTCTTTCCAGTGCCGCTCCGACCGTTGGTGAGCACCACAGGAACGCGTCCTTGTCGATGTCGTTGTGACGTTTGCTCAGTCCTTTGGTGCTGTAATACGTCTTGCTACACAACCCCACGAACCCGTCACCGGACCACTCCACCTTGAACAGACCCGGTGTCCTCTTATCGTACGCCCTGCGCGCCTTACAGCACGCCTCGTCGCCGACCCACGGTCTATTGGCGAGTCGACAGCGCACGTACTCGTTCAGATGTTCGTCGCAACATTCGGACGGCAACCATTCGGAGCGGTGCCGGAAGTAATGTTCTCGTAGTTCCGGGGTCACGAGGGCGTCAACGGACTCGGCGGCCAAGGCCAAATAGGCGGAGTCTGTATCCATCTCGCAGTACTGAAAAAGAGGGCGCTCCAGGTACCTGTTCATTAAGTCGTAATATAACTGGAACATGCGCATCTTGGCGTACATTAGAACGAATAATCCCAAGTGTACGGGCAGGATGTACGTGACAGTTTTCTTGTTCATCCCTACCTCATACGCATCGTCAACGACGACGTCGAGTGGTCGGAATCGTCCATTGTTGACCATGAGCGATACCGCCTTATTCGTGCAGTAGTTGACGTCACGATGTCGGTCCACGTTGGTGATGGTCTTTCCGTAACCCGAGATCCCAGCAACTTCATGGTGTCTGCGATGATGGCCTTGTGTGAGTGGACGTCTCCCTCGCGTCGCGCCGTGGACACTGCATCACAGAACCGCCGGAAGCACGGAATAGGATCGTACTCTATGATCTGGTACACGTGCGTCACCTCGAGACCGTGGTCCATATACCATCGCAGCAGAGGCGTGGCGAGCAAGGTCTTATCGCCTCGATAACTGCCCACAAGCATGCGCCTCGGAGTCGCCATGATGTTGTGCACCTCGGCGTATCGGCGCATGAACGGTCCGAGATCGTCGCGTGTCAGACGGATGTTCTCGAACACGGGCTTCATCTCGGTAATGTGTTCGCGCAATGCTTCCGGTACGCAAAGGTCACACTCGATCAGACCGAACACGGTTCCGGCACGCACGCCACTCAGTATCTGTTGCGACGTGCTATCAAACAGTTCCTCATACCCTACTTCCTATCCACGTCAAAGACAAGGGAACAAGAAGAACAAGAAGAACAATACGACAAAGAAGAAGAGAACGAGGGTATCTGGTCGTTTTTCGTCATCAAACGCAACAACACATTCATGTGTCTTTCGGAGGATCAGCTGAAATTCCCAGACAATTACATAGCCCCGGGTTCAGTTACGACAAGTATCTGAAGGCGTACGGTTGCGAGGTGACGAAAGGTCATTTCCCGTACGAGTACATGGACCGTCTGGAGAGGCTCGACGATACCGCACTTCCATCGAAACAGGCCTTCTTCAGTCGACTGAAGAACGAAGGTATTTCCAACGAAGATTATGCCAGTTGTCAAGAGGCCTGGCGCGTCAACGCCATGACGACTTTGCGAGACTTTCTCGTCTGGTACAACAATAGGGACATGGTTCCCTTTCTACAGGGCACCGACAGACATTTTGCCTTCTATCAGCAACGTGGCATAGACATGTTCAAGCAAGGCATCAGCGTACCTGGTCTGACCTTGCTCTACCTGTTCAACGACCTTCCAGAGAAGACCAACTTTACCATCTTCAACGAGAAGAATAAAGATCTTCATCACGTCATCAAAGATCACGTGGTTGGCGGAGCTTCGCTCATTTTTCATCGCTATCACGAGAAAGGGGTCACCACGCTACGTCAGAACGAGTACGGAGAGGCCGCTCGTCCGTGTCGATCAATCGTCGGATACGATGCCAACGCTCTGTACTTGTGGTCACTCATGCAAGACATGCCTATGGGATGGTACACGCGACGACGGGAAGATAACGACTTCCGTCCCGAATCGGCGCAGCTGTACGGACAGATGGCTGCGGAATGGTTGACTTGGGAATCCGAACGTTCGGGACGCGTCATACGACACCAGATCAACAGTCGAGAGAAGAGAATAGGCAAACTGTTGATGGACGTGTGGTGCAGCGAGACGAAAACGGCACCCGAAGAGGTCAATGCAGTCAACGGGAAACCCATGGTTGAACTGCTCGCCGAGACCCGAAAGACCACCGCATACCTACGTCACTTTGTCAAGGTCGTCGAGTTGTGGGAATGCGAGTGGAAAGATATGAGTTGAGATCCTGTCGTGTAAAAGTGTCTGGATGCTGCATTTTCGCGACGACGTCACGCACGATGGACGATGACGTCGCAACAGATACTGAGTGGCGTGCGTGCCGGAACCGTGTTCGGTCTGATCGAGTGTGACCTTTGCGTACCGGAAGCATTGCGCGAACACATTACCGAGATGAAGCCCGTGTTCGAGAACATCCGTCTGACACGCGACGATCTCGGACCGTTCATGCGCCGATACGCCGAGGTGCACAACATCATGGCGACTCCGAGGCGCATGCTCGTGGGCAGTTATCGAGGCGATAAGACCTTGCTCGCCACGCCTCTGCTGCGATGGTATATGGACCACGGTCTCGAGGTGACGCACGTGTACCAGATCATAGAGTACGATCCTATTCCGTGCTTCCGGCGGTTCTGTGATGCAGTGTCCACGGCGCGACGCGAGGGAGACGTCCACTCACACAAGGCCATCATCGCAGACACCATGAAGTTGCTGGGATCTCGGGTTACGGAAAGACCATCACCAACGTGGACCGACATCGTGACGTCAACTACTGCACGAATAAGGCGGTATCGCTCATGGTCAACAATGGACGATTCCGACCACTCGACGTCGTCGTTGACGATGCGTATGAGGTAGGGATGAACAAGAAAACTGTCACGTACACCCTGCCCGTACACTTGGGATTATTCGTTCTAATGTACGCCAAGATGCGCATGTTCCAGTTATATTACGACTTAATGAACAGGTACCTGGAGCGCCCTCTTTTTCAGTACTGCGAGATGGATACAGACTCCGCCTATTTGGCCTTGGCCGCCGAGTCCGTTGACGCCCTCGTGACCCCGGAACTACGAGAACATTACTTCCGGCACCGCTCCGAATGGTTGCCGTCCGAATGTTGCGACGAACATCGGAACGAGTACGTGCGCTGTCGACTCGCCAATAGACCGTGGGTCGGCGACGAGGCGTGCTGTAAGGCGCGCAGGGCGTACGATAAGAGGACACCGGGTCTGTTCAAGGTGGAGTGGTCCGGTGACGGGTTCGTGGGGTTGTGTAGCAAGACGTATTACAGCACCAAAGGACTGAGCAAACGTCACAACGACATCGACAAGGACGCGTTCCTGTGGTGCTCACCAACGGTCGGAGCGGCACTGGAAAGAACCGCGGGTTCCGAGTGCGTCACTCTGCCGTGTTGACTTACGTGCAGGAACGCGCGGCTCTCACCTACTTCTACGCCAAATACGTGGTGCACGTGGACGGGGTGAGCACGGGTCCGGTGGACGTGTTGAAAAAGGCTATGCATTCTGGTCATGGACGCACGGTGGAAACATCCTTGTGCATCGTCGCCAGACCGACGGGATGCGGCAAAAGTACTTTCGTGACGCGTATACTGCGTCACGCTGCTGCGATGATCGATCCAACCCCCGAACGGATCACGTGGTGTTACGGAGAATGGCAAGAGGCTTACGCAACGATGGACTTAGTCGACGTGCGATTCGAGGAAGGGTTGCTGAGTGCGAGCATGTTCGTTTCGTCGACGAGGAACCTCATCGTCATAGACGATCTCATGGCAGAAACGGACGAACGGGTCACAATCTTGTTCACTAAAAAAAGTCATCACAGGAACTCGTCCGTGCTGTATCTTGTGCAGAACCTGTTCCCTAAAAACAAAGAGAGTCGTACCATCAGTCTGAACTCTCAGTACATGGTGATGTTCAAGAATCCTCGTGAAGCGTCGCAAATGTCGCACATGGCTCGGCAGGTGTATCCGGGGCGCGTCAAGTTCGTTCAAGAGGCTTTTAAAGACGCCACGTCGGTACCGTACGGCTAGCTATTGGTCGATCTCAAACAGGACACGCCCGAGGACATGCGTCTGCGCACGGCCATCTTTCCAGACGACGGTGTTCAGTACGTGTACTTACCGAAGGTATAAAAAGACCGAATGCGTGGATAGTCTCTTCATTCGTACCATGTCTGACCTGGTGAAGAGACACATTTTGTGCATACAGGCTCTGAACAGATTCAAGAGCAACAAACTGAGAAGCCATCATCGCCAACGCTGACGCCGATCTACTGTGTGTGCACTAGCCGACTGTGCCTACAACATATTAAAAAAGAACATTCCATTGAGCGAATTACAGAGGCGACATTTGAGTAAATACAGGACTAAATTACGCGACTTGGCTCAGAGACAAACGCCAGCTACCCGGAGAAGACGCATCTTGCTGCAACAGCAGGTCGGCGAGGGACAGAGCGTAGGTTTCCTATCGGCCTTCCTAGCACCGTTGGCAAGTTCGGTCTTTCTACCCTTGCTCCGAGAGGTGCTGCGAGAGAGAGAGAGAGAGAGAGAGAGAGAGAGAGAGGGAGAGAGAGAGAGAGAGAGATGGAACACGCACGCAAGATGGCCTTGGTGGACCCACGAATGTTGGACACGCTTCGTTCACCCCCACCCCCGACGGACACCTTAGGTAAGAAGGTGCAATCCCTCGATGACGAGATGATGACCATTCTCGACTGAAAGGTCCTCGACGACAGGACCAAGGTAACACTGTATAATCAGGTGTTGCAACGGTACAACGTCTTGTCCGATAAACACGTCAAGGAACCGGTAAGCGTGGTCGCGGTGAACGAGTGTGGGGCGGGGGCGGAGGCGGGGGTGATGGAGGGAGCAGTAGGAGCTCCTTCTACTAGCGGAATAGAGGCCGACGTCATGGACACCGTTCCCAAGACCATGCAAGCCAAAGCCAAACGTTTGATGGAGAATCTCAAAAGATATCTCTTGGACCGCTCGCGGCGAACTGATCCCCGAAGGTGTGCCGGTTGCCGGAAGTAACGTGGTGGATCTCGTGAATGATCTGTTGCGTAACAGAAGGACCGATGCAACGGGATGGCAACCATTCGCAAGACAACTCCGTGCCATGAACCTACCCATGGAGTTGGTCGGTAACGTTGCCAGGAGAGACTACATACGTCAGGCAACGCCTACAACACCCACTCCAGGTCGTCGTCGTCGATCGGTGGCTACTCATCGCACTGATGGTGCTGGTAGCGCACGAAGATCGCTCAGTTGCTCACCCCACCTCCAGAACGTCAACGCATGGCTCTGGCGTCATTGGCTAGTTGGGAAGACATTTAAGACGGTGCGGCACGTGTCCATAGCACAGTGTGCGCTACGATGTTGAGCGATCCACAGGACACGTACCGTTCCGTCATCGTTGCGAAATTTGGGGTGGACTTTACTTGATTGCTGACGCTATAGCCCGAAGTCTTATACAACAGTCGCTATTCGGGGTATGGTTTCACTACTAGATTATCGGTCATTCGTCATCGTTTTGGGTGCGGTAGTGGGTGTTCTGGTGGACGTCAGCGTACTCGTCGTCACTCGTCAAGAATCGTGCTGCGGAGTCAACGTCACAACCACCGCCAATCCATCGGAACTCTTTTAATGGCGCCGAGGAAAGAACAACCACTGAGGTCGGTCTACTTCGATCCGAGAAGGGTAGGTAGTTAAGGTGGAATCGATGCCTTGCGACGTCACGCGCATGCCACGAAAAATGGTCGCAGAATGGTTGTCGGAACAGGACGCCTACACCCTACACAAACCGGCTAGACGTCATTTCAAGAGACGACGCGTTATCGTGGGTGGTCTACGTCAGCAGTGGCAGGCCGATCTAGTCGAACTGTCGAAGTTGAAAAAGGACAACAACGGTATGACCTTTCTCCTCACGGTGATCGACGTCTTCTCGAAAGTGGCCTGGTGTGTTCCTATGAAGAACAAGTCCCCGGCGTCGTTGGTAGCAGCGCTTGACACCACGTTCAGCAAAGGCTGGCCAAAGACTTTGCAGACAGATCAAGGACTCGAATTTCTTAATAAATCCGTTTAGGCTCTATTGAAGAAGCACGGCATCCATCACTTCTCCACGCACAACGCGGAGACGAAGGCGAGCGTCGTGGAAAGATTCAACAGAACATTGATGACGCGCATGTGGCGATACTTCACGAAACACCAGACGTGGCGATACATCATCGTCCTTCAGGACTTTGTGCAATCGTACAACAACACCCCCACCGTAGTATCGACATGGCTCCGTCACATGTGAGTTACCAGAATCAAGAACAGGTGTGGCAGCGTCTGTACGGTCACGACGGTAAGGGCGTGCCCAAGTTGCGCGTGTCGGATCGCGTGCGCATCAGCAAGTACAAAGGTAAGTTCGAAAAAGGCTACGCGGTGAATTGGAGCGAAGAGATGTTCACGATACACGAGGTTCATCCCTCCGTCCCACCCTTGTATCGATTGAGGGACAATCTCGGCGAAGTGCTGGACGGCACCTTCTACGAAATGGAACTGCAGACGGTGTCGGCACCCGTCGATAAAGTGTACTACTTGGAAGCGGTACTGCATCGTCGTAATGTAGGTAGACGAACGGAGGCTTTGGTGAAACGGCTACCCCTCCAAATTCAACAGCTGGATCGATGCCAAGGCATTCGTCCACTCCACTATAAAGACTGGCCGCGCGTACGTCGACACTTCATTCGAGAAATGACACAAGACACGACAACACAGGACTTCACCACCACCGTCATAGAACAGGAGGAGGAACAAGAGGACGTAGTAGCAGCAGAGGACAGTACTGACTCGCAGAACGCAGAGGAAAGCAACAGCACTCCTTGGCATCTGTTCGGTACCGTGTGTCCTAAAGAGGAAATAGTCTTGCTGTGTCAGGTCCTCGTCTTGTTCACGGTCATCCTGATAAGCTTTTACAACCTGACCACAGGTCACGAGAATTCTAATCTGTGGACGGCCCTGTTGAGTAGTTCTTTGGGTTACCTGCTCCCCAATCCCACGTTGAGAATCAATGACGACTGATTTCTACTTGACACTGCCTAGCAACGCTTCCATGAAGATGTATCCCGACAATACTTTGGCCCATTACATCACGGCCTTACCTCAACGCATTGATCTGACTGGCGATTGGGAGTACGGATTAGCAGAGATACAGTATCCACATACGTGGTACAACGTTACAGAGGAAGATGTCTGGTTCTTCTTCAGTGAGAAAAATCCTACGGGTCTTACCCCGAGTACGAAGTTTGCCTCTGGGTATTACAAAAATCCTGTGACATTGATGAACCGTGTAAACAGGGGTCTGCGACGTATGACGACGGATAAGGCACGAGCTAAATGGAACTACAGTCCCATCACTCAAAAAATGACGTTGCACATTTCATCTGACACCGTGTTCACCTTACCGTACCACAGTGCGTTGGGACCTATGTTAGGATTTCGTAAGCCGGTTGTCACCAGTCCGCAGGCAGCAGCAGCAGCAGACAGCACACGCCAGTACGTTCACCCGAGACTAGGTGGAACGGACATCGGTGTCACACCATCAGCCACCGTGACTATACCACCTACACACAGTCCTGATGCTCCGTACCCCTTCCGTAAAGAAGCTGAAGACGTGGTGAACATGACTCGAGGGTTCGATACCATCTACGTCTACACGTACGTCGTGGAGTCTCATATAGTGGGTGACAGTCTCGCGTCTTTGTTGCGAGCCCTCCCGGTTGGAGGAAGTCACGGTGCCACGGTATCTGATAGGTTCACTAACATTCACTCGCCTCTGTTGTACTCGCACTTCAAGTCGATGGATATAAGAGACGACACCGGACGGCGCGTACCATTCGAGTACGGTAGAGTGACGGTGACGCTTCATTTTCGACGGCGCAGGACCGGATTGTTCTGAAGATGAATTACAACGACTATTACGCGCGTCAGGCGGGTGGTGCACTGCCCTACTTCGCCAATGCCCAATACCAACGAGTTCACGGACTAGGCAATCTGTTCGGAGGTCTGCTGCGCAGCGCCATGCCACTCATCGAGAGAGGTGCCGTGGCGTTGTGAAAGGGGGCATTGAAGACCAGCGTGCGCATAACCGACGACGTCATGTCCGGACAGAGCATTAAAAAAGCGACCAAACGACGCGTTACGGTCTGATGCGCGGTCTTTTGGCCCCTGGCGTGCGACCTCGTAAACGTATAAAACGAGCACCGGCGAAGAAAGGAGTCACTTCAGCAACGAGACGACGCAAGAGACAGACGTCCACAAAACGTGAGGCCGACATATTCGATAACGATGGCTTTCGTACATAGACAGTCGTGCGAAGGGGTCAAGACCGAACTGGATCTCTTTACCGTACCCCCCACTCAGACCAGCATCATCGACAGCCACGTAGTGGAACATCAACCCATGGCCTCTCTGGACTCGGGTGGACCGATAGAATACCTGATACCGGACGACGATTACCTGGATCTCGCCAACACGATGCTACACGTGCAGGTGAAGGTGACACGAGCCAATGGGGACGATCTCGACTTGGCCGACCCCGTGGGACCAGTGAATAACTGGCTGCATTCTCTGTTCAGTCAAGTCGACGTCTACCTGAACGGCACGCTCGTGACACCTTCGACCAACACGTACGCGTATCGTGCTTACATCGAGACGCTGCTGAGCTGCGGTCCCAATGCAAAGGACACGGAACTGACGGGTCAGCTGTGGCACAAGGATATGGCCACTCGCATGGATGCCGTCGAGATAGTCGAAGGAGCCGCGGCTAACGCAGGGTTCGTGGCTCGACGAGCGAACATCGTAAGGAGTCGAGTGGTCGAACTGTTGGGCCGTCTCCACGTGGATCTCTTTCTGCAAGATAAATTCCTGATCAACGGCGTCGATGTCAAGATACGACTGGTGCGCAGTAAGGCTGCGTTTGTACTCATGGCTGGTGGGCCCAACCCCGATTACAGGATAAACATCGTCAATGCCACCTTGTATACAGAGAAGGCCACCCTGAATCCGACCGTGCAGATGGCGCACATCAAGGCTCTAGAGAAGAGCACGGTCAAGTATCCGATGCGATCCGTCAACTGCAAGGTGTACTCCATTCCCGCAGGCGCTCGGTCACACACGCACGAGAACCTGTTCCTCGGCACTCTGCCGAAACGTCTGGTGCTGTGCTGCATCGATAACAATGCGTACAACGGTGCGTATGAGAAGAATCCGTTTTACGCCAAGAACAACGCCATCACCTTCTACGCAGTGTACGTGGACGGACGACAGATACCCTCCAAACCTTTCCAGCCGAGTTCGAGTCCGTGCTGGAAATCGACAAGAGCCGCAACATCATCTACGACTACTGAGATGGACACCCTGCAGATCGCTAGACTACTGTCGATGGACCCGCGCACCAGATCGATATTTCGCGGTGTCGTACCCAAAGACGGACTGCCTACGATGATAGACAGCGGCCTTCGTGTGCAACACCGACGACGGCGACGAACCGGGCGAACATTGGATAGCGTTGTACCTGGACGCCGACGGACGCGGCGATTACTTCTGCTCGTACGGTCTGCCGCCACGACACGCGGCGTTCCGCACCTTCCTGAACGAACATTGTTCCGAGTGGACTCATAATAGCAAGAGACTTCAGAGTCCTCTGTCAAACGTTTGTGGACAATATTGTGTAGCTTATGTATTGGTTCGTTGCAACGGCTTTCCGATGAGAACATTTATCAACATATTCGGCACCGATCTAGTAGCTAACGATTGCCGCGTATTCGATTGGCTTAAACAGCTGCGACAAGGTAAACTGTATTATCGCACATCGTAGTATATCGGTTGAGCCTCTGGCGAGGTGGATGCACCACCTCTAAGCTCACGACCTCTGGCGTGATGGTAAACATCCGCATGTCGCCTCGTCGTCACCCTCGAGCCTCTGGCGAGGTGGAGACACCCCTTAGCTCGCGACCTCTGGCGTGATGGTCAACATCCGCAAGTCAATTCATCATCAATCATCATAGTCGTAGTCGTAGTGTGATATTACACGCTATTCTTGTTGTATCATGCTGTTTGTGTTGTTCAATAAAATACGTGTGCACTCGTACCATACCGTGTTGCGTTCGTTTCTCGTTTCCTCATTAGTCCCTTTGATCGTTGATAATGACCCTATTCATAAACGCTGCGTAGGGGTCACTCCGTCAGGGTCATACCACAGTCGTCTACAGGCTGGGGTTACGGCAGTTAGGGTTAGCTCCATTCGACAGGGGTTACGGCTAGGGTTAGGGTTAGCCACTCGCCACGTCAAAAAGTTGGGGTTACGACGGTTAGGGTTACCTCCAGTCGCCAGGGGGCGCTCTAGGGTTACGGATAGGGTTACAGGTCGCCGCCAGGGGCGCTCAGGATACCCAGAAGTCTGTGCGACCGGAAACCGGAAGTCCCTCACAAACTGGGCACTTCTTTTGATCGGTCATTTCTAACTACTGACCAAACTTTGAATTAATATGTGAGTAAAATATAGTGTTCATTAGAAACATAAAATTAATCAATAGTCAAATTAAGTGTTAACAGGACCTAATGTTCATAGTGTAGACGAGGGATCGCCAATAACTTTAGATACTATCTACTTAGATTTTCAGAAACCTTTTGATAAAGTGCTACATTAAAGATTATTACTTAATTGAAAAGCCCATGGTATCGGGGATAGCATAAGTGATTGAATAGAACAATGGCTGACTGACAGAAGACAGCATGTTGTAGTAGACGGAGAAGTTTCAAAGTGAAAATCAGTTTTTAGTGGGGTACCACAAGGATCAGTATTAGGACCTCTATTATTCTTAATATATATCAATGACTTGGACGACAATATAAAAAGTAACGTACTGAAATTTGCAGATTACACAAAAGTGTTTAGAAGGTTAACACTGATAGTGATAAACAACATTTACAAAACTATCTAGACATATTTAGATATGCTTGAACGCATACAGAGAAGAGCAACTAAAATTATTCCAGAACTGAGAGACCTTAGTTATGAAGAACGTCTGAAAGAATGTGATTAACAACTCTAGAGACAAGGAGGTTAAGAGGAGATCAGATTGCAGTTTTTATGATATTGAATGGGTATGAAATATTGATGGAAATATGTTTTTCTCACTTAAGAAAGATAGCAGAACTAGAGAACATGAGGTATAATTGGTAAAGGATCAGTGTAGATTGAATATCAGGAAGCATTCGTTCTCACAGAGGACAATAAATGAATGGAACAAATTGTCTACGGATTGTATAACTGGTAGCAGCGTGAATATGTTTAAAAACAGGATTGACACATATCTCAGGAAGGCGGGTTACACGAATACACATAGATGAACATTGTTGGACTCTCGATTAGCCAATCCACTTGCCATCTGGGCCTTTGGTTTGGATGGCACTGCTTGTTAAATCTTCTGTCAACATGGCTTCGGAATAGGAAATGATCGACATCCTTTAGAGCCCATCACAACATGTTCTGTCTCACAACTGTATGCACTGGCACAATAGAGTATTTAATCACATACATTACTCGTCGCACTGCCTGCATAGTGTCAACTGCAATTCGTATACTGCTGTGTCATCCTTCAGAGGCCATCGGAACCTGTTCTGTCCCACAATTTACATGCATTGCACCGCCACAGTTTCTTTCGTCACATCCATGGCTCGTCGCATTATGCCTGGGTAGATTTTACCATCGTACAAAATGGTGCACCATTGACCAGTTCTGCATCCTTCGATGTTCTTGATAAGCTGCAATCGACTAGGTTTGGGTGGATCAGAACTGTTGTGTGCTCTCGACTGAGTTGCAGTGGTCTTAGAAGTACTTGGCTCTTTGGTGGATGTAGGCCTAGTAGGCGTAGCAATCTCCGGTCCGAATTTGCTTTGTTTAGCTAGTTTCTTTCTTCGGTGGTCATAACTCAGGTACAGCTTCCATCGAAACAGCTGTCAGTGCTGGAGCTACAACAACTGGTGTCAGAGGTGGCGTATGATTGTGCTCGTGTGCAATCACCATGGAAACAGCTGTCGGTGATGGAGCTGCAACAGCTGGTATCAGAGGCGGCGTAGGGTTGTGCTCTTGTGCAGTCACTATGGTAACAAATGTCAGTGCTGTAGCTGCAACAGCTGGAGTCATAGGTGGCGTAGGGTTGTGCTCTTGTGCAGTCACCATGGTAACAACTGTCAGTGCTGTAGCTGCAACAGCTGGAGTCATAGGTGGCGTAGGATTGTGCTCTTGTGCAGTCACTATGCAATAGCTGTCAGTGTTGGAGCTGCAACAGCTGGGGTCAGAGCTAGGTGGCATACGGTTGTGCTCTTGTGCAGCTTCCGTGATTACATTAGTTACCGTAGCAGCAGCGAAGTCGGAGTCTTGGAATCCGTATATGGTCAATGATCACAGACTTGCCTTCCTTGAAGCCACAACAGCATTCTGAACGGATGCCCCTTTTATGTACGCCACATTAAGAATTTCGGCGACTTGCATGTTAAATTGTCACTGGTCTGCCTACACGTTCTCTCATCCACGTTATCAATGCATCATCGTAGTATTTCCCAAACGGTCCGAAAAAGCCCCATCCAAAGGGTGGAATCGGTGAGTTGTGTGTGGCGGAACTGAAACCATGGCCACTCCAGCTTCCCGAACCATATAATTTGCAGCCAAATTCTTTGTGTGGGTCACGTGGCTATCAAGTATGAACACAACAGTCTCCTTGGTTGGTTTAACAAAATCTACGAAATGTCACAACCAAGTTGCAACCCCTCATTGGACATCCAGCCTTTGCTCCCGGAGGTCCACCATTTGTCAATTATATGTTCATCCTCTTCCGTTTATATATGACCATTGGCACTAAATTCATGTAAACCCACAACAACCATCCTACTTGGCTAGTCTCCTGCATCTTTCAAATATCCATAGGCAGCTGAGATCATCAACTTCACAACAACTTATTGTACCTAAAACAAAACTTAACTTGGGTAAACGTGCTTTCTCTGTCGCTGCGCCTAGGGTCTGGAATGAACTCCCGATCACTTTGAAAACATCTGAAACTATTGCTATTTTCCGAAAAAAACTCAAGACATATATATTCCAAATTGCATTCCCACCATAAATGTTCGGTTGTCCCTCGTTCTGATACTGACTTTTGCGCGTCCCTGTTTACGATTACGCTTACTGGTTCTGTTTTGTTGCGCCTCTGAGCTCAGGTTCCTGAGGATATAGGCGCCATAGAAGTCAATTATTATTATTATTATTATTATTAAATAAAGTATTTGGTAGTCCGAAACAATGTATATTTAACTGTGACCAAATGTGTTCTGTTACAAGTTCCCTCGATTGGACCACGTACTTAGCAACTTCCTTTATTTGCATTATTATAATTGCTCCCTTGTCTAATATTACTTTCCGGTAATCAATAAACTGTGTTGGAATAATTACACAGATCTAATAATGACCCTTATGTGAGTCACTGGTCCAGTTGTGGTAACTGCAGTGGTCCAATCGTGGAATTTCACATGTTAAAAATATTTCGTTGTCATCACAAGCAGACGACATCCACTTAAAAGTTCTTATTATCGCCACATACGTTAGGCTCCTGGTGGAAACACATTTTCGACTGTAAGTATGACCAAGGGTGCTCTACTGATAATTGATCACGGCCTGATTATTATGTCGGGGACATAGAAAACCTACTTTCGGTAATAAATATTTAAAAAGTGCTGCTGTTTCGTCTAAATTTGCTTTGTCGTCCGAAATGCCACTGGTGAATGATATAATCAAAAAAGCATGCCACGGAATACAGTAATATGGAATATACAGCACTGGTCCGATCGAGGATCCCGACAACTCTCCCCTACGTTGTACTGGCCTGTGGCTATACTGTGTTTTAGTGTATGTCAATGTCTTGACGGTGAAAGGCCAGTGTATTATTTTGACATGTTCCTGCTGAAGTCACGGTCGGGGTTCGGGAAATGACCGTTTTGTGATCGCTGTGCTGCAGTGGAATTCGAAGTCACACCTAGCCCTAGGTTAGGAGACTTTAATTCTAACTTGTGCGTTGACCTGCCAATCAATATGTTTACTGACTGATTTGCCACGCTATGCGGCTACAGTGCGTGAAATCGATGGATGAAACCGTTTCATTCGAATATCCATGTATGCAGAGCTGCAAAGTTGTGTCGAGAAACATGCGGTCTTTGGCATGGAGACTTGATCAAGCATTAGTATGAGCATGGGAAAAATATATATAAACACGTGCATTGAAAAAATATATATCAATACGTGCATGAAAATATGCCTGTTTGTATTAATTATTTATTGAAACGGGCAATATGCGTGCGATTTGCAGATAGCTGCATGAGACCGTGAGACGGAAGCCAAATGCGTGAGACTTGGTAGCTTGATCTGTCTATGTCGTCGTTTCTTGCCTAAAACATGTAATCGTGTTGTGGCCGTGTTCGCAGACTCTGTATATCCTTGTACACATGTGCAAATGCAAGATCAGGGTTAGTGTCGGAATTAGGGTCGTACTTTAGGGTCGTACGTGAGGGACAGATCGTTGGCTATATAATGCCCATTCAATGAGCAAGTCTCCGTCTCTTTGCAGTGCATATCCATTTCTCTGCGCTGCAAGCATGGCAGTCCCATCCACTATGTTTACAACTAAAGTCTCCAGCGTCTTGCCTAATAGTGGCAATCATGTTGTTGAATAGCAGTGGTTTTGATCATTGTTGCGAGCAAGTTATATAATCGCTGTATTACCTGTACAAACATTTTACATACTATATTCCATTACTAGAAAATACTGCTATTGTTGTATTTTAAGGCACACTTTTAAATGTTAATGAAAATATGGGGTACGTGTCTATTTTCTAGAAAGCCAAAAAAATAATGGTAGCATTAATTGTTACTCAATTTGGAATAGTCTATGCAGCATGTATATAACATGTGTGCGTGCGTGCGTGCGTGCGTGCGTGCGTGCGTGCGTGCGTGCGTGCGTGCGTGCGTGCGTGCGTGCGTGCGTGCGTGCGTGCGTGCGTGCGTGCGTGCGTGCGTGCGTGCGTGCGTGCGTGCGTGCGTGCGTGCGTGCGTGCGTGCGTGCGTGCGTGCGTGCGAATTACGCCAAAACATGTAATCGTGTTGTAGCCGTGTTCGCAGACTCTGCATATCCTTGTACACATGTGCAAAGCAAGCCTGTACACAAGGCAGCACACAAGAACACACACACGCACGCACGCACGCACGCACGCACGCACGCACGCACGCACGCACGCACGCACGCACGCACGCACGCACGCACGCACGCACGCACGCACGCACGCACGCACGCACGCACGCACGCACGCACGCACGCACGCACGCACGCACGCACGCACGCACGCACGCACGCACGCACGCACACACACACACACACACACACAAGGTATGGCTCACGTATAGCCGTGGCCTAATAATAGCTATGTATTTCGCAGAGCTGCTCTGCTGATAAGAAATATTTCGATAATCAGTCTTCCCATAATTCGCAGAATATCTTTTCTTTTGCCATAATTCGCAGAGCTGCTCTGCGAATAAGATTACAATTGCAATTTGCCCATGTGAAAATCCCCCATGCCCGTGTGAAATTCAAAAGTAAATAAAAAATATTGTTTTGTGTGTATAGGCGCGATAATGCGCCTGATAAAAGTAAAAACATGTTTGCCCGTGGCCGTGTGAAATGTTGCACTGCCCGTGTGAGCTGAACCTTAAAAAAACCTGGTCCTAACTTTAAAAATTCTGCAAATCACGTGTTTTTATTGTGTATGGACTTGTGCTTAATTACAATTTTAAGAAAAAAGTTATATCATGCTACATGGTACGAATAGCACTGTGATTAGTGCATCTATAATATTATACTGTAATGAACGGGGAAGTAAAATAGTGGACTGACCTCAGCAGTAGCGTTGGACGGACAAGGGGGAACGTGGTAAATGGAACCGTAGCGGACCACGTGAATACCGCGAATCGCCATTCCCTGTTGTTGGTGCTGAAGGATGCCTTCTGCCTCTACCAAGCCGGAAACTAAGGCCTCTGTGGAGGTCACCGACCCTACAAAACAAGTTATTGTGATAGTGGAAAAGAAAGTTCGTAACCTCGAGAAGAGGAAGGTAAAAATATGAGATATACTACAGTATTAGTAAATAATCCCGTCTAAATAATTGCGTAGCGATGGACTCGTAACCCAGAAAAACGCACTTGCACTGTGCCGGCCCTGTTTCGGTCAAATGTAGAAACTTGTGAGGTTCTTTGTTATAATTGTTGTATCGTCTAATGAGTATAGTTGGGATTTGACTGTTTTCAAATTTTACATCGATAATAAAATGTTACGAATACACAAAATCTGGATTTGCGAAGAGCGGTGCGTTGGCTGTAAAAATGGCCGACGCCATCGTCATTTTTCGCACGTGTACTTCCGCTATGACTTCATTGCGTTGATTTTTGTAATTGCATGTGACCATGTATCAAGTAGCTGTTAACATGAAAGAGGCAGGCGCAGTTAATGCGATATTTAAAGTAAAAGGTAACTTCTACTACGCGGTATCCTATCCGCGGCGCAACACATCACCGCCCCCTTGGCCTTGCCTTGGCCTGGGCTTGGCAAACCTGTTCGGACCAAAACCAACTCGAATTATCTGGATAAGTATTGCGCCGAGGTGGAAATTAATTTGTACATATGTTGCAACCAGTTCCTGATCTGATAAAAAATAATTTTGTCAGCTTAAGAAAATGCCTTTAATTTAATCTGCTTTCTAATGTAATGGCATGTCACATTCTAAAATTGTATTAATAGGACAAGGCTATTCGCAGAGCAGCTCTGCGAATTACAGCAAATTGCAATTTTCATTGCAGAGCAGCTCTACGAATTACAGCAAAAGTTGTTCTACGAATTATGGGAGGACTGATTAAAGAAAGTTATTCTTAACTGTATAACAGCTCTGCAAATTACATAGTTATTATTAGGACTTACAAGAAAGAGATTTAATTTAGAAGTAAAATAAACTTTATTAGAGCCAAAATGTTTCAGTGGTTATTTAGTTATGATTTTTTCCAACTATTTATTGGGAAATACTGTGCCCATCTATTTTAACACATAAACAAAAGCCATCTTTAAAGCAACAGATATGCACATTCCCACAGAGGTACTCTAATACAAAACACCAATATCAATTCTCTGCATAACTGATTTATTGTGTGCATTATTAAACATATCAGTTCATTATAAGTATGACAATTCTGTAGGCCAAATTGGTACATGGCCTGAAAATAACCTCACAGAAACCTGCTAAATAGCACATTACGCCATATTTAGCCAACCATAAATACATAACGAATACAACTTCACTTCACTTTCCTATAACCCATAAGGATTGTTCGGACACTTTCTAACCAGCTCTCTCCATGTTTCCCTGTTCTCGACAGCCCACTGGGAGTCGGCAAACTCCATTCCTGTCCACTCTTTGATGTTGCCTTCCCACTTCTTCGTGTCCCCCCTCTTACGGTACCTTGCAAGATAGTCTTTGCAGGGCCAGATGATCGTGATACATGACCGTACCACTTCAGTTTACATTTCTTAACTGTTGTAAGAAGGTCGTCATATGGTCCGATGGCTTGTTTGATCTTGTTGCGGACAGCTTCGTTAGTAACATGGTCTTTGTATGATATGCGCAAGATCTTCCAAAAGCATCTAATTTCCATGGCTTGTATCCTCTTCCAGGGCTTCACGTTTGAGGCAAGCGATCGCTCTCGCTCCCTGTCGCTTGCGCAAATCGATAATCTAGGGAGCGATTTATCGCTCGCGTCAATTGTTAAAATCGCTCACTGCCTACAAGTGTTCGTCTTGACAAGTACGTTTTTGAGTATTAGATTCACTAGGAAAGTATCTCCTCTTTATAACACAGTGTTCGGGTTCCAATATTAGGAGTTCACGTATCATCCACCACCGGTGATGGCAATCGCAGCCCGCTGCACCAAGATTGCAAGAACGCCATCAAAGCTATGCTGGCTGCACGGTTTATAAAAATTATCAATTGAGTGGACTAACGTCGATTTGTATTATGTGTAAATGTCACATAATGTTGTATGTCGAACTGAATAAAATACATGTACAGTTATGGAATAGTTAAGGGATCAACAATATTTTGCTACGATCCGATTGACCGACTACGCTGTAATGGCAATCGAAAATAATAACCTGGATCTGAACTACCGAAAATGTATATGAGTTGACACGGAGTGTAAAAGTTGATTAGACATTGAAAACGATAATTTTAGTAATTGTTCCACTTCGTCTTTCAACCGCTCTGAACACATAAATTCATGACGCACATCTCCGGTACCATTTAACATTGATTCAATGTTTCATGTGTGGATGACAAATTCATATATATTTTTTGCGCACTGAGTTTGAGTTGTGCGCTTGGCATTTTGATGCAATGGAAGCAAGCCATTTCACCCCAGTTTATATTGGTGTTGCCTACTAAGCTACATTTATGAATTATTACTATACATCTAATTCTTATACGAGGCGTATTTGTGAATTTCAACTGCAATTTTCAAACCGCCTAAATGAAGTCGCACTCGAAACCAGTGTCGTGGCCACGGCCTGGGCACAGCCACTGGCTTTGCCTAGGGCCAGGCTACAGTAATCGGTGACATGTTGCAATTCAAAACCGTTTCACCAATTGCAATTAGAATGCATGGGGTTTACTATAGTAAACATTTATTTCTTTGTACTCAGCGCCAACAAGCACAAATTAAAATTTCATGGTGACAATGACAGAATACGAATGGGAAATGGTGGCGCCACCACACGAAAAAAAACAAAACAAATCACTCGCCTAACTTAATTTAGCATATTTAGGCGAGCGATTTATCGCCTGTTGTTTTCAAATATGAAGCCCTGCTCTTCTGTAGATCTGCTGAGAGGGTCCATGTTTCAGAGGCGTATAGAAAGATGGATATGACAAGGGAGCGCATCAGCCTTATTTTCGAACTGACAGTGATGTTTCTGTCGTTCCATAAGGGTTTCAACCTTGTTAGTGCTGTTGTTGTCTGTGCAATCCTGGCAAGTATCTCCGGTTTGGAACCCTCATCTGTGATAATTGATCCCAAGTACCTGAAGCTTGTTACTGTATCAAGTCTCTATCCATTAACTTTGACCACTGTTCTGATGCCTTGTGTATTGTTCGTCATCAGTTTGGTCTTTTCGGAACTGATCTCCATGCCGTATGATGTAGATGTTTTCTCGAGGCGCTCCACCAAATTGGCTAGTTCTTGTTTATCTCCTGGCCTCCTGCTAAGCCGTCGATGTCGTCAGGAAAACGTGGTTGGTGATTCTCCTGCCTCCAATGCTGACAGTGCCTTGATGGTTTCCTAAAGCATCAGTCATGATCCTTTCCATAAAAATGTTGAAGAGTGTCGGTGATAGTAGGCATCCTTGTCGAACTCTGACAGTTGTTTGAAACCAGTCTCCTGTGCTGCTGTTGAAGATTACTGCACTGGTGGCATTGTCGTATAGGTGTTCAATGGTTCGGACAAGCTTGGAGCCAATGTTGTACTTCCTCATGGCTGCCCATAGGGCCGCATGCCATACTTTATCAAAGGCCTTCTTAAAATCTATGAAGACATGATACAGGCTTTGCTGATGTTGAAGGTGTTTCTCTCAAAGGATTCTAAGGTTGAAGATCTGTTCACTGGTGCTCCGTCCTGCTCGAAAACCCGCTTGTTCTTCAGCGATGATCTCTTCTGCCTGGGGTTTGAGTCTGTTGAGTAGGATCTTCAACATGACTTTGCTTGGGTGGCTGATGAGACTGATTGTTCTGTAATTTTGGCACATCTGTAGGTTGCCTTTCTTGGGATGTGTGATGATCAGTGACAGCCCATGGGGTGGGCCATTCTCCTGTCTGCCAGATCTTGTTGCAGATTGTTGTAAGTGTGGTAATCAAGGCTTCTCCCCAGCTTGAACCAGTTCTGCTGGTATGTTATCAATTCCAGCTGACTTTCCTTTTTTTCAGGGACTACTGCAGCCTCCACTTCCTCACGAAGAATGGGGTAGTCATCCTCTTCAGTAGTCTGTGGACAATTTAGTACTACTGGGTCTCCGTTGGTGTTGTGGCTGTACAGTTCTGAGCAGTATTCTGTCCATCGATTGAGGATCTGCTCTTCTTCTGTCAAGCATTTCCCCGATTTGTCTTGGATAGTGGTAGTTATCCCTTTCTTCACTGATGTCAGGTCTTTCACTATTTGATAAGCCTTCTTGCTGTTGTTCTTGCTCAAGCTGTCTTCAATTTCACAGAATTGTTCTGCTATCCAGTTATCTTTTGCTCTTCTCATATCTTGTTTGATCTTCTTGTTGACTTCTCTGTATTTTGCTGCACATTCACGATCACATTTTCTCCTTTTCAATTCCCTTCTTTTGTCACAGATCTAGGATGTCTGCTGTGACCCATGGTTTCTTTGTCCGACGGTGTTTTCCAAGGATCTCGCTGGCTGTGTCGGTCAATATTTTATTGAAGGTGTTGGTCAGCAAGTTCACGTCGGTATCTTTGTCATCCTACTGGAAGGGGTGCAAATTTCCCACCTATCATTGCTTTGAATGCTTCTGTTACATCAGGATCCTTAAGTTTCTAGATGTCAAATTTGATTCTTGTTGGTTTGTTGATCATCTTCAAGCTAATGTGGAAGGTTGTCATCATCAAGTCATGATCACTTCCGATATCTGTTCTTGGAAAGCTTCGTGTCCTGGCAATGTTCACTCCTGTGTGAAAGCGCTGTTTCACCAAGATGTAGTCGATCTGATTGTGATGTTTTCCATCTGGGCAGTGCCCAGTCCATCTTCTAGATGTTTTGTGTGGGCCAAATGTGTTAGCCAGCATCAGCTTATTGTACATTGCAAATTCGAGGAGCCTGTGACCTCTCTCATTTGTTTCCGCGTTGCAGAAAGGTCCACAAATGTCATGCCAGTGGGTCTGCGCATCCTTTCCCACTTTTGCATTCCAGTCTCCTAGTACAATAAGATTGTCTTTTTTTGGCATTTCATCTATGACTTCTTGCAGCTGGCCATAGAAATCTTCCACCTAACTGTCGTCATAATCAGACGTTGGGGCATAAACTTGTATGACTGTCATGTTGAAGGGAGTTGCCTTCAGGCAGATGGTGATGAGCCTGCTGGAGATAGGACGACAACCCATGACAGTGTTCACGATGTCTTTGTGAACAAGAAACCCAACGCCATGTTCGTGTTTGTCCTTCTTGCCACTGAAGTAGACCTTGTGTCCTTCTTCGGTCGATGTTTCACCAAAGCTTTTCCATCGCATCTCGGTGAGTCCGAGCAGATTCCATATGTATCTCTCCATCTCGTGTGAGTTCTTTCAGTTTTCCTGCAGTTCTCAATGTCCTGACGTTCCATGTGCCAGTATCCACCAAAAAAAATGTGATTCGCCTTGGTCCTGAACACGTGGTCGTTGAACTCATCTTGGAGCCCTTCCGTCCTGGCCGTTGACTTCATCGAGGAAGACGTCCGCCCTGGTAGACTCGTGTGGGCGGGAGCATCTTATTCCATCCCGTACAGGTCCATTGGACCTGCCCACTGCCCATGAATACAACTATGGCACTAAAATTTTACACTAATCTTAGCTAATTATACACAGAATTTGGCTATTTAATTTCAGGATCCTTAGATAAATATTAAAGATTATACAGTGATCTGAAAATTGCTATATGTGTAACTTTCGCACATGTCCCAAGGTTCGACCAACAATAAAAATCTGAAAAAAAGACATTAATTCAGTAATTTTCAAGATATCATTATCAAATGTTCGCAGAATGTAGATATAAGTACCGGGTAAGACACATAATTTCATGCAAGCTGAATACGCCGATCACTAAATGATGGTATTATCGTCCAAAACAAACAGCGGCAAAGTGCCTAGGCAAACGACCAACGCTCCCCTTTCGTTTCTGTTAGACGCCACACTAACGATATTTGTTAACAAAGGATATATGTTATTTACGACAAATTAATAATTGCAAACATTGTTTTTCTTTTAAGTGTTTGCATATCGGTAGCATATCAAAACTTGATTTTAGTACACTGTTGATTGCTATACTGCTGCAGTGATTACTTAGTTTCCCGTTGCGAAGTAGTTGCACGATAGGTCTCCGACTTCAAAGGCAAATATTTAAACATAATTAATTCCTATCAATTTCAAACTGCTATGAAGTAATCTAGTTTAACTAATGATCTGCAAAGCCGTTGTAAATTTGTTGGTTAAGTCGATATCCATTACTGCCGGTAAATCAAAGCTATGTGTATCTTGATTAGTACTCGTACTATAACTTTACTGAGTAACCATAACATATATAAAAAAAAAAAAAATTTTTACTTTTATATTTTATTACTATGAGTATATTTAATTTCTGTCTTTATATTTTGTTTTGTTTTCTTGGGAACTATTTTTTTCAAAGCTGGGGGAATGCAGATTTTGTTGCGTATGGACACAACTATAGGTGGTAAATGGTCAAAGGAGAAAGCCGCATTTTGTCGGTGCGGTGTTGCGCCGGTGGCAGTGACAATGCGGCTGAAACGCATGGGTGATCTTGAATAGGCACTGTGTTTACCGGCCTGGCGTTTTTTGAGTTCATACTCAATTAGATTAACACGCATACTGAATAAAAGACTCAAGATGATTAAAACAAAAAATTATTTACATAGTGTACATATGCATGTACGAATACATGTAGGACAAATAAATGGTAAATCCAACAGTATCAGCATCTGCGCGCACTTCGCTGCAGCTCTACTTGGATACCTACTGTGACTACACGTATGTGAGCTATACTTTAGACTGCTATGCTAGTCTGGTATGGCCCTTCACTATAGTAAAGGGCGATTCCAGCGTTACGTGTGTGACATTCAGACAACATTTTTCATCTTTAACCCTAGGCAGGGTTGACTGAATTACTTTTATTTTGTACTTGAGTAAAAATAATTCACCAAAAAACTACTTGAGTAAAAGTGAAATTACTTTGTAAAAAAAGTAAAACTACTTTTTAAAAGTACTTGAAGTAAAAGTAGAAGTAAAAGTACAACACATAGAAATAACAACAAAATCATGAGTAATATTATATAAATTACAACTTGCATCTGACTGTTTTGCTACCACTCTGCCTATAACAGTTGATTTGAACACGGTGCTCACTTGTATGCTTGGAAAATTACATTATCTTTAATGAGAGCTCACAACATCAAATAATTTCAGTTAAATACAGAACTTAATTAACGATGAGGCACAATCTGTCTTTTTATCGACCTGTTCCACTGAGGTATATGAGGAGCTAGACTGTACAACAAGATATGTATACGCAGGTGTGATTATATCTGAGTAGGTAGAGGGTCAGTCCAGTACTGGTAGTAGCCTCTCAGGGAAACCGGTCAGAAGTAATACAACCTAGCACTGCCCATAGTAAAATTAACAAAGACATTTGATGCCTAGCTGATGAAGCCATCTGGCTTGTGAACCCCCACCTTCTCATGTCTTTCCAGACATGTCTTATCAGCTCACACAAACATTGAAACAACACGCTTTAGCAGCTAGCTGTGTTGGTTACCTGGTACCAGCTGGGGCTAGAATTGATCAGAAGACAGACCAGTGCAACAGAGGAATGCTGTTGGTAATTGCAATTAAAAGTGACCTGTCAGGGCCCCTGTCCCTGATATTATTTTTTTTATGGGTCAGCTTAAATAAGCCATTGCTGGGAAAAGATGCTGCCAAATGGCAGAGTATCATTTCTTTACTGTTTAGTTCTGTAGAGTAATTATTATGAATTTATTAGACATCTCAATATGAATTTTATTCGTGAAAGTAAAATGCTGACGTAAGCCGGTAAGGCCGTTGCTGAAAATACTAATGGGCGAAAATCAATTCTCGATGCGCGTTCGCTCACGAATATCAGAATTGTGTCAGTGTATGGGGATTATCAATACATTGTCGAAATTGCAAATTGAGATGGCGTTCAAGCGTTGTATGCTCGAAGTGACATTTCATGTCAACTGGCTTGACCTGACCTATGCCAATATTTGGCAGACTTTGTTCACTGGCGTAGATATACAACAGTGGTTGCGTCGATTTCCCGAAGAGAGGTATGCATGAGGTACCATTTTGTTGCTAAAAAAGACTCTTTATTATAATAAAATTATAAAAACTACAGCACAATCTTATCATGGGGATACTACCTTTTGAATTTCATCAAAAAAAGAAAGCAATATTTTTTTTTCTGTCTGCAATTAGTCAGACAATTACTGAGTGGCTGTATGTCCATATGTCCAATTAGAAAAATATAGCCATACATATTAGCTACAACATAAGACAGAAATTAATCAAATATGTTGAGAACTTTTTAATTATCTTTTCAACACCGGACTATGCCGATTCAGACAGGCCCATCGGTCCCGCATCGTTTTCTGTGGTAGTGCTGGCTGTCGAAGCTGGCGGAAATTGCGATGGCAACTTGTTGATATTTACCTTAAAAAAGCCTGCAACATCATTCTAACTGTCTGAACTAGTATAATAACGTGATTCACTAATGCTGTCATTCAATTTGCCGAAATATTGATGATGAAATAATTCGGCCTAAAGTGAACTGACATAGAATGAAGTGAGCTCGATCTTTTCAAAACTTGTTACAATATCAAAACACCTACAGTTTCGGATGGTTTATCAGACCACCACACAGTCATTGTCGATGTTAACGTTTCCAGAACTAAATTATAATCAAAACACAATGTATTCTACAGACATATGCATAAGATTAACATCGCTGCTTTAAAGGCTGACATCCTTAAATCCGACCTAATCATAAAACCAAAGGGACACCTATCCGATTTGTGTGGACAGTACTATCAAGTACTCAAGTCTTTTCTTAATAAACATGCATCTGTAAGATCCAAATCTGTATCACAAAAGCCACCCGCTCCATGGACGACTCCCGAAATTCTACAATCTAAAAGGCGTCGTCGTTATCTTGAGCGCGTATGGCGCAAATCATGTTCGTCTTTGGACAGGTCGCATTATTCAAAACACTGTCACTACTGCAACAGACAGATGGCCAAAGCTAAATCGGATTATTACACAAATATGGTCTCAAATAACTCTGAAAGTCCACGTCAGCTATGGAACTGCATAAATCAAATTCTCCATCTCTTCCTAATCATGTTTCAATCAAGTCTCTATGTGACTCGTTCTCTAGTCATTTCAATGACAAAATCAGTCTTATCCATTCTGCTTTCCCAGATCATACTTTTAGTACTGTAAACGTGGCCTCCATGAGTAAATTCTTTACTTGTATCATTTGAACCTGCCACAGCTGATGAAGTGAAGAAACTAATTATGTCTTCCCCAAATAAGTCCTGTGAGCTTGATCCACTACCAACCGTACTGTTGAAATCTTGTCTTGATACATTGCTCAAACCGATAACGGATATTATGCATCACTGTGTTCTGGCTTGTTTCCGGATGATTTCAAACACTTCCATGTCAACCCACTTCTTAAGAAGACATCTTTGCCTAAAGAAGATCTAAACAGTTATAGACCTGTTTCCAATCTCAGCTTTATTTCCAAAATACTTGAGAAAGTCGTAGCAAGCCATCTAAGGTCTCGCATCAGCTCAAATTGCTTATCTAACCCTTTTTATACCAAATACGCACCCATGCGTAGTTACCACAGGTTACCAAATATGCACCCATGCGTAGTTTACCACATTCACCCGTTGTCATATTCATTTGTTGTGATTTTCCATTTTATGCCGGTCACATGATATACCATGTGATAGCCACGAGGTATAGCTAGCTTCCTGTAATGGCGTTCGTTTATCTTGGCATTTTAATGAAATTTCAACGGATATTCTTCAAGTTTTCAAATGTGCAATTAGTGCGCATTTTATAATGTCCAATGCCGGTGGATCGGGCTAGGAATATAGCAGTTTACCAGCATGAAAAGAGGAGTTTATTGGGGATTTAGATGGTAAAATGTGTGACAGTGGATCGACTTTGCCTGGTGTGTGCCAAGTTGTGGAAGTTCAGTCGCAGACAAACTATTTGGTGGTGACGACAACTACGGGAACAATTCCGAAATAGTAAAATGGCCGACACCACGCGATCAGGCCAGAAATATACTCTTACTGAATAAAAATGCCGTTTGTTGGCAATCTAGGCATGGAGTTGTGTGAGGACATATCGACTTTGCTGTGTGTGAGAGCAACTTCTGGAAAATAAGTGCTAGTCATTCTATTTGGTGGTGATGACGACGATGTGAACAACTTCAAATTACAGTTTTTGAACTGATGTGTTTGTATTATAAATGCCACAGTTCCTTTCATGATTGTCTTAGAGATCTAGTGTTTGGTGCAAGATGTAGCTATTATATCTGTCTAAAACTTTTGCAAATGAACTTGCCATGTATTCACAACAGAAAGAGTAAAACAAGCTATGTTGAAATTTGGGCAAGTACTTCGCAAAAAAAAAAGATTTTGACTATTCATTTCAACTTATCATATTATTGCATAAATCAAGAGTTATGCACATAATAAGCACACATTTGGAAAGTTGAATTTCTTAGCTTTCATTTCATATACAACACGTATATAATAACATTATTAGTTGAGAAAATCAAATTTGATAGAATACATAGATATTTTTAAAATATGGTCAAAATGTCCTGGTAAAATGGGTACAATTCCAGGGCAGGTGATTGGTATAAAAAGGGCTAATGTGTCACAATCAGCTTACAAAGAGTTTCATTCTACAGAAACTGTTCTCTTAACACAGTGATATAAATTTTTTATTTGTACTCCAATATTTAGCAGAGATATGATTTTTTCCCCGATTTTTTCCTATGTACATTTTTCGTTAAAATACAAATTTGGCTGAAAGGCCTACTTTGAAACACCACAAATATCAAACAACACAACCTGAACTCTCAAAGCTTTTTTCATTCCATTCAGTATACATTTAGACCACATCCAATGTTTTTCAAGCATGTAAGATCAACGTACAATTCATAATTTAATATTGAAAATGTAAATTTCCTTAATTTGTGCTGATGGGTCAAAATGTCAAAATTTATAACTCTGACATAACTTTTGACACATAATTGAGGTACGGGGATAATGTTTGTATCTGTGGAATGGTATAAGTTTCATCAGTGCGTTTAAAGCTTATAGAGCATGGGTTCTTTAAGGTTAGCCTTGACTTTTACAGCCAGTAAAGGGCAACATATTGCAATTACACACAAACGTTTCCCCCAAATAAAAGAATGTGCCAAACAGTGTTCTTGATGCCAGAACTGATATTTAGTGTTGCTACTTGCACACACAAACACCAGGAAAATAAATTGCTAAGAGTTATGGGGAAATATCTATCATTTCAGACTCTTCGTGACCGTCAGTCAAGAGAGGATTTACAGACTTTGTTTTGATTTTCTTATAATCTGTTGAAATTGACTTCACAGCTGGCATGGCCTACACACGACCCCACTTGGTCATTCTCTATTTAAAAGCACGTTATTTGTGAGCCCTTAACATTATACATTAACAGACAACAATAAACAAACATAAAAACTATTGGACACATATATACCATTTATTAAGTATGTTTATTAATAACAAATACACTTGGTCAAATGCAAATACAGTTTCAAATTGTTAAAAAAAATCTAAGTTCTAATACAAATACATTTCCTTCCCAAGTATGCTTTTCATAATTGACATATCTGCTGTTTTACTTCTTTTCTCTTCTCTGTCATCCAAATTCCAGGTTATGTCTACTGTGTACTATTACAATTTTTACAACTGTTACAAGTCCTGGTTGCATGTGACAAACATCAACTGCTGAAAGTGGTCGTCACTCAAGTTGCACCAGTCAGCCAGGACGGAAGATTTTCATATCACCAACCAACATGTAGCTCCAACTAAAAAAAGTGGAAATCAAAATGAATTACCAACCAAACTGGCAATCATTCCAGTTTGGTTGCCATCCTGTCAGTCCCTGAACCTCCATTTGGGATTTTAAGTACAGCTTATGAAATGAAGTAAAGTGACAGTTGACTTGTTTATTATTTTACAATTCAATGAATCAGCCAGTATATCAATATACAATTACTACAGTACGATAAAATAGCAAATTGCCTGTACAGTCAAACAAATATTAGGTGCATAAACAGATTAAAGTTTAAGTTAATATAAAGTTGCATTATTCCAGTTAATTTAAAAATGGATGGTGATTCTGCTCGAGAAAAAAAATGTCGGTGCTCATTTAATAATATACCAATAAACAAACAGAGTTTACGGGTAACCATAACAATATTATCGCTAAAAAATATAATTGCATCCTAACTTCGTGCATAGGCCATCACGCAATATCATGGCAACTCGGTATTGCAACGCAACAAGAAACAACCTGGTCACCTGATCAATGATTTTGTCTCTTTCAGCAGAAACTTACACTAAATAAGATATGTTAATAATGCAAATGCTTAGTATATATTTGGGACACAAACTGTTTGTATTGTTGGGTAGACAGGTTGCCTAAAAAGAAATAAAACATTTGCATTGTATGGGGGACCGATCCCGTGAAAGTCGGACTCATGACATCGGCTTCGACTCAACTATTTGATGCTAAATGTTATCGCGAATTATCATTAAACTAATAAAATATTACTTCACAAAATTAAAATATACAATAACTTACCTTTCTGGATGAAGTTAACATGTTTCTGAGTGACTTTCTGCGAAGCAGATGACTCCGACGTTTGACAGCGTGGACTCGGACACACCTTTGCCACCATATTTTTGAACTCGCTGGCATGCTTTCTGCGAAGCAGATGACTCCGACGTTTGACAGCGTGGACTCGGACACACCTTTGCCGCCATATTTTTTAACTCGCTGGCATTAGTGGTGGGAACTTTCACTGGTCAGTGGAGGGAAACCATTGTTTTATTACAAATTAAACAAAGTTTTCTAAAAAGAACAGATGCTGGCCTATTTGATGATATATTGCATGATGAGAAATAATGTTCTGGTTCATGTCAAAAAACAAAAAGAAAATTTCATCATCGAAAAATGTAATATTCGTGGGATTTGTTTTGAACAAAAATTATATGTATCGATGGATGAACTTCTCCCCTTTGACCTCAGCATAAATTCAGCGTCATCCGAGGTTATGCTTTCCTCTGCGAGCGATGAAACATGGTGGCGTGCAAATGTCGGCGACGCGAATTTGGAACATCGCTTTTCGTGGCCACCAACCCCTATCACTTTCAAAAATTCATCAACAAATAAATAAGCATTTTTAAAGCAATTAATGAGCACTGAGCAACAAAGAAAAGATACCAACATTTATTGAGGTAACATTTGTAGCTCAAAATGGTATCGGTGATTTTATATTGATTTTTTAACATCACCCAAAACCTGCTTTCTGCAGCAGTTTTCGCCAGCCGCGACAGCCACTTTGGAATACCTACTAGTAATAGATGGAACAGAATGCAATGTAATAGTAATTGTAATAGAAAGCAAAATAATAGTAATTAAGCTATAACTTTGCTATTACAATTGAACATTTCAATCACACCAAAATTCAATTTCATTGAAAATAATCAGACAAAAAATTCTGTATTTTGACATAACATGACTTGTTAGCATTTCCAATTTGGAACCTTTTTTGTGGTGATAAAATGTTTTAGTATCTCAATCATGACAGTCATTGAACTTTAGCACTATTACAATTAGCAGGAGACACTGTGACAGTGTGACTGCTGCATGCAGGGCATCACGTTTGAGGCGAGCGATTGATCTCGCTCCCTATCACTCGCGCAAATCATTAATCTAGGGAGCGATGTATCACTCGCGTCAATTGCTAAAATCGCTCGCTGCATGCAAGTGTTCGTTTTGACATTGACTAGGAAAGTGATATAACGCAGTGTTCGGACTCCAATATTCGAAGTTATATTATCCGTCACCGGGGATGGCGATCGCAGCCCGCTGCACCAAGATTATAAAGAAGTAATGAAATGGGTGGACTAGCGTCGATGTGGATTATGTTTAAATGTCACATACTGTTGTATGTCGTACTGAATAAAGTACACGTATACATGTACAGTTATGGAATAGATTACATGTACAGTTATGGAATAGGGATTAACAATATTTCACTATGATCTGATTGACCGACTAGGCCGTAGTGGGAATCAAAAATAATAACCTGGATTTGAGCTACCGAAAATGCATATGAGTTGACACGAGTGTAAAAGTTGATTAAACATTCAAAACGACAATTTTAGTAATTGTTCCACTTCGTCTTTCAACCGCTCTGAACACATAAATTCATGGCGCACATCTCCGGTATCACTTAACATTGATTCATTGTTTCATGTGCGGATGACGAATTTATATTTTTATGCACTGAGTTTGAGTTTATATTTGTGTTGCCTACTAAGCTGCATTTATGAGTTATGACTATACATCTAATTCTTATACATGGCGTATTTGTGAATGTTAATTGCAATTTTCAGACCACCTAAGGCTAAGTGAAGTCGCATGCGAAACCAGTGCCATGTGGTGGCCAAGGTCCGGTCACAGCACACTGCCACTGGCCTTGCCTAGGCTATGATCAGTGACTTGTTGCAATTCAAAACCGCTTCACCAATTGCAATATATGGGGTTTACTAAAGTAAACATTTATTTCTTTGTACAAAAGTCAGCGCCAACAAGCACCAATTAAAATTTCATGGCGACAATGACAGAATCCGAATGGGAAATGGTGGCGCCACCACACGGTAAAAAAACAACTAACAAATCGCTCGCCTAAATTAATTTTGCATATTTTGGCGAGCGATTCATCAAACGTGAGGCCCTGCGTTTTCAGTATTTGACGTTGAACCCACAACAAGTTTGCCAATAAAACTTGTATTTAGCCACGGTCAGGGCTGGGTCCAATTACAAAAAAATCAATTACAATTACTTTAAATTTTTCAGTTCAATTACAATTACACTTCTACAAGTTTAAAATCAATTACAATTTCAATTACATTTATATTATGAAGAACCATTTATTAATTATGTAGTGTGTGTTGCTGATTGTGTGTACGAATAATACAATTGATAAACAAATATAATGAACTTGGGGATGTTTTTACATTTTGTGAACCGTGACTTCATGATTTTATATACAGTTAGCTAGATAAATATTATTGTTCCTTATAAATATAATTTAATGTTTGCTTGGTTCATTAATTAATGTTTAATTACAACTATAAACAAAGGCCACAACCATTTAACAAGATTTAAATTTAACAAGATTTAAATTTAACAAGATTGCCATCTTGAACAACAAGTTCCAGATGGCAAGTGGACAAGGAAGCCATTGGCTTATCGAGAGTCCAACAATTTTCTCATCTATGTGTAGCCCGCCCTTATCAGATATCTGTCGATTCTATTTTTAAACATATTCACACTACTAGCATTAACACAATCATTTGGCAGTTTGTTCCATTCATTTATCACCCTCTGTGAGAAAGAGTACTTTCTCATGTCCAACCTACACCGCTCCTTAACTAATGCTGCTTTGTGTCCTCTGGTTCTACTGCCTTCTTTAAGTTTGAAGAACATATTCCTATAAACATCCTCATAACCGTTCACTATTTTAAACACTTCTATTTGGTCTCCTCTTAGTCTCCTGGTCTCTAGTGTTGTTAAACCACATTGTAATAAGCGACTTTCGTAACTAAGGTCTCAATTCTGGAATCATTTTAGTTGCTCTTCATTGTATTTTTTCTAGCTTGTCTATGTCTTTTTTACTATATGGCCTCCATGCTTGAATACAATATTCCAAATGTGGTCTAACTATTGCTTTGTACAGGGGTACAATTAGATGTTTCTCCTTATACGTGATAGTTCTCCTAATTAGCCCTAGAATTTGATTTCCTTTCGTAGCAGCAATCCCACATTGCCTGTGGGCTGTAGCTCACTCTCAATTGAGCTTATTTGCTGACTTGGGCAGTGTTAATTACATGATCTAAATACTGTATCAACAGAAACCACCACCTGGCCCTTCACTCAGAAGATTATAGAATCAAAGAAAAGACAGACCAATGACCAATTGGGGTATACCTTGAAAACAGCTAATGGTGATGCCTTTTGGCATATGTGGAGCCCTTTGGAAGACAGGTGTGAACTGTCTGGTGGCAGATTACGCTTAAACATTGCTTAGGAAGGCCAGAGGTATTCTGTTGGTGCACTTGTTATATCTGAATATTCCATTGATTATATGAGCAGGTCCTGCAGGGGTTATAATAAAGTTTTTTATGTGGGACAGTGTACCCTGTTGCTGTAGTGGAGTTATTGACTCAGAATCGTGGCTAGTTTGCTGTAAATAACAAGGCAGATATAAGTTTGTACCAAAGCTTTGTATTAAGCCAAACATTAAACATGTATATATATAAAATACAGTATATATATAAAATACAAGATGTGTCTTAGCCTATATAATTCTAATAAATAAACTAACAGCAAAGATGAGGGGAACCAACCACACGCAGGTGCTGGACCCTCCTTAAAGTGTCAAATCAATCCCTCTGTAGAAGGGGAAAGCATCAAAGCGCCTCAAAAACCCCTTCGCTACCTCATGTAAGGGATGAAACCCCTGAATTCTTACTGCTCCATGGTAGTGAAGACCATTATTACTGGATTAACTCAATATCATTACACACAGTCCATACAAATATGAATTAAAATTGTCTATACCTTGTAATCCTGCAAATGTAAATTATCTAACAAATGTTCACCATATGTGTAATTATAAACATGATTACGTTTAACTGACTGACATACAAGCATTCTGATGTAACAAAACAACCAATCCCACCAGAAATTAATCACACGGGTGTAGATGGGGTAGGTGGGTGGGAACAAAGGATTAGGATGCAATCTAATCGCAAATTACAGCAGGATATAATGTATCTCTCAAGTCATAAACACAACTCAATATGTAAGACAAGTGGTCTACCTTTTCTCTGTGATAAATTCGAAGTGGGAAGATGTAATGGAGGCACATCTTTATATACGCAAATTGTCACGTGACTTAGCTTGCTGTGTATTACCGTAAACCTCAAATTTAGGAGTTGGGCGGCTACCTACATAAAGTCATTTGATGTGCATCATAATGTCATATTTTCTGGTAGTTTTTTTATAGAAAAAAATACTGTAATTGATGAAATTACACAACACATTTCAATTACAATTATAGCAGAATTTCAAAACTGAAGTCAATTACAATTACAGCATTTTGTTGTAATCAAGTACAATTGCAATTACAATTACATAATTGGACCCAGCCCTGGCCACGGAAATCGTTAAAATGTCCAACTTTTTAACTTTGATAGTCAAACTTCACTATATTATCTGCCGACTGCCGGAAGGAAATGCCCTTATTGGCAAACACTGTTTACAACTATGCAGTTTAAAAATGGCTCTTGTTGCCGGGCGATTTGAGGCGTTCTGGCCGTGAGGCGTAGTCGGATTGATTCGGGTGTTCTGGCAACGAGAGGGTTAATGAAAATGTTCCCTGTAAATACATGCACAACTGTACTGTTTTACCTGCAACCTGCTATGGGAGATCACCTGTCTTGAGAGGCTGCTTTGGCTGTGCAGAAGGGGTGGTTGCTCAAGACAGGTTCTGTATGTATATATATATATATATATATATATGTGTGTGTTTTTATTGACTAATACAGTTTTATATAAATAATCAATGTTGGTCTGATATTTCAAAACACTTGGATATGTATGTGTAATTTGACTGATTCATGTTCGTGATGTTTCAGCTGAAGCTAGATGGCTACCGCCAGAAGGATGCGGACGGGGAGGAACTCAATGCTGACCAGAAGGTTTGCTCTTTAGCTCATTTACATAGCTAAGTTTTAGTATAAATTTTTACAGCCGTTTTCATAACTTCATAGTAATTCCATTGCCACTACTTTGACATCCCCACCAGCTCCTTTGGGCACATCTCACAGTTTCTCATCCTCGCCTGTAATGGCTGTGGTCTCGCCCGAAAATTTACTATCAACAAGTTATGTTGTGCAAAACAAGCGGATGATTAAACTTATTTTATGTCATTGCTAAACTTGGCATTTTTACTAAAGATATTTCTAATTTAGATATTCGTGTACCAGTTTCAATTAAACACTTGCAGTATGCATTTTACGCAATTATTTGGTAGTGAGATAGAACATAATACAATTCCATAATGGCGCTGGTTCAGCTAATGTCTTGTTGGAAATGCAACAGTATAATATTCTGAATATACTCTTAGCTCATTATTGATTGTATCCTTGTGTACACTGTATGACCTGTCTTTGTGTACACTGTATGACTTGTCTTTGTGTACACTGTATGACCTGTCTTTGTGTACACTGTATGACCTGTCTTTGTGTACACTGTATGACCTGTCTTTGTGTACACTGTATGACCTGTCTTTGTGTACACTATATGACCTGTTCTAATGATTGTTTGTTTAGGAGGCGATAGGTCGCTATGATGGTGTCATACAAAGTTTGGAATTAGCACGGGAGCTTCAGAAGCAGTTCGCTGGCATCACATCAGAGGCAGGCTACTTTGTATATTAATATTTCTTCACAGCCAGTTTGTCCCCATAAGGCTATAGGGCAATTATTATAAATAGGGGTATTAGTTACATCACAGATAGGTGCTGTTGGATTGAGCCATTGGTGTTCAAAATTACAAGACATTCATTGCACAACCATTTGTAAGTTTAATTTGCGTGCAATTAAAACATGCTTAATATCACAGAAACGGTATATAATGATATAAAACCTGCCAAAGATATTCGTTTATTTACTCTTTAATCACATTTTAAAAATGCGCAAGTGGAACCATCAATCCGTCGAAGCACTGATGACGTACCAGTTTCATTGCAACTCAATGTGGGAAATTCAAAAACCGCATTGGAAAACATTAGTATATCATCATGGTTTCTCTTCGTCAAAATTTTTTTATCTTCTGTGCAGATATGGTCAGGTTTGTAACAAAATTATTATGAAAGATTATGTAAAACAATTCAATAGATATCAATCTAAAGGTTTCCCTGCACTCTATGGAGTTAATTGTATGCCAAAATTCGACAAATGTATTCGTTAGTATCAAGTACTGTATGTTTTTGCATTCAGTCAGCAGGAAATGTGTACCCACCTTTTTTGACCTAGCTTTCCCCTTGGCAGACTCTGTATGTCCATCTTTATTCTAGTTGTTAGTGTCTGCTTCCTGAATATCTTGGAGCTTTAGTGGTTTTATCACTCGTCTTGTATATTTGGCATGCTAATGAATAAAATCAATAGAATCATTGAAACATTTAATCTGTCCAGAGACCTAATTCAAGGTGATGTTGACTGTGTGTTTGTTTCACTGGTAGTCGGAGAAGCTACAGCGGAAGCAGACGAAGCGAGAGAAGGCCGAGCGACAGACGGCCGAGTGTCGACGCCTCAAGGAACTCCTCCAGCTGCAGAATCTCCTTGACAGTCTCGGCTCAGAAACAGCACGGGCAGACTTCATCAACGGCACCAATGGAGCAGTGGTGAGTGTTCATCACAGAACAACACATCGAGGAATCTCGTTTAATGAATATATCGTACTTATTATGAATACATGGGACAGCCTGGCCCATCTGAGGCCAGCTATGATACCTAAGTACAGACTGCGAGAGCCGGATGTTGACGTGACCGAACATGGTCCTAGGTCAGCTGCTTGTTCGTGATCACATGAACAGGCAATCCTGGGTATCAAGTTGACCCAAAAGAGGTTTGCAGAACCAAATGCCCTAAGATATTAGGATGGGGTGAAATTATTTTGTGGTACAACTAACTCCAAAACTCTTAAGCCTGGCTCCCTGACTGAAATATCTGGTAGCCAATATGTAGCCCAATTCCTCAACCAAGACACACAGACACATATTTAGTTTGAACATTTGAACAAGTTGAAATAATTAATATAAATCACACACACTAATATAGAGGTCAAGGAAACTCACATTAAGACAAACACATGTTGCCAACATGGGAGCCACTTTTTGTCAAAATGACTAATAATTATGTAACTTAAAAATAAAACAGAAAAAGTAAATACAAAACCAATATACATTAATCAACACAGTAAAAGACTATGTAGTCAGCTCAAGGCACGGGTGTACTCTAAACGTACTTTATTTTATTACTTCACTGTTATTGAACACAAAGAGCTGAAACTTTCAGAGTTCGTGAGTTCACCTCACAGCATAGCTGTGCATTTTTTTTAAGAATTTTTCTAGGGGTTTTCCCACGGTATGGCGGCTATCTTGGATTAATTTTTTCGTGTCAAATATGTCAGTAACTACCAGTCTTTAGATAACCCAAATTTGTTGTGTAGTTACTCTAGATAACCCTTGTGAAAACCACCAAGCTGTTTTTTTATTTTTCTAAAAACTTATTATATTTTCAAGTTTTACTGTATGCGAAAATGCAAAAACGGAGGTGAAAAATTCCATTCGTGACTCATTGTATAAAAACCAGGTCATGTTTTCCAGAAAGTCTAGGTGGTTTTCAAGAGCATACTATCAAGATACACTATGGCACGTTTCAAGCAATTCTGTAAATCAGTAGCACAGGAAAATGACAGGAGACAGCAGGTTTAAGGAAAAAACATGTTTCTGGGATAATCGCATTCAAAGTTTGGATACATGGGAACACACATTTCAACATATAAAAAGCAATCTAGATGACTGAAACTTGGCACATATGTTAGCCAATGTATAATCTATCAATAGGCAGAGTTCAGAATGACTTCCATTGCAAAATAATAACAACATGAAAAACTAAGCACACAAAAAAAATTGCAAAACAGAAAAACGTATTTGTAAAATATGACACCAGTCCACAGATAAAGTTCACTAGAGCACAGATAAAGTTCACTGGAGCACAGAGAAAGTTCAATGGAGCACAGAGAAAGTTCACTGGCGCACAGATAAAATTCACTGGAGTACAGTGCCATTGGTACCCTATCTAAATCGCCCCCGTGCCGAGGGTACTGTCAACAGCTTGGTCGGAGTGAGTGCGCTTCTTGCATGGCAGCAATATTGCATAGAGTACGATCACTGTTGAGATATTTGCACCAGCATCTTGTTCATGTATACATCCTCAACTGGTAAGCACCAGACATACATCCCCTCCAGAAGTTTGGTGTAACTAAAGTTCCGTTCAGTCGCAAACATTCTCTGAGATAACTCGTCTTGTGATGCTGACGGCCGATTTGATTCCTGGAAACAGTTACACAAAACCAATTTCAAATATGATAATGGAACTAAAATGTAATTTGAAACGCAAATTTAAATTTTGCATGTATCTCATTACGAAATCGCGCACCATCCGACGGGTTTTCCCAGATCGCATCACATATTTCAGAGAATCATAAAAATGTAGTTTTAATTTAAAAAAGCATGCTGATGTGATTAGTGCTTATCCATTTTCTAATGTAATGCTATATAATCTGTGTTCCATTTTGTTCTATTTTCATATACAGCAGAGTGTATACAGAGTGTGATATACAGGATTTCTGTAAATGCACATTTTCAGTGTGTATTAGTCATTGGAAACATGAAGTGGCATTGATAAGTAAAATCTGGAATTTATTGTGTTGTTAGAGCATGTACAAGTAAGGAATCTGGGACATAATCCCACAAGACAACCCATAGTACAGACAAAATCCCACAATTGTGAAATGTAAAAATATATATAATTTTTTTACTATTGTGCAATTTTGTCCACTTTTCACATTGTGCCCTATGGAATTAAGTCCTGTGTGATTTAGTCTGGATACCACCAGGTAGCCAATGTGATCTTCATCACTGTTGCTAGATAGATGCTAGATGCAATTCTGTTATTTATTTTTATCATGATTATAGTATAAATCAGTGGAGCAAACGTGATTTTGATCAAACACGGTGTGCATACTATCAATTTATGTCAGTATAACTTTCAAAATAAAAAAATGTGCAGCCCAAAAGTATTTATATAATGTATGAAATAGTAATAGTATTTAATCAAAATAACCTGTTACTTTTTTCCTGTTACCTTCGGACCTACTTTTGAGTGGGAACACTATTAAAAAGGAGAGTAATTACACCTGGTAGATGCTAGCACTGTCATAATTTGGATTATTATTGCTATTTTATATAAAAAAAAACTTGTGCATACATTTATTGATCAAAATTGTATTTGTTCCTCTGATGTTATACTACAATGTAAGGGGTTTCACTATAAAATAAATTAATTCACATAATGCCATGTAGTTGCAAGCTAGGCCTCAATGCCACCACAGTGTTTGAAGTGATGTTGGCTTCTCTTGTATGTACTCTAACAATGATCCCAGTGGCTTCCATTATTGTGAACTGAATGGGTTTATATCATGCCTACCACAAAAATCAGTTTAAAAAAATGTTGCAACTTAAATAAATAAATATTTGGCAATAAATGCCAATTTCCCTAGCAAACTGTATTTTTTTCCTTCAGTTTTTCTCATGTTACTTTATTTTCAGTTAATGGATTATTCAGGTACAATGTATTTATTTTAACAAAATGCTTATACTATATAATATTTTGTTAGCATTAATCGTGTAGTAGATTTTAGACTGCAATATACTATTCATTAACAGTTATTCTCCATATGAATGACTACAGTACACGAGTACACTTGTAAGAGCAGCATCATTCCAAGGTCACTAGCCCCCCAGAAGTGTGAGAATCAAGTACCAGTATACCCGGGGGACCCCAGTACCACTTCCCCTGGGTTGGTATGCCAAAATATTGATTTAACACATACCGTCTAGTGAATTAATTACTTATTTGGACAATGAAATACTTTTGGATTAGCTGTTCATCAAAAATGTGATGATAGCATAACAAGGCTACAACATTCTTCAAATAACTTTTTTATTATTTCTACTGAAAGGTAAAGGTAAGGTCTTCAAAGTGTCCTTTGTGAGCATTGTGGTTTATCTAATTAGGTAAACCTTTGGTCTGAACACTGCACCTGGGCCCTAATTGAAGTGGCTGGGTTTTCCTGTCACAAACAAAGGGAATAAGCTGGGCATCCTATTAGCAGGCAGGTGCCAATCTGTGTAATAAACCTTGTCCACTGAGAAAGATGATGATATGAAATAATTCTTCATCAGATCTTTGATAATATAACGCATGAATGGTCTTGCATGTTTGCTCTGTAATACAGATTTGAACAATGACGGTTCTACTGACTGCTAGTGGATATTCCTGTTAGCACTTAGGGATCCCTACAGGGCAATTCTGCCTATAGTGTAGCTTCTTCCACAACTCTTATTATGTTATTATCTGTCTATAAGACTGCACATTATTAAATATAATATTTTAGATATACAAAATGGAACACAGTCTGACAGATATCTGCTAGAAGCGCCCTCCAAGTAGACCAATACATCAAACACAACACTAGATGTTCGCAAAAACATAGTAATCAGTTTCTTCAAATGACATATTCATCAAACACGTTTGGAAATAGTTACAATATACAATAAAATATTGAAATTATCCAAAGTCCAAGCATTATTTCATGTTACATACATTCCAGTCTTTCAAAGTTTCAACTTGGGGGTACCCACCATGAATTACCAGCCAGCATATACACTTATGTCCGAATTACATTATTTGCCAGTAAAATATACATATACAGGTTTAATGGTATTTTGTGAACATGTTCAGAATGTAATAAAAACAATTAAAATAATATGTTGTTTTCTTATTAGTCTGTAACTTAGTCAATTATTCGAGTGAAATGCATAAATAACAAATCAGTATCAATCAGACTGTTTTACCAGATATATTTCAGTCACCAAACATTAGCTGTGTTCTGTCAAATCAGCTGCGTTAAATCAGATCGCTAAAACAACATAATCACTTTAGAAAACAAGCACCAAAATAGATTTAATTAGAACATGTTTGAAATTGTCTATAACTGATTTCAATAAAATAATAAATATATTTCATTAAAACATCCTATTTTTAATTAAAAATGTCCCCAAGCTTGAATGTAATAATTATATGTTTTCATTTACTTTAGCTTGCTGTCGCTTTCGGTAGGCAGACCTGGTAAATTCGCTCATAGACGGAGCTATAGCAGTGACAGTAGCACTAGCGCTGACAGCCCTCTTACGAGGCCCGCTTGCCTTCGATCTGAGCGGTGTGGTTGTCACTGCCCATGTCGCTTTCTCTGTTCGGGTTCTACGGATTGACAGCATCAACATAGCTTCCACTACTGGGAATAATGTTGGCACAGAGATTTTAGCACCCAGGTCGCAGTCGAAACAAGTTTTCTCACAGTGCGCTGATCAAAGCTGGCTGTGCTTCAACAGAATATGGATTCTGTAGTCTGTGTGCGAGTCTTTATCAAAAGTTGGCTCCGTAGGGAGCTTAAACCACCTACATCATGCTCTGATATTACTGTTTGCATTACAAACGAATGCTGCACAAAAAACATTCCCACTCAAGGCTGATGTCACTGTCGACAGTATCGTGTTGCCTCTCGATGATGTCGATGTCAAAACTACCTTCCAAACATCCCTCAAAATCCGAATCGCTCAAGTCTGATATAATGACAACGTTCAGAATTACAATCAAGGTACAGAAAAACGCTGCTCTATCCGGTGCGCTATAATACCGTTGTGCAAAAAATAGAACGCTAAAAACTTGTTTAATCGTAGACATCACCGATGGTTTCGTGTTTTGAAACTATGCAGACATTCTCCATGATACTAGCTAGCAGCAAATGACAAGCTTTCATTTGATTGGCTGAAAATTACGTAATAAAAACCGTAGTTTAAAAGTGTTTCTGTTTTCAGTATTTGACATCGAACCCAGAACAAGTTCTGTAAAACTTGTATTTAGCTACAGAAATCGTTAACATTTTAAATTTGATAGTCAAACATCACTATATTATCTGCCGACTGCTGGAAGGAAATGTTCTTATTGGCTAACACTGTTTACAACTACGCAGTTTAAAAATGGCTCCTGTTGCTGGGCAATTTGAGGCATTCTGGCCATGAAGCGTAGTCAGGTTGATTCGGGCATTCTGGCCACAAGAAGGTTACAAATAGGATCTGTGTGTGCATTATATTTACTCAGAGAACCAAACCTTGTTGGTCAATATGCCATTGACATTAAGTGCTTGTGTCATGCATCAAATTGAATGGTAATGGTACTGGTATCATTTTATTGAAGTAATCATTGTTTTTAATGTGTGATTTAAATTGTGTAACAGTTAATATCTTACTTAGATTGTGTAACAATTAATGTGTAAATTATTCAGATGCCTATCCTGTTTGAAATGACAGGACCACTCTGTGGCTGTTTATGTTATTTTGGAAGAGGAACTGAGGAATAGCCGATCAAAGCCATCTATAACAATGTGTAATTCTATTTTAGGTTCTGAAAGAGGAGGAACTAGACAAACTAGATGAACTTTACCAACTGATTAGTCCATCGAGAGAAGACAACCACAGGTTTGTTCCTTTTCAGAAGCATCAGTGGTTTTCTGAGACCACTGACTTTTCTTTTTGTTTATCGATTAAACTGGAACTTTCTCCTAATGCCAGGCATGCACTTTTAAACTCGTTGTGAGCTGTGTTTTGTTTCGACTTAATTGGAAAAATTAATGATTAAGCATGAATATATTGGTAGTATTGTGTAAATTACAGTTATATTTAGCATATTGTATTCTGTGGGTGTGCATAGCGTTCTAATACATTTGACATTGTGCATGGGGATGATCCTTCCATGAAATAAAATTTACATGGACCTTGAGTAATTGTTTTAGTATAAATCTTCTGATATTATGGCAACAGAGTTGTATGCTGAAGTCGTTTGGGCCCCTGTGTTTGCGCAGCTATGACGAGCAGTTGACCGAGGCGTCTGACCACATACAGAACTACCTGGACAACAAGGATAAGGAAGTAGCGGGAACAACCTATAAGGCATTGCACGACCTTGTGACACGCATTGAGGGCTGCAGCTACTTCGACAGCATCAGCAGAACAGTGCAGCCAGAGACACTGGAGACACAGTCGGCTGAAGGTAGTTGAAATGTCATGTCAGATGGACAAATCCCCAGTGCTCATGATGCTTCCATATAGCTATTGAGCTGCAGTTACCAGATTAACTTTTTAACAGTCTTAGTAGGCTACTTCATTATTACCCATAAATTATGATTGAAAACACAAATGTATTCATAGGAATTGTAAACTCATCAGTCAGCCCTTTGAGTAACCTGGCATTCAACCCTTGATTGTGTCAGGGCAGGTCTTTTTAGGGTGACCTGTTCAACGCGTAAATGTCTGGTTGGCCTCAATACGATGCCTGTGGATATATTTTGTATAATAAATATAACGTTAAAAATGAGCCATACTAATAACCAGGTTAAACAGCTCTTCAGGTGCATCATATCCAGTGGTCAAAATAGCCTGACTGCAGATTATGTTTACTGGCATAATATGGCTTGACTATATTATGCGTCCACTTGTAGAGGAACTCGTGCAGGAGGTGGCTGTACAGGCAGAATTTGCCGAGGTTGACATACCACATGAACAGCCCACAGAGACATCACCCGTAGACACACAGGAAGTAAGCATCTGACAGTGACACTTGACACATGGAGCATGGAACACACATGATCATATAGTGTATACCCTAATAGATGGATGGCTCCTTTAACTGGTTTTATTCCTGAGCAGTTCCACTTATGCTACTCCTGACATAATCTGGGAAACAAGGCATATTTAAAAAAAACTGCATTTATTTTACATTAAACACGATTTAGCCTTAACTAAATGAAATGGTTAGACATGTGATATCCTAAGAGAAAGTTGATGTAATGACTTTATGAATGTGTCATTTTAGTAATCTTCACTTTCCCAATAAAACAATTTTGAACAGTAGAAAATACAAAGAAAACATAAATTTTGCTGTTGACATTTTTTTATTGAGCTGTGGCATTTTATAAGGCCATATTATCTGTTGAAACATTTTATAAGGCCATTATCTGTTGAAACACTGTAATAAATAATGTTTAAGTTGTTCCCATTGTCATCATCAATGCAACATAGGTTGAATGGCATTGATCATCCCCGAGGTGGTCTCGCATCACAAAGTTGATACGTACTCGCACATTTCCCCATCTCTTTTTTATATATCGTTATTATGTGTTGAAGATATGCTAAAATAACACAATAAACTAATGCTTTCATGGGCACAGATGTCGGCAAGTTGTCATTGGCAGTTCCAGACAAGAAATGTCACAGTTGTGCTCAGATTTGTAATTTAATTGTGATTATAACTACTTTATCACTTCATGCAGGAAACGTACCAGGCAAATATGTTTGCACCATTAGTCGTTTGTGAGTGTCTTGATTCATTATGTGCTTTTCCATGCAAACTCAGATGATACCAGCTGGAGTTTAATATGAATCTCGGACTTTTATGCCAAATTTGTTACAGACCTGAACTTTGCAGATGACATTGAGTTGCCATATGTGACTAACGCATGGTATGTTGTTAATAAAAGTGGAGAGGACCATAAATAAGGGCAAGGTCAACGCATGGATTTCAGTGCATGCAGAGAGCAGAAACCAAAGATCATCTTTAAGACTAAAAAATATATTATTTCATTTAAAAGTTTTAGTGGTTTTTGGCTGTAACAAAACTGTCAATGTGTACGTATGTGTCTAATAAAAATGTTGAGCAAATAAATGTGAGTTAGCTTGGATTGAACTGTCAATGTGTGTTGTGCACCTAATAAAAATGTTGAGCAAATAAATATGTGTTAAGCTGGATTGAACTGTCACTGTGTGCCTAATAAAAAATATCTGTATTAAGGGGAGACATTCCCCACCTGTATAGGGTATTTTTTTATATTGATGAATATGACAAAGTTATCCATTAAGAAATGGAAATAAAAAATATGCTCTGAACTTTATTACTCCTGTTACCATGGTACCAAACAAAACGCGAGGCACATTAAACAAACCTGCATCTATTTTACATTGAAAAAGATAGTTTTAGCTAAATGAACTGAGTTAAACATGCACGTTAATGATGTAATAGGAAAATGCAGCATACTTTGTGCATGCTCTCCAACCATTAGAATAGCAAATAAGATTGTAATTCTTTCATATTTAGACTCTGATATTATACAACTATAGCTAGAGGTGACAGTTGGATAGTTTAACTATTGCGATAGTGTTGTAATAGTATCGTGGAATGAGGAATAACCAGAAAGGCAGTCTCAAACCATAATTTACGGGTGGCGCCATCACATGGCCTTGAAGGCAGTTCATTCAAATTGGTAAATCTGTGAATGACTCTAACCGATAGTTGATGTTGGGTCGACAAATAAGTAAACTTACCTAATTAAGTTAAAACATGTTTACGAACAGTGACACAAGTAGCCCTGCTGGTTTGTTTAGCCAACTATCATTACTCTTGATAGTTCAGTGTACTATCAACAATAACTATTGATAGTTAAATTTTAGTAGTAAAAATAGTATTAGATAATATTGTGATGCAACAATAGTTACACCCCTAACCTTTCATTTGAAATATTAATAAGTTATATATTTAATTTTTTTTTCTGTAATGTGGCCAAAATTCTGTGTTTTCTTTTATAGATAAATACCTAATAAACAAAACAAAAGGTTTTGCCCCATTGACACTCTGCACCAGTTGCCCATTCCGCACTAGTGAACCTTAAAAAACACTGATCTTGATGACCACCAGTAGGTTGCCAATGTATTGCATTGCTGTTCTGAGAGTTCTGATGCTCTATAGCTCGTATTCATTCACACAGTTACCTTATTGACACTGATGTAAAGTGTATCCACATTGTTTAGGCTGTAATAATAATTATAAGCGGTTCTTTACCCATCCATTTGGTTATCAGTTGGTAGATGCATATTGCACTACATGTGTGCTTTTTAGTATTTAGTAAGAAACTTTACAACTTGGCAAGCAATTTGTGAAAATATTGCTTTAAATAAAATATATTAATTACAATAATAATGGCAGTTACATTGATATAAGTGAGTCATTATCATATGAGCATTGTTGTGTATTTTATTGTAGTAAGCTTTCTCTGACATCGCACAATTTTCCTGAATCAAATGCTATCATGTTCCTTAGAACGAACCTGAAATTCTGGAAGATGTACATTCGCCCACTGCAAATACACGGGAGGCTGAGCGGTCGCCACCAACAGAAGTGCAAAAAACAAATATGTTAGAAGCAACCGAGGCGGGCTTTGATGACAGCTCGTTTTTCTCCACTGTCTCAATCAACCGGCCACGACAGTTCAAGGAAATTGTTTCTTCTGTGCAGGGTAATTTTGACTTCCTGCAAGAGTCTCAGATCGAATTGGAACGTAAGTCTGTTTTAATGATGAGTGGATATACCAGTTTGTTTGGTGATAACAGTTATAATAACAATATTTAGTACTCTGGATAGCTGTAATAGTGTAGCTTTTATAAGGGTCTGTACATAATTTTCCTCTGCTTGTGCAACTTTAAAGAAAAGAAATCCATTTCTTTAAAACATGTCAAGGGATTTTGCTGCTTCTGACACTGCCCAACCTTCACTCCTAATGTCTCCTCTGTTCTATCAACATGCCTTACACTTTGTGTAACAAAGTAACAGGTATTTTAAATCTGCACGGAAATGAGTATTTATTACATTTTTCCTGTGCCAAGTATTCCTTTGAATTTACAATCTTCCCGGTTTACAGGCCATGAAGTGCTGATTTTGCGATGGCAGATAAATGCTTCTGTGAGAAAATACGGGCATCATACCTTACTGTCGATGGCTATCGTAGTTGCTGCGGATGTACTATGAACTGTCATTGTTATTTTTGTCATCAGTTATTTTTAATCAGCTGCAGTTTATTAAATGCTATTTCATTATAAATGAAACAATGTTGCAATGTCCTTAAGTCAGTTATTTGCTTAACCAATGTCCTTAATACAGTTGTTTGGTTAACCAATGACAATTTTACATTCCCTTTAAGATGGTAATAAATGCTTGTGGGATTAGAATGATTTTTTTATGGAAATGTGTACTTTAATCTGTATAACATCATAGTAGTATAAGGTTAACATCATAGTAGTATAAGGTTAACATCATAGTAGTATAAGGTTAACATCAGTAGTATAAGGTTAACATCATAGTAGTATAAGGTTAACATCATAGTAGTATAAGGTTAACATCGTAGTAGTATAAGGTTAACATCGTAGTAGTATAAGGTTAACACTTTCAACAGGATTGTTATGCTGTGTTTCAAGCATAAGCTGAAAAAAATTGTAAGTTCATCTTCAGTACATTTATTCAAGCCACTCCATCCAAAATTAGTCTAGAATAGTGGCCCAAACAACCAAAAATGAAGAATCCAATCCCACTTCCAAAGAAAGACTGGTTCATTAATGTGATCATGGGGGAAACAGTAATTTATTGAAACATCTACTATGATAGAATAAGATAGAATTACCTGAACCTAAAGCACAGACTTGCTGCCATCTCTTTCAGATTCTAAGAGGGCACAGGCGGGCTACCAAAACAAGTCTCTCGTTAGTGGTGCTGCTGTCGACCAAAGCGTGTCTCATTTCACGGCGCCGCAGCATTTAACACAGTCTCAACTGACACATACTGCCATGCAGGAACCTGCTACGGAAGCACCGCAGCAGTCTGCACCGCAGCAGCAGCAGCAGCAGTACACCGACTCACTTATCACATCTCAGGCGACCAACGAATCACTGGTCAGTCAGCAGGGTGTGCTGGACTCTTATGCATCACCAGAGCAGGGCTTTGGCCAGAATCACATGAACTTGCAGGTGACCAGCTCCTCACATTCATTCAGTGAGCAGGCATCTAAACTTGCTGCACAGATGACATCCATCGATCCATCAGTCGTTCTGCCGTCTGCCGATGGGCCACAGCCAATTCCAATGCCAAATGAAACGATACCCGGGCAGTCTTTGACAGTGCAGGGATTCACAGACACACAGGGCCAGGGAGACCAGCTCTCTCCTGACTCACAGGTAGGCATGCTGTACACTTAGAAGCCAGTTGATGGCTGAGCCAATACTATTGCAAAGTTGTACAGCAGGCTTTTCTATTGGTTACAAAAGAAACTGAATTACTTCTATTCTGTGCTGTGCTAATAGATGCTACCCAAAATAACCCATAGTGTCTCTAGTGCATAATATAATACTATATGCATTGACGGATATACGATACATAATTTTGTAGCATACAAATCCGTGAATATTTATAATGTGGTCGAGCACGCATTGGCATAGATACACGAGTGTATCGGTTCATGGCAAATCACAGGAATTTGTCAGGTGTCTAATTGTTCATTTTTAAATTATATCAGCCACTCGTGGATATGCTGATACACCGTGACATAATCTTGACCAATGAACAGTGCTGCACCATAATGAAAACTCGTATTGTCATAGCTTCTGAAACATCAAAAGAAACATAAACCAAACACGTTTCTCTTGCCGAAATTTAACATTGGATGTCTTGCGTTAAGATGTGGTCACCATCTGGCAATTAAAAATACGCTATTTCGGGTGGTGTCTATCGATAACTAATTGTGTTCAATAAATATTGAACAAACTGTTTTATCAGCTTCATTCTCAGAAGGATTCACTAAAATAAAATAAAAACTGCAAACTATATTGGGCATTCAGTTTTGTACAAAATGTGGTCCAGGATTGCTATTCTCACATTTGTGTAGATCAGTGTTGTTATCCAACATTAGATTGCATTTTGAAACTAATACTAGACAAATGTGGTTTGAAGAAAATTACATGACACCAAGATAGTGTATTATGCAGAAAATGGGGTAATTAAAAAATGTATAATAAAAAAACATGAATATCGGGGTAAGTACCTGGTAATCATTACTAACAAAGTATATGTCTATATATTCAATGCTGTCTCCCTGCTGAATTAATTGATATCATTCATTAATAATCTTAAATTTGTTTACATATCAATTGTAGCTGAATAGAAAATTATCAGAATGTTTTCTTGCCTGTATTTTTTTAATAGCAGGGGAGGCACATTTTTTATTTTATATCTACAGCAAATTATAGCATCTAAGAAGCATAAGAAAATGACACTACTTTCTGTATACCAACCTGATGTTTTATGCCACTAATTAGGCAATCACACAAAACCTAAATAAAGTATCTCAAAAGTAGAGCAGGACCTTCTGTGTTTTGCACCTGCCAACAAATCTTAAAAGTGATCTTAAGAAAATTACTCTCCTTTCATTTGTAAGTAGTTAGCCACCTTAAGTAGGCTGGGTGGATTACATGTCAAGCCTGGTTATAACGCAGTGGTCGGGGTTCACGATTTCGGACCGTGCTGTATGCGAGGCATGTTAGGTTTTCCCATATCTGCCACCAGGGAGCTACTAAACAGCGATCGCTGCACCAAGTCCAAGAACGCTGTCAAAGCAGCTGTGTGCTTGCAGCACTGTCTTATATGCCAGTACTCAATTTATAGAGCTTATTAAACGAGTCAACTAGCATCAAAGTGTATTATTTTTAAATGTCACACCCTGTTGAATCTTGAACTGAATAAAATACATTATGTATACTGTTATGGAATAGATCTGCTACGATGATGATATACTTGACCAATAGGCCTACGAATTGAAAATAACCTGGATCTGAGCAGCTGAAAACGTATATGATTTGACACACATAGTATGCAAGCTGATTAAACATAGAAAACGAAACACCCTCCGAAAGATAGCTATTCCCATTCCCCCTGGCGGCAGAAAATCGAGGTCCACGTTGTATCCAAATCCGCGTTGTAAAGGGGTACGCAATAACGAGGCTCGACTGTATATTGTATTTCAGAGTTGCAAGTGTTGTAATTAAAAAAAAAAAAGTCATTTGAAAAACATGATCATTACTATGGAAGTACCTGCCCATATCACTGTTTCCAATAATCATACAGGAATTTCCATTGAGAGCATAGGCAGAATACAAAATATGTAGTGCCCCCTTGCAGCTTTGGGTCCCTTGCAGCTTGTGATGTGCCCAATGCACCAGTGCAGACATTTAAAGTTAGACCTCAGAAATGCATTTTGTAGCTTGTAGTAATTTTTTTCTGGGGATATCCGCTAGTAGGAGGGGCCACTCCCTCAATGCAGAGGGAACCTTGTGGTCTGCAGTGCCACTACTCTGCAGGCTCCGGCATCAATAGCGAATTATGGGCCCCTATAAATCCCCCCCAGGGAAGGCTAAATCCGCTAGACTAGTAAATTATTATTTTTTAAGGGTGGATTCCGATTGGCAAAACGTGAAATTAGTACTGTGTGATTATTTGTGCTACATACGTTCAGTAAAATATTTCCTAATGTATAATGAGAAAAAGAAATGAAAATTAATTGATGCATAAGCCACTACAGCCACTTTAAAAACATAGGTTGGTTGCTGAAATTCATTCTAAGTTACAGAAGCTTGTGCAGTTCATTTACCTATTAATTTAGGCATTATATTACTTAAATTTTTAGTATCAGAACATTGATTGAGGGCATTGATCTAGACTCGTTGTAACACCTCAAAAAACAGCGGTGTATTCCCTCATGCAGCAGTGTTATTTTAGTAGAAGTGTAAACAAAACAATGTGATATGCCTGAGGCGTGCCAGCCCGACATTGTTTTGTGATTCTGCTAGGAGAAGAAGCCTTTCTCGATGAACCCGAATGCGGACATATTTCGGTCGATGTACCCACAGCAGGCGATGTCTGTCACACAGCAACAGCAAGCGGTGGGACAGCTGACAAACTCAGCCGGCGGACCACCCATGCCAAGTGCCCACGACAGCAAGTTCTACAGTCAGTCCATGCAGGCCTCCGACTACCCAAGTATGTTCAATGCTCATTACAAATCTCTACAATATACAGTAGGATACAAAGGGAACCAGGTGGTATACTACAAAATCAGTTATAAAGAAAGTTCTGGGAAGAGAGCGTCGTATTGGGTAATGTGTTCTGTTGTGTAGCTCTGATTGACACATTCTGTTGTGTAGCTCTGATTGACAGGCCAGTTTTGTTCTAGCACCTTGTTGCTTATTACCATATATTTTAAAGATCCTTCCTCAATTCAATTTGTTAGCTTGTCTTGTTTTAGAATAATTTCGCAAATAATCAAACCTATCTAGTACCCACTACGACGTGCTGGCTGTAGTGTCCACTACGACGTGCTAGCTCTAATATCCACTACGACGTGCTAGCTGATATGTTTCAAATGTGTTATTTAGTTTTGGTGAAGTCATTGGGCAAACTATTACATTATTTTTGACTAAATTCGGCGAAAAAAAATGACAAGTAGTTTGGTTCTATGTACTAAGACAAGTCTGTTGATACTTTCACAAGTGACCTGGTCTAGTGACCAGAGTTGGCTCTTTGATGATTCTAATAAAACTACGCTCTTTTTATAAAACTGACTGCACATGTTATTTTAACTATTCACACACTACAGATTTGAACGAACCTACAGTTGAAGCACAAGTGGCTGAAGTGAATATACTCTCACTATTAATTTATTTAAAATACAAATATTTAAACTGTATCACACAAGCTAAATAGCAAAGCTTGTTCTTACAGGTGGCACGTTTGGAGGTTCAAGTTACGTGCGAGGGGGCGGTGCGAGACGAGGGGGCCAAGGACGGGGAAGTCGTGGGGGAAGCGGTGGCCCTGGAAACAGTTTCTCCCGCAGTGGCACCAACAACCGTGGGGGTGTTGCATCATTCAACATGCCAAGGGGTGGAAGTGGAAATTTCCAAAATAACCGAGGAAACAGTAGAGGAGGAGGAGGAGGTAAGGAAATGTTGCTACAAATTAGTCCATCACAAATCAGTACGTCACGTTTTGATTAATGTGTATGTTATTAAGTCGGGAAGAGAAATCATGCAAGTAAATGCCACTAAACCTAAAAATAACATTTAGCAATTATACCCAGAATTACACATTCCAAAAATGTCCAAAATGATAACTGACTGGCAGTGAATGGTGAGAAACAAGTCTTGTAATAACAGTGTCAGTGACAATTTGAATGATCAACTTTAGGCTGTCTTGTCTTAGTCAGGGTTGATGTTTCTGTAGGGACACACACACACATGATATCTGTTGGAGCTGTGAGGATTTGGTTTACTTCTAACTGTAGTGCAGGAACATCTGACAGTGGTGCTGTCATGCTGGGTCCACCTATTTCATAATTCGAGTCCAAATTCATTATTTGAATTGTCATTGCAAACTTTTACTTTGTTGAACGCATTGCGTAATAAAAAATTGTTGATGCCATTATTCTTTTTGAAGTTGGTTACAAAATCAGAAATGTCTACCATGGACTTGGGACTGCTTTGGCTCTAGTCACATTCGTTTATTAAAAATCAGTCTCACCAACATAAAATGCATCAATTCATCATAATGTTATATCACAATCGTGTAAAAATGTCTGCTGCTACAATTTTTCTTTCAAACTCTTTCTGGTATCACCATCACATTTTGGATAAATGCCATGTAAAAGCGCCGTATTTTTTAATTGACTTCCACATATGTGTAGACACAGAGTAGTTGCAGTGACATCCACATACCTGTAGACACAGAGTAGTTGTAGTGACCTCCACATACGTGTAGACACAGAGTAGTTGTAGTGACCTCCACATACGTGTAGATACAGAGTAGTTGCAGTGACTTCCACATACGTGTAGATACAGAGTAGTTGCAGTGACATCCACATACGTGTAGATACAGAGTAGTTGCAGTGACTTCCACATACGTGTAGACACAGAGTAGTTGCAGTGACATCCACATACGTGTAGATACAGAGTAGTTGCAGTGACTTCCACATACGTGTAGACACAGAGTAATTGCAGTGACCTCCACATACGTGTAGACACAGAGTAGTTGCAGTGACATCCACATACGTGTAGATACAGAGTAGTTGCAGTGACTTCCACATACGTGTAGATACAGAGTAGTTGCAGTGACCTCCACATACGTGTAGACACAGAGTAGTTGCAGTGACTTCCACATACGTGTAGATACAGAGTAGTTGCAGTGACTTCCACATACGTGTAGATACAGAGTAGTTGCAGTGACTTCCACATACGTGTAGATACAGAGTAGTTGCAGTGACATCCACATACGTGTAGACACAGAGTAATTGCAGTGACTTCCACATACGTGTAGACACAAAGTAGTTGCAGTGACTTCCACATACGTTTAGATACAGAGTAGTTGCAGTGACCTCCACATACGTGTAGATACAGAGTAGTTGCAGTGACCTCCACATATGTGTAGACACAGAGTAATTGCAGTGACCTCCACATACGTGTAGACACAAAGTAGTTGCAGTGACCTCCACATACGTGTAGACACAGAGTAGTTGCAGTGACATCCACATACGTGTAGATACAGAGTAGTTGCAGTGACCTCCACATACGTGTAGACACAGAGTAGTTGCAGTGACTTCCACATACGTGTAGACACAGAGTAATTGCAGTGACCTCCACATACGTGTAGATACAGAGTAGTTGCAGTGACTTCCACATACGTGTAGATACAGAGTAGTTGCAGTGACTTCCACATACGTGTAGATACAGAGTAGTTGCAGTGACTTCCACATACGTGTAGATACAGAGTAATTGCAGTGACTTCCACATACATTTAGATACAGAGTAATTGCAGTGAGCTCCACATACGTGTAGATACAGAGTAATTGCAGTGACTTCCACAAATGTGTAGACACAGTAATTGCAGTGACTTCCACAAACGTGTAGATACAGAGTAATTGCAGTGACTTCCATATACGTGTAGATACAGAGTAATTGCAGTAACTTCCACATACATGTAGACACGAGTAATTACAGTGACGTCCACATACATGTAGACACAGAGTAGGTGCAGTGACTACTAATTTGATATTATGCAGGAATGTGAACGGGTTAATGACCACGCAATAAATATGTCGTGTCTGTGTTCTGGCTTGCCACGACTTTTGGGACTCCCCAACTTGTGGTCATCTGGTTCTTGTCATCAGCTGCAGACTGCACTGGCCTCAACTAAAACCTATTCCCCCCTAACAATTCATTGACTACAGCATTTGACAATACCTCCCAAATGTGAGTGACACAGTATCCCAGTGAATCAAACCCAGCAGCTGAAATACATTGTGTTGAGTTAGACAGTGAGTGAGTGACCTGTGTTGACCAACATGCATGCTGCATTGGTGACTGACCTGTGTTGACTATGCATGATATATGAGTGAGTGACCTGTGTTGACCAAAGTGAATGCTGTATAAGTGAGTGACCTGTGTTGACCAACATGCATGTTGTATGAGTGAGTGACCTGTGTTGACCAACATGCATGCTGTATAAGTGAGTGACCTGTGTTGACCAACATGCATGCTGTATAAGTGAGTGACCTGTGTTGACCAACATGCATACTGTATAAGTGAGTGACCTGTGTTGACCATCATGCATGCTGTATAAGTGAGTGACCTGTGTTGACCAACATGCATGCTGTATAAGTGAGTGACCTGTGTTGACCAACATGCATGCTGTATAAGTGAGTGACCTGTGTTGACCAACATGCATGTTGTATAAGGGATATGTTGTAATACATATTTAGCAATTTTATAACTATTTGTCTTGTAGAGCGCCGCGAACAATTAGATCTGGTGCTATATCAAATGAAATTTTATTATTATTATTGATACAGTATTGAGAAGCATCCAATTTTCTCAAATGCTTGTTGCATGTTTGCTGGAAGATACTTGCATCACGATTAGTACGCTTTGTGTGAATAGGTAAATGTAGACAATTGTGAAGTCCCCTCAGTTAGCAGTATTTGAGCAGTGGGTGATGATTCCCTCCACCCGATCTTCTCATTAGCTTTGCATTTAGCAACAAAATATTTGACTCGTCACTATCAGAGTGAAAATGTAATTCAAAATGTGCGTTTGCTGAAATGTTGGCTTGAAAACATCCAACTTATATATTGGTGCAAGCTAATTGCAAATTTGTTATTTCAGTCGTTTCAAAATCTTGTGGGGTATAACATTATTTTGAAAACTTGTATTGTAGCTGAAGTGGTTATCTAAAGCTAGTAGCTTCCAGTTTATTTAAACGCTATATCAGAAATGTTGCTTGTTAGTCTGTTGAGTGTGAAGCAAATGCAGTGTTCCCCCAATGTAATCTATAAGTGTTTGCCCCATGTATTATATAGGTATTTCTCCATGTAATCTAGAGGTAAGGATGTCTGTGTTTGTATGGTTTGCTGTTGCTGTTATTCTTGCGCCTGCCAACTGTAGCATGTTTGCGTTTTGGGCTGTGTTGGAGGCACCAGGGACAAGCACGTAGCATGCATTGTTAATGTGCATTGTGTGTGCCATGTCGATTGTAGGTGTCGCCTTCCAGGGCTATACCCAGCGCATTGATGTGCGACCTGACACCTTCCAATCCTATAGCAACGGCTATCCCTCCGCCTCAAACTTTAACAAGAGGGGAGGCAATGCTTCCGCCCGGGGACCCAATGTGCGTGGCAGCGGAGGTTGGTCTTTGTGTACAGTGCTCCATCACAACTCTCTCAATGCTTCAACTCTCACAACAGCATATACACTGAGCAGACACCAAGGCATTTTATTGTGTCTCTATTTAATTGTCCAACCTATGGTTGCATGTTCCTTACTTTGTAGCTTAAATGTAAATGGTGATTTCAGTTTCCAGAGAAATTAAGTCTCGCTTGATTTGTAGCATTTTGTTTCTGGAATTATTTTCAAGTCTGACCCAGATTTATATAAGTCATTCTATATAAATATGTATTTTTTTGCAAATGCAATTTCTAATTTTCCCTCTGTGTCTGACAAAGGCAAACATTAACTATTCAAAATTTAATAAAAAATGTTTTTTTTATCTATTTGTGGCCTAGTGACACCTTGAAAATAAGACTATTCACATATGACTGTCTGCTCTACCTCAAAATAAAGACAGATACAGACAGCAGGGCACTACAAGACTACCGGTACCTAAACAAGTTACACTAGTGGAGCAAAACCCGGCTGAGGGAATCCAGTGTAGCCAAATGTAACATAATGACCATCACCATGACCCAAGGTGGAATACAGCACTTCTATCTGGGACCCATACCATCAGAAATACATCAGCCAGGTAGAAATGGTACAAAACAAAGCAGCACGATTTGTACTTAACAAACCATGATGTCATGGGGAAGCCCATAACTCATTAAACGACATGGTACAAGATGATTTGAAGTGGGAGTCCCTCCAGACCAGGAGGGCTCATGCCAGGCTTGGCATGCTATACAAAATAGTTGAAGGGCTTGTAGAAGTCCCCACTTCACGTCACCCTGTGCCACACCCTGAGCACCATGCCAACTGCAGGAACTCCAGGCAATTCACCATACTGGACCCAAAGGTGGATGCTTACAAGTTTGCCTTCCTGCCAAGAACAGTTGTAGCGTGGAACACCCTACCAGATAATGTTGTCCTCGCTGAGTTGGTGGATGCGTTCCGTTCATGTGCAAAGGGCACAGCACATGACCAGTCACTTGATCATCTCTGTGTAATATCCTTGCAAGACTTTACCTAGTACATATCCACTTCCAGACATGGCTGTAATTTACACAATCAGTAAATAATTTGTTCCAATCATTTATCATCCTCTGTGAGTACATTCTTGTATCCTATCCGTTACTTCTACTTCCTGTCCGTTACTTCTACTTTCTATCCGTTATTTCTATCTGTTACTTCTACTTTCTTTCAGTTTGAGGAAAATATTGTTTTCACTATCTTCATACAGGAAAACAGGAAACAGGAAATATTTATTCATCCCAAAGACAACAAAACAGAGTATTCAACACAAAAACCATACAATATATTCCATCTAAGTCGACATAAGAAAACAACGTGGTAAGAATATAGAGTACGGTCTGAAAATAAAAGATAATGTCATATAAGGGACGGGAGACTCCTACTAAGACTAAAAATTAATCGATGTCGTAATTTCACCCGTTATTTATCCATCACTATTTGGTCTCCTCCTAATCTTGTGATTTGTAGTGTTATGAAATCTCGTTGTTTTGGAAATCTTTTATAAGTAAGGCAGGAAGGTCTCTCATATATTGAATCAGTCTCTTCATATTCTTTTCTGCTGTAACAAGATTTAACAAGATTGCCAGCAAGTGGACAAAGAAGCTATTGTCTTATTAAGAGTCCAACAATTATTCGTCTATGTGCAGTCCCCCGTCTGTTTTGTTTACCGATGTCTACAGTATTCATGGATGCAATATTCTAAATGGGGCCTAACTATTGCTTTATATAGATGTCTAATTAGCTCTTTCTCTGGCACTTTTTTAAAATCTATGTAGACAATACCTTAGTGATTTCTTCAGGAAAAAAAAACAAGAGATTAGTGAGATGTTTTTTCATGTTGAGTACTAATATCTTCCTTGGTAAGAAATATCTTCTGTGAAGTATACATTTAGATCCTCTACCATCTGAAATCCATCTGGTATGTTTCCAGCTTTGTTTTTATACTGGTCCAACCATACCTCTTTCATTCTCCTTACTCATGGGGGCCCCAGAGGTGCTGTGTATATGACCCACTGACATGTGGGCACGCTCTGACACCAACCTATGACCCAGTTTTGGGCCAATAGCGCTTACCTGGTCAGCATGTGGTGGGCTCTTACTAAAGTGATACCAAACAATGAACAAAACAATACACTATAACAGTTCTAGGATCATATAACATCTGGATTATGACCGACTTACAAAATCAAAACAGACATGAACAGGAATTATTGACAGAGAACTCTAAAAGGGGACATCACTTATCATTGGCTCTGTCACCTCTGCAAGCATGCCTTTTTTCCAATACTGGTCTCACTTCGCACACTTGTCAGACACCCTGTGCCAATCCACTTGTTGTCGACCACAGTGGACAGCCAATGGTGATGTTGGTGTTTACTCTACATAAAGATAGAAACTCTTGCAATCATTGGACCAGTATATCAGCCACGTTTCTTATGGACTTATTATTTCAGTTGTGCTATTTAATGCTTCTTTGTAATTTATTGTAGTCTTCTTCCCTTTGCTTATAGTCCCTCTAGACCTGTCTCTATTGGCCTACGTTCAGTAATAGCTATTATATAAGGGTCTTTATTCTGTACTGAAATAATATTTAACCCGCTGTTCTTATATACTCCTGACATATAAACATAGATATGTAAGTCCAAATCCAGAAGTGTTGTGAATCTTTCCTTGCCAATATTTTTAATGCCAGCAACCCCATGCTTTCTTTGAGACACCCCAACTGCACATACTTAAAACAATTACTGCTAGTTCTGCCCTCTTCAACAACTATTCATTTTCATTTGTTTCCAACAAAGCTCCACCACACACCTGTTGACGTGTTGCTATACTTGTGTGTTTATCAGCATCCTCCTGCAATTTTGATTTTCATGTCCCCTGCGTCACAATTTCTAACCACATAGTATGACATATTCACATCGTTAGGATGTCTTATTTTATCTTTGTAAAGGCAATTCTAGAAGTAACTGAATTAGATGGTGGAGGGTTAACATTATTTGAAACTCTTTTTTTGTATGTGCAGCATACACGGGTGGGTGGACTGACACTGTCTTTGCTTAATTAACAGAACTCTGTTATTCTAATGACTGGGTCCAAATTGTGCATGCATTCAAGCATCTGTTTTCGTGCAATGCATGTATGTATTGTGTTTGGAACTTTGGACATAAATTAAACTTGATTATGAATACCCCATATTAGTAGTTCGAAATGAGAATATATAAATATTGCATGTTGACATACTTAGTATTTATCGATGCCCAAATCATGCCTGGTTTATAGGTCTATTCTGTGTATTGTTTCGTCCATGCTTTTATTTGGAAAAAATGTATACAAATAAACTGTAGGCATTTGAAAGAACGGCATGCCTGTGTATTGTTTCGTCCATGCTTTTATTTGGAAAAAATGTATACAAATAAACTGTAGGCATTTGAAAGAACGGCACTTTAATCCATTGTATTCTTGTCTTGGACGTTTCGAAACCTTTTCTGGCTGGGTTCCTTGCCGATTTCTTATTTTCTGAAACAGTTGTTGTTGAAATGATTATGTAGTTCATCCTCTGCCAGTCAGACTCCCCCAAGGTGCTTGTCTTGCTTATAAACCTGAGCTTAGTGAAAGAGTAAGTAAAGTATTCACTGATTCATAGACTATGTGTTTGTTGTGTGGTTGCAGTGATACGTAGCGGTGGCCAACCAAGAGGGGCACGGGGAAACAGTGGTGGTCCAAGTCGTGGGGGCTACAGCCGCCCGAACAGTGGCGGTGTGGCGCCGCAAGCAGTCCAGCAGGCGTGATGGAGAGGTAGTTCCACAGCACATCTTGGGAATGGTGACATAGTTTGACACAACACTGTGATAGACACTGGTACGCAGGTCATATATCTGGCTGTTGACAATCTCAGGCAGGCTCACCAAGACTAACAGCAAGTTACCATGACTCATTGCTGGTCTGACTCATACAGTGAAATGGGCACACCCAGAGGCTAGCTTTGCAGTGCTTAGGAGTAAAGGTAAAAATATGAAAAAGTAAAAGCTACAAGAAGGTATAATGTGAATCATTTTGGAGGCAGTCCTCTGTTCCTGGCTTAGTTTTGACAGTATCAGTTTGAACTTTTATGTGCTTTTTGTAATTTCAGCAGTGATGGTATTTGCACTCAACGATGCCTTATTGGGTGGCGACACTCTAGGGGTACTGGACCATGTTTTATAGACAGTTGTGTTGTTTTACCTATGTTCCTAACTGGCACATTGTAATAAACCATGCAAACATTTATGAGGACATTATTTTCATTGCTTTTAAAATATTCCTTTAATGCTTAGAAATGCACGTGTTGTCTTGCTTGGGATCCTTTGTTGGGATCAATGCCACCAAAACCATTACTGATTATGTGGTCACACATGAAGACACAGGCCATACGTGGTCACGCTTGAAGACACTGGCCGTCCTCACACATTCTTAAAAGCTATTTGGTCTTGATAGATCAATCCAGTATACAGCATTGGGTGCAGAATGTCAGGATTGCGCACTGTCTGGTGATCTTTTTTCCCACTAGATTAGGTGGTCCATTTGAACAAATTAGAACTTGGCTGGCTACAAATTATTTCATAGCTGAATTCCTGAAATACTGCTCTATTGGTATAGAAAATGTTTTATGATTGAAAGGATGCATTTTTATGGCTATGGGAAGTATGGAAAACAATTACAGAATGTTTACATAATTAATGGTATCTTTTTATACCAGCTTATTGTCATTGCTAAAGAAACTGTTGTGGAATAGTGATAACATTGCAGAACTGATTGCATAAAGGTTTTACATTTTTTATTATTTGAAAGCAAAATGCATTGAATTCAGATGAGTTATTCAGAAAAAAACTACTATGGATTTCAACGTGCGTGCGTGCGTGCGTGCGTGCGTGCGTGCGTGCGTGCGTGCGTGCGTGCGTGCGTGCGTGCGTGCGTGCGTTACTGGTGGCCAAAATAAATGAGACTAAGAAAAATGAAAAAAATCTATGAGATTTGATCTGAAAAACATCCAAACAAATTTCACAATAGAAGTGCACAGCAGTAATCTTAACAATCATAAAAAGCTTCAAGAGAGAGAATGCGGTGGATACTAGAAACAGCTGGTTTCGGAATTGGAGCACTTGAGTATGCATATGTATATCTTTTCATTGCTGAAAAACTCTAATGCAGCTAATAATGACAGTGAAGTGAAAGCGAGAAAGCTGAAAACATCAAAAACACAGTGATAGATAATAACATTGTGGATTTCAAGTTGGTAGCTGAGCAAGTGGGTGTTGTCAGAAATGTCATCTTTCTTGGTTCAAAGGTAGATAGTTCACAATGCAAGGGTGAAACGAGATGGAGACTGGTACAGCTGAGAATGGAAGGGCAGACCACACCAAACTCACACTGGTAAAGGCAATTATTTGTCCAGTGGCTATGTATAGCAGTGAACCATAGACCATTAGAAAAAGGAGAACACGTCTCAACAAACTAATCAACAGTTTTAAACTCTTGTGCTGGAAGTTTCATGGTCTGCAACGAGAACGAATGAGTTGTACATAAAGAACCCTTTGGACATACTATGTGATCAAAAGAAAGCCTTGGAAATTGAATGATGGAAGGGAGAAGAGAGGATGAGGTGGGTGGACCAAATAAAGGATTCAACTGGACTATAACTGGCTGTACTGAGAGGAGGTGCAGGATCGAGATGGTAGGAGGAAGCTGATCATGCTAGGAGGAGGTGCAGGATCGAGATGTTAGGAGGAAGCTGATCATGCTAGGAGGAGGTGCAGGATCGAGATGGTTGGAGGAAGCTGATCATGCTAGGAGGTGCAGGATCGAGATGGTTGGAGGAAGCTGATCATGCTAAGAGGAGGTGCAGGATCGAGATGGTTGGAGGAAGCTGATCATGCTAAGAGGAGGTGCAGGATTGAGATGGTTAGAAGAAGCTGATCATGCTAGGAGGTGCAGGATCGAGATGGTTGGAGGAAGCTGATCATGCTAGGAGGTGCAGGATCGAGATGGTTGGAGGAAGCTGATCATGCTAAGAGGAGGTGCAGGATCGAGATGGTTGGAGGAAGCTGATCATGCTAGGAGGTGCAGGATCGAGATGGAGGAAGCTGATCATGCTAGGAGGTGCAGGATCGAGATGGTTGGAGGAAGCTGATCATGCTAGGAGGTGCAGGATCGAGATGGTTGGAGGAAGCTGATCATGCTAGTCACTAGTAGTGGGCTACGTCATGGAACGTGTGTGACTGCATGTGTTTTTCAACAATCCTGTTTATAAATTCATACTATAAAGGTTTTTTTCTCAGCTTTTACTCTTATTTAATCCTGCTTGTATTTTTTTTATTTCCTGTGTGATCATAAACACTCCACTCATTTGTTTGCGTGCAGTTTCTTTTAATGACATCTTTGACAAGTGTTTCTTTCTGGATCGTGTTTCTTGTTTTTGGTGGCATATCAATGCCTTCAATCTGGTCCTGTAAAAAGTTCCAGCATTTTATTGCCATCTTGGTTCTTCAGTAAACTATTCCAATCTATGTCAAATGCTAAACAGTCTGTTATATATTTTTATTTACCATTGTGAAAGTTTCTCATCCATTGTTTTTATACTGCATGACCCTATAATATCACACGGCATTGTAGGTTTCTCCAACTAGGAGTTTCTCCAACTAGGAGTATCCTAGCCTATTCATTAAATAACCATAGTGTGGATACATTACATCCACATCACGATATCAACTGGAGAAGGTAACCTTTTATCAGATATGATAAATAATGGTCAGTGGCCAAATCTAGCTGTAGTAGCTGAAATATTATATTCATAAAGCTTGGTTTGTAGATTCAAATTGACAGTGGAATGATCAGATATGACAGTTTATAATCATACATACTCAACACTCAAAATACAGGCACAGCAAAATGTGCATGTAAGATTTGTGCAATGCAAGATTAAACGATGTTGTACATAGTACTACATACATTATATATTATTTTGGCTTGTCAATTCTGCTGTACAGAGAAGAAACCAGGGCATAAGCGGAAGATGAGCACATCGCCAAATTTCACACAATTCATACATTTATACATCTATAATTCTACAAAACAGCTTCAGTCTATACATGTCAGCAAGTAGACAATGGTGGCAACAACAGTGTCCATGTACAACAATGCAGTCCTGGATATAGCAAATCCAGATGTTACGGGAGATGGTTGTGTAGCAAGAATGAAGCTCCTGTTTTAATCACAGTTGTCCTGTCTCTGCATGCAAGGAGGAAAGCTGTATTGCCAGACACTCCTGATATGTATGGGTGTATAACAAATTTAAGTTAAGTCCTATGTGGCATTGGGGACCATTTCACTAAGACAGAGCTCATAAGGAAAATCCATCATAACACAGAATCCATCATAGATTTTTAAGAGCGTTTTCAAAACGCATTTCACTAAGATGCTCATAAAATCCATCATAAGCTAATGATTGAAATTTCCATCTTATGATGTGCACAATTGGGCAAAATAAATAGAAAAGTCGTCCAAAAGTGGCTAATAATACGATCCATCGAACACTTTTCAACTTCATTTGACTGATTTGCTCACTGGGTGAAGAGAAGTTATTTTAAAAAAAGAAGACGCAGTGTCACTGAGGACACTATTTCTGTGACACACCAGCGATGTGCTGTTTAATATTCATAGTTTAAATAAACTAATAAGAATTTGTAAATTTATCAAAATAATAATTGGTAAAACTATCATTGACTGTTCTTATTTTTTTTTATGTTTTGAATACTTGCAAGTACCCTGGGTATTGTATGTTTATCTCATGCACCACTGACATTGTATGGTATTATAAAATAAAACTTGATTTGACAATTGAAGTTTTGACAGTTTTCGACAACAAAGCTAGCAGAGAGAGCGCCAATAACCTCAACCAAAGTTGTGTCATCGAGTATACCAATATGAAGATTAGGGGTGTACATATTTTGGTTAGACACAGCTATCAATTTGCTCAAAAATGAATAGCAAACGTTTGATGAACAAACTTGACCTTCGCGATGCCATAAAACAGCGCACATGACGACGACTAGATGCTGTAGACAAAAGCCACAATTTATGACTCACATTTTGATGATTTTATTTTACTGGTAAAGTGGAGTCAAAATAAATAGGTAAATTTGACTGTTTATGATGGATATGTTTTGCTTTAATCGCCTTTATGAGAAGACTAATCTCGTTGCAAGTTAGGAGCGTTTTTAAGAGCATTTCTACATTTTTATAATTTATTCTTAGTGAGATGCAATTTTCAGTTTCGATCATAGCTAAGTCGTGCTTAAGAGCTCATAAGAATGTTAGTGAAACGGTACCTGAACTGAAGACACAGATCACTGAATTACCAATTACCAGCCAAATGCTACACATTTGGCACACTAAACGCTCGGTTTCATCCGGTTCATGCTGCACAAAATATCAAACACCTGTTATCTACATAACTAGTATAGATCTTTAAAGACGTATGCATCTGAAGCTGCACGAACAAAATACTGTACTATGATGGTCATAAAAAGTTGTAAATAAGTGATATATCTTAATATTGGGTATGTCTATATAGGGAAATGTGTCTCCTGTTTTCCCATTGTCATATGCAGTAATGAAGTAGGGACGATACGTGAAATAGGTTTTAGTGGGCAGGGAGGCATAGCAGCTGTTTTCTTTAGTATTCTTCATAAAAAAAATTATTTTCTGATCACAGTTTATAACTTTCAGCACATGTAGGCAGTTTTGTGTTAAAACAGCTGAAAATAAAAGGTATGTGACAGTTACAGCATGACAGACATGACAGACATGACAGACATGGACATTTTCATGGGTATTCACAGGTCGATGTAATTCAAAGTTTCTTGCAGGGAGGGGGCGTCTGAGGCTAGATAACATAAATTTGTGTAGTGTTTGTCAGTATTCTGAGATCATCCATTATATCTGCAAAATGTTTAATTGTCACGACTCGTATTTAGTCAATCGTGTTGTAATGACCAACAAGAACAAAGTCCCAAACATGCCAACTTGTATACAGCTCATATCAATTCTTTAAACTATCACATTTTATTGATAGATTTTTAAAGTTCAGACAACTTGTTCAGGATTGATTGTTATGTCAATGTTAGACTACTGTTTAATAAGTTCAGGTGTTACTAGGCATTTGATATAGCATACATATATAATGTTAGACTACTGATTAACAAGTTCAGGTGTTACGAGGCATTTGATATAGCATACATATAATATTATAATGATATAGCATACATATATAATGCACATTTTGTATTGGGAAATATTGGTTGTATTTTCAGGTTTCTGTCGCCAACAAAATGGATTGGTGTTTTACAAAACCTAACCAACTGGGGTATTGTGAGCCAAATTGGTATTGCCCTGGGGCTTGCATATAAGAATGTAATGTGTGGTCCATGCCATAGTAAGAGTAATGTATATGCAACCCAACAACATAACTTAAATATAAATAAAGAGATAATAAGAACTTAAGTATTATATAAAGAGATAATAAGAACTAGTAAAAGGCTGTATTCTGTGAATTACCACAAACTGGTAGGTTCTGCCTAAATTGGACTGAGAATGTCTGCACATCAACAGCAGAAGTTGAGAAATACCCTTGTAAAAAGTACTGCAGCCACAACAGCTTCTCAACTGTTGTCAACACAACCACAGCAGCTTCTCAAGTGTTGTCAACACAACCACAGCAGCTTCTCAAGTGTTGTGGACACAACCACAGCAGCTTTTCAAGTGTTGTCAACACAACCACAGCAGCTTCTCAAGTGTTGTGGACACAACCACAGCAGCCTCTCCGGTGTTGTGGACACAACCACAGCAGCCTCTCCGGTGTTGTGGACACAACCACAGCAGCTTCTCCAGTGTTGTGGACACAACCGTAGCAGCCTCTCATGTATTGTACTGGTCAATACAAGTTTCTTTATAATGTACACTACAGAACTTAATTTTGCAATAATACTAGACATAAAATACAATTCCACCTTAAAACATGACATGATTTTACATTCAATGCAAGACCTATAATATGTTTCAAGTATACAGTAATCTTAAAAAAACATTCTGCCATTGATCCTGGCCATGACTGGGGATAAAGCATGCTTCTTGCAGTGTAGAAACACATAAAACTTAGGGGAGTCCTTTCATCATCATGTCTTTGTATACACTTGTCCTTGATTGGGCATTTCAAATTTTCATTCAATGTAGTAATACCACATATTATATATATATAGATATATATATATATTATATATATATATATAATATATATATATATATAAACATACATACTGACCTAATTACTACATTTGTATTTGTATCTGACAACGGAAAACTTCCACAAATTTGCATGTTTACACATGCATACACATATTCACACATATTTGGCGCAGGTGACTGTACATGTTACTAGTACCATTTGCTGAACTAGAGTAAAATGTTTCATACCACAGGTTAACTAACTTGACTGATGAACGTCTATTCCAGGACATGGACGAGCTGTTTAATACAACACAATTATGTTGCCACCAAAGTCCAAATGACCACTTGCGTTTGCCATCATCTACCTCCAGGCTGGACATACAGCGCCAAGCAAATACAGGAAATATTAATTTTAAGCTGAGAAGTATAAATAACATGACAATCGTCGTGATGGGATGTTAATGACAGCTGGCATCATGCATTGTTGAATACACTCGCCGTACTCTCACAGCTGGATCACCAGTGCTTGTGAGTGCTGCCAGACATTGTTATCATGAGATCGACTTAGTAGCAGGTGTGATGAACTCACAGTCTGCCCCAACGTCACTGCTGCGATACAGGAAAGGACGGGATCTATTGGCTCACTATACTTGACAATTCTATCGTAACATTTCTGCAAGCAGTTCCCTGCACCAAAACTCCCAATAACTCCCAGCTGCTACAAATGTCTGTACCTTCTAAAACCCATTGGCATGAACAGCAATCTCCACTGGCAGTTGGCCCAATGTATTGGCTACACCTGTTCCATGATTCGTGCACGAGACCAGCATGAGGATGTGTCAGAGTTTTGTGTCCCGCGTTCCATCCAGATGAACAGGTGTTTTGCGGCCATTCACAGAGATCTGGGGTCCATATCGCAGATTCAGTTGTTCCGCTACCTGAAATACCTGAAACAAAACCGTGCAGATCAATCTCAGATGTGGCTCTTAGAAGATAGGGGAGGGCTATAATTATAATTTTATTATACAAAAATGGTTTCTTACAGGTATATTTAAAATGGCAATGCATGAAATGATACTTGTATATAACTGGACATTTACAACAGCTGGGAAGCATAATTACTTAATTGGATAAATTCCTGCAATTAAAAATATTGTTACATAGTTAATGATGTTTTAGTAAAATTAATAATGTCAACAATTATGTGTGCTACAGCATTTATGTAGCAAGCCATCCAGTGTGGGCCACAGTGCTACAGCTACAGAACCAGTGCATAACTAGTGTCAACACATCATGACTCTCTGGTGTGCCTAAACAAATGAGTGTTACCCACCTCATCAGGTGTAGGGGACACTCGGTCCATGGAACTGTATGACGTTGATGACGCGTCACTGGAAAGATCTGTGCTGATGCGGTGTCCGACAGTCATGACATGATTGGGACTCATGATCATTGACTGAATGAGCTCACACAGTCTCTTGAAGCGGCGCACAGGACCTACACAGTAGCCACATACCTTGGTAAGCAGCCTCAGCCTGTATGTTTAATCTAACATAATATGATACTGAATACACAGAGTGGGACAGAGAGGATGTATGTATTAACAGATCACAAACACACGAAAGGAACTTTGATGTGCTGCCTAGAATGGTCTGTTTTATAAGAGATCTCATACTACTTGAGAATATGAAAAACATTATAGTCATCCGACTTATTCTTTACTTTCTTTCTCAAATAGTTAAAATTAGCTTAAGTGACATTTAATTATGTAAAATCTAGTACTAAAGTGACATATCTGAGTGATCTACTAAGAAGGGTTTAAACAATTCCTATGCCATATAATGGACTGACCAGCAACGAGAGTGAACGTGACACAGTGCATCTTGTCGCCAGCAGTGTCACTGTGAGTTGATGCAATGTCCACCTGGAATTTTACATTGCGAGAGAACACGCTGACACTTCCTGCCCGTCTGTACTCTGCTCGGAAGGACGTGGGAGATGCAACACTGTGGCTGAGGTCCGGAGTCTGAAACACACAACTGGGCATCATCCTTCAGTAAACAAATGACTGGGCATCATCCTTCAGGAAACACATGACTGGGCATCATCCTTCAGGAAACACACCACTGGGCGTCATCCTTCAGGAAACACACCACTGGGCTTCATCCTTCAGGAAACACACCAATGGACGTCATCCTTCAGGAACCACACCATTGAGCATCATCCTTCAGGAACCACACCATTGAGCATCATCCTTCAGGAACCACACCACTGGGCGTCATCCTTCAGGAAACACACCACTGGGCGTCATCCTTCAGGAAACACACCATTGAGCATCATCCTTCAGGAACCACACCATTGAGCATCATCCTTCAGGAACCACACCACTGGACGTCATCCTTCAGGAAACACACCACTGGGCGTGCATGAGGTAAGACCACTATACTTACCCAGAAAAAAGCGTGCATCAGATCAGACCACTATACTTACAGAGGAAGGCATGGATGAGGTCACACCACTATACAGATGAAGGCATGTATGAGGTTAGACCACTATACTTACACAGAGGAAGGCATGGATGAGGTCAGACTTGATCTGACTGATGGACTTCTCCCTGACCATCACAAAGTGGTGTTCCTCTCGCTCTGAGCCCATCAGCATCCCAAACCAAGACCGCTTCGTCAGCCTGTGAAAGTCAAGCAGGTCAGAGAAACACAGTTGTAGAACATACTGTAACTGTAATAGTCAATTATGAGACAGAAGATGCTTTTCCAATGCAGTGGATTCCGCTTAGCAGAATTACTTGAGACCAGAACAATGTGATTCTGTTAAGTGGCTGATTCTCTTGTGTAAATTTCTGTTTAAAAAAGAATCAGAATGATGTGTAGTAGAATGTGCGTCAAATAATTGAGTTCCATTTCATCCAAACTGAATTACTGCATAGCAGCTATGAAATTTCATAAATGTGTACTCTCTAATGAAATTTGTTCTTTGCTAGACAAGTCTCAACTTAATTACGGAAATATCACGAGGGCTTGTCTGCACGGCAACAGTTCCAGTCAATACCATTTCAGTTTATGTAATATTTTACAATTTTACCTGTATAGTAATTTTTTGCAACGTGAAAACCTGTTATCTTAGGCTACAATGTATTGTTTTTCATGTATCTGATTCCACTAAGCAGCGGACATGATTCTGTTTAACAGTGCATATACACACAGCGAGAATAGGGCACGATTCCATTCCAGCCATTTTTATCCTACTAAATGGCTGATTTTATTATCTGTGATTCGTGATGGAGTCCACTGTGGCTGATTTACTTGACTTTCTGATATTATTTAATAATGTCTCATTGCAGTAAGTTTCTCTGATCCTGTGTATTGGCCCTTCTAGCACAAGTGTTTGTGTGAGTTGGCATCTATTAGAACACAGAAATGTTTTTGGTCTCTTTGTCAACACTACTTGAACAAAGTGAGTACCAAAGACTTACTCAGGAGATGAGTCGGACAGCATTGTGACATCTTCACTTGTTGGCACTGAAACACACACCTCTCATTCAAACAAAACACTCGTAGTCCTATTTATATTTAAAAAATGCATTGCAAATAATAATAAGAAAACTTCTTTCATGCCAAAATCATTAGAAACCAAGGTCAGAGACACATAAAAAAATGGGTTGGTCAATCTTGAAATCAGTATGCAAGTTGTCAACAGATGGATGGATGCCCTAGGGAGCTGAGGAGGGTAAGTTGTCAACAGATGGATGGATGCTCTAGGGAGCTGAGGAGGGTAAGTTGTCAACAGATGGATGGATGCTCTAGGGAGCTGAGGAGGGTAAGTTGTCAACAGATGGATGGATGCTCTAGGGAGCTGAGGAGGGTAAGTTGTCAACAGATGGATGGATGCTCTAGGGAGCAGAGGAGGGTAAGTTGTCAACAGATGGATGGATGCTCTAGGGAGCTGAGGAGGGTAAGTTGTCAACAGATGGATGGATGCTCTAGGGAGCTGAGGAGGGTAAGTTGTCAACAGATGGATGGATGCTCTAGGGAGCTGAGGAGGGCAAGTTGTCAACAGATGGATGGATGCTCTAGGGAGCTGAGGAGGGCAAGTTGTCAACAGATGGATGGATGCTCTAGGGAGCTGAGGAGGGTAAGTTGTCAACAGATGGATGGATGCCCTAGGGAGCTGAGGAGGGCAAGTTGTCAACAGATGGATGGATGCCCTAGGGAGCTGAGGAGGGTAAGTTGTCAACAGATGGATGGATGCTCTAGGGAGCTGAGGAGGGTAAGTTGTCAACAGATGGATGGATGCTCTAGGGAGCTGAGGAGGGTAAGTTGTCAACAGATGGATGGATGCTCTAGGGAGCTGAGGAGGGTAAGTTGTCAACAGATGGATGGATGCTCTAGCGAGCTGAGGAGGGCAAGTTGTCAACAGATGGATGGATGCCCTAGGGAGCTGAGGAGGGCAAGTTGTCAACAGATGGATGGATGCTCTAGGGAGCTGAGGAGGGTAAGTTGTCAACAGATGGATGGATGCTCTAGGGAGCTGAGGAGGGTAAGTTGTCAACAGATGGATGGATGCTCTAGCGAGCTGAGGAGGGCAAGTTGTCAACAGATGGATGGATGCCCTAGGGAGCTGAGGAGGGCAAGTTGTCAACAGATGGATGGATGCTCTAGGGAGCTGAGGAGGGCAAGTTGTCAACAGATGGATGGATGCTCTAGGGAGCTGAGGAGGGTAAGTTGTCAACAGATGGATGGATGCTCTAGGGAGCTGAGGAGGGTAAGTTGTCAACAGATGGATGGATGCTCTAGGGAGCTGAGGAGGGTAAGTTGTCAATAGATGGATGGATGCTCTAGGGAGCTGAGGAGGGTAAGTTGTCAACAGATGGATGGATGCTCTAGGGAGCTGAGGAGGGCAAGTTGTCAACAGATGGATGGATGCCCTAGGGAGCTGAGGACGGCAAGTTGTCAACAGATGGATGGATGCTCTAGGGAGCTGAGGAGGGCAAGTTGTCAACAGATGGATGGATGCCCTAGGGAGCTGAGGAGGGCAAGTTGTCAACAGATGGATGGATGCTCTAGGGAGCTGAGGAGGGTAAGTCGTCAACAGATGGATGGATGCTCTAGGGAGCTGAGGAGGGTAAGTCATCAACAGATGGATGGATGCTCTAGGGAGCTGAGGAGGGTAAGTTGTCAACAGATAGATGGATGCTCTAGGGAGCTGAGGAGGGTAAGTCGTCAACAGATGGATGGATGCTTTAGGGAGCTGAGGAGGGTAAGTTGTCAACAGTTGGATGGATGCTCTAGGGAGCTGAGGAGGGTAAGTTGTCAACAGATGGATGGATGCTCTAGGGAGCTGAGGAGGGTAAGTCGTCAACAGATGGATGGATGCTCTAGGGAGCTGAGGAGGGTAAGTTGTCAACAGATGGATGGATGCTCTAGGGAGCTGAGGAGGGTAAGTTGTCAACAGTTGGATGGATGCTCTAGGGAGCTGAGGAGGGTAAGTCGTCAACAGATGGATGGATGCTTTAGGGAGCTGAGGAGGGTAAGTTGTCAACAGTTGGATGGATGCGCTAAAGGAGCTGAGGAGGGTAAGTTGTCAACAGATGGATGGATGCGCTAAAGGAGCTGAGGAGGGTAAGTTGTCAACAGTTGGATGGATGCGCTAAAGGAGTTGAGGAGGGTAAGTTGTCAACAGTTGGATGGATGTGCTAAAGGAGTTGAGGAGGGTAAGTTGTCAACAGATGGATGGATGCGTTAAAGAGCTGAGGAGGGTAAGTTGTCAACAGATGGATGGATGCACTAACGAGCTGAGGAGGGTAAGTTGTCAACAGATGGATGGATGTGCTAAAGAGCTGAGGAGGGTAAGTTGTCAACAGATGGATGGATGCGCTAAAGAGCTGAGGAGGGTAAGTTGTCAACAGATGGATGGATGTGCTAAAGTGGTGAGGAGGGTAAGTTGTCAACAGATGGATGGATGCGCTAACGAGCTGAGGAGGGTAAGTTGTCAACAGATGGATGGATGCACTAAAGGAGCTGAGGAGGGTAAGTTGTCAACAGATGGATGGATGTGCTAAAGAGCTGAGGAGGGTAAGTTGTCAACAGTAATAGTCTTTTTCATGCAGGTTTTAAACAGCCCGATTTGGATACATTACAACTATAATTGGTCAGTTGTTATCACCTGACTGCTCTAAATCTTCCATGTTGATGTATTCCATCCCAGTGGTAGTAGAAGTAAAACATCTCAATTGAAATGGGATAGTAAGAACACCATATTGATGCATATTTCATAAACGGATAGTCAGGAGCTGGTTAAAGCATTCCTGACTTTATGAGTGATGCATGTGTGTATGTGTGGGTGGCACTGGTGCACGTATGAAAAGTGCGTCTTTAAAAATCTGAATAAAAGCCAATACATGTATTGACATCTTTGCTAATCAATCAACATACTGTTATCTGTCAGATGGTTTAATAGTAATTCTGGTGATTCTCAAGTGCTCCAAAGTTGTGAGCGAGATCATGTCACCAAGGGGTCACACTGGTCATGATATGTCATATGTTAACCACAATCATAACTTAAAAACTACTTGCCCTATCTTGTCCACAATTATTGTGTGTTATGTCTGTTTGAAAAGGTCACATATGACATTATAATAAATATGCATGATGGTAGCCATGGTAACCAGATAATCTTAGAAATGCTAATAGGGGTGGTTTTGTGGGAAGACGCATGGATAAATGGAATTTATGTAAAAAAAATTTATTATAACAAATAACATATCTAGTTGTGCAATGAAGTAGTTTGGTTGAACAAAGAGCAATACTTTTAATAAACATGTGATTCATATTATTTGTTTATAAAATTAAAAGCTGAATGAAAATGCTAAATATCACTTTTTATAAAAAATATTACCTTTTATGACATTCAGATAGTAACATCTCCATAATAAGATGATGCGATGTCGTTTTAAAGAGACTTTTAAGCAACAAAATGATACTGCATTCATATTTTTATGATAATTATTTGCAAAGTTAAGATTTTAAAAAAGAACCCTATGTGCAGAGCCTAGCATTGGCCAGTCGTAGGGTCAAGATACGACAATTAGTAAAATGTGACAATTCACGACCAGCCTATCCCCTTAATCCTAAATCACCTGTCCAGTAACATATTAGAAAAAGAACTACAAATCCAACTATTAGGGTCACACACCCCTCAGATGGGTGACGGCTACCTACCCTGCAGTTTCCGGCGGTGGAATCGAGGCGATCCAAGGAAGCTATTCTTTATGGTGTGCAGACGCGTCCGCCAGGGGGACAGCTGGATGGAGGGTGAACCAGGGGGCACCGGCAAACAGTTACTGCTCCCCATGGCCCTGTGTATGGGGCGAGGACTGCCATGGGGCGAGGGCGGTGACCCTTCACTCACGGTGCTGTTCTTGCGCCTGCACAAAATTATAAAGTTAAGTCTTCAGCTGAAATCAAGGTAGTTCAGGTCGTTTTATTCAAACGTTTTGACATGTACAAGTTACCCCATTAAAGTGGATATGCCTTTCTCCTAACCTCCTCAACCACTGTGTCACTGTATGAGTCTACTTTAACGCGATGGATGACTAGGGCACTTCTGGATGCACTATATGATTCTACTTACATGTGACAGATGGCTAGTGTCCTTCTGGATGCACTATATGAGTCTACTTACATGTGACAGATGGCTAGTGTCCTTCTGGATGCACTATATGATTCTACTTACATGTGACAGATGGCTAGTGTCCTTCTGGATGCACTATATGAGTCTACTTACATGTGACAGATGGCTAGTGTCCTTCTGGATGCACTATATGAGTCTACTTACATGTGATGGATGGCTAGTGTCCTTCTGGATGCACTATATGAGTCTACTTACATGTGACGGATGGCTAGTGTCCTTCTGGATACACTATATGAGTCTACTTACATGTGACGGATGGCTAATGTCCTTCTGGATGAACTATATGAGTCTACTTACATGTGACGGATGTCTAGTGTCCTTCTGGATGCACTATATGAGTCTACTTACATGTGACAGATGGCTAGTGTCCTTCTGGATGCACTATATGAGTCTACTTACATGTGACAGATGGCTAGTGTCCTTCTGGATGCACTATACAGGGCTGAGTCCAATTATGTAATTGTAATTGATTACAGCAAAATTGTGTAATTGTAATTGATTATGGTTTCGAAATTTTGCTGTAATTGTTATATTTTGTATAATTGAAAATTTATTTCAATTACAATCAATTACAGTATGTTTCATATCCAGATTTAACAAGATTTAACAAGATTTGCCATCCAAGCCAAAGGCCCAGATGGCAAGTGGACAAGGAAGCCATTGGCTTATCGAGAGTCCAACAATGTTCACCTACTTATAACCCGCCCTCCTGATATATGTGTCAACCTTGTTTTTAAACATATTCACGCTGCTAGCAGTTACACAATCTGTAGACAGTTTGTTCCATTCATTTATTGTCCTCTGTGAGAACGAGTGCTTCTCATATCATGAACTACCTGAACGAATTGTCAATAAAATATAATTTAAGTCTCACATAAGTTGAAAATCAAGACTAATAATAACACCTGCTTATATATTTATATTTAAGTCTCAGTATTCACTGTCTGCTGGGTACTGGTCAGTGGTACTAGTGGTGGGTAGCCTTAGCAATTAGCCTTTTCAGTAAGTTGGTAATAGCCAGGAAGCAATAAACAATGCACAGACATTGTCAGACAAAGGCTAAGCTGGTATTCAAACAACATGGAAAGACCTGTAGCCTGATATTGCTTCAGAAAATATCAGCTCAGTAAAACACTGCAGAGTTAGCAAGCCAATTACACCCCTTGTGTTGTGGTGGCCTGGAGACAGGTCAGGTGGCAAGGACCATTTATATGGCCTCTCTCCCCATTCCCAACACAAAGCAAAGGGCAGACCAATTAAGAATGTTAGCTTAGAGCAGGAGCTACAACCTCAAAGTAAACACATCATACCCTATTATTAGTATTTTCCGAAGAAAAATGTAAGAAATGCACACAGATAAATGTCTGCAAAACTAGAAAGGATGCTTAGAGAAGAACTACAAATAAATATTGTATTATGGCCTGTGGAATTTTGTCCAATTTTCAAATTTTTGTATTTTGTCCTGTGGGATTTTGTTAACTTTTCATATTTTGTGATTTTGCCTGTAAGGAATATGTCCTGTAGGATTATGTCTGGATGCTGCATTGTATTTTGATAATTTTTTTTTTTAAACGGCTATCTTTTTATTTAGTATAATTCAAAGTCACAATTCAACAAAATGTACAAACATTACGGTATTTACCGTTATATTTGTTTATCAATTGTGTAAAAAATATTGAAATTCAGCAAAACGTGCAAAAATACACAATTAACAAATGCTGAATATATTTGGTTCCGCATAATGTAATTGTAATTGTGACAGTGTAATTGTAATTGATTTGGAAAATTATGATTGTAATTGCAATTGAAATAAAAAAATTAAACGTAATTGTAATTGATATAATTTTGTGTAATTGGACCCAGCCCTGGCACTATATGAGTCTACTTACATGTGACAGATGGCTATTGTCCTTCTGGATGCACTATAATATTATGAGTCTACTTACATGTGACAGATGGCTAGTGCCCTTCTGGATGCACTATATGAGTCTACTTACATGTGACAGATGGCTAGTGTCCTTCTGGATGCACCATATGAGTCTACTTACATGTGACAGATGGCTAGTGTCCTTCTGGATGCACTATATGAATCTACTTACATGTGACGGATGGCTAGTGTCATTCTGGATGCACTATAATATTATGAGTCTACTTACATGTGACAGATGGCTAGTGCCCTTCTGGATGCACTATATGAATCTACTTACATGTGACAGATGGCTAGTGTCCTTCTGGATGCACTATATGAATCTACTTACATGTGATGGATGGCTAGTGTCCTTCTGGATGCACTATATGAGTCTACTTACATGTGATGGATGGCTAGTGTCCTTCTGGATGCACTATATGAGTTTACTTACACATGATGGATGGCTAGAGCCCTCCTGGATACACCATATGAGTCTATACTTACACATGATGGATGGCTAGAGCCCTCCTGGATGCACCATATGAGTCTACTTACATGTGATGGATAGCTAGTGTCATTCTGGATGCACTATTTGAGTCTACTTACATGTGACAGATGGCTAGTGTCCTTCTGGATGCACTATATGAGTCTACTTACATGTGATGGATGGCTAGTGTCCTTCTGGATGCACCATATGAGTCTACTTACAAGTGATGGATGGCTAATGTCCTTCTGGATGCACTATATGAGTTTACTTACACATGATGGATGGCTAGAGCCCTCCTGGATACACCATATGAGTCTATACTTACACATGATGGATGGCTAGAGCCCTCCTGGATGCACCATATGAGTCTACTTACACATGATGGATGGCTAGAGCCCTCCTGGATGCACAACATGAGTCTACTTACACATGATGGATGGCTAGTGTCCTTCTGGATGCACTATATGAGTCTACTTACATGTGACGGATGGCTAGTGTCCTTCTGGATGCACTATATGAGTCTACTTACACATGATGGATGTCTAGAGCCCTCCTGGATACACCATGAGTCTATACTTACACATGATGGATGGCTAGAGCCCTCCTGGATGCATCATATGAGTCTATACTTACACATGATGGATGGCTAGAGCCCTCCTGGATGCACCATATGAGTCTACTTACACATGACGGATGGCTAGTGTCCTTCTGGATGCACTATATGAATCTACTTACATGTGACGGATGGCTAGTGTCCTTCTGGATGCACTATATGAGTCTACTTACACATGATGGATGGTTAGAGCCCTCCTGGATGCACTATATGAGTCTACTTACACATGATGGATGGATAGAGCCCTCCTGGATGCACCATATGAGTCTATACTTACACATGATGGATGGCTAGAGCCCTCCTGGATGCAATGGGGGAGCCTTCACTGATGTCTCCTAGTGATAGCCTGTCAACACACAAACACATGATCATAGTTGGCATCAGCTGATATGTAACTATAGCCTTGCTATGACACGCAACTTTCATTTAAGTTTAACCAGTGTTTCCACTACACTATTGCTAGATAGGAGCAAACTAATTGTATTTCTTTGAAGTTACATTCCAATTTCATGGGATTGGTGAGTAGCAAATAGGAGTTTATTTTAAACTCAACATATTGTATCTAAAAACGTTTGCGATGAACAAGAATTTTATTATAGACCTGTAGGGGGTAATCCATGTTTAGAACAGTACCAAGTTGAAAAGACTGTAGCTATTAGATTATTATGACCTAAATGGGTAGGCATTCATTTGACAGTGGCAACTTTGGAAGCAAAGGGGTTTTGGAAATTAGCCCTTATTTTTACTTGAGCTTATTAGTTCCAAGTCTCATAATAGCTTGATGATGTTAAATGAGGATGAACATGTAACATCATAACACCAGCTAGAGAATAGTTGTTGCTATGGTGACCTGCAATAAATGATACGACGAGTGTCATACACACCTTGGTTGTCCATTCAACCGAACTGAGTCCACCCTCTTTTTTGGAGGGTCACTTGCTGAAGAACAATACAAAATGGTGGTTATCCAAACATAATAAATGCCTAGAATTGAACCTTCAGAAATGAATGATAAATTTTATAAAGAAATATATTAACCTGGTTTAAAAAAATTAACAACACATTTTGTAAGAATTCTATGTGATCATAACTGACAACATTGGTTCCAAGAAACTGACTATCAACGCTGGTCTTGATCATGTATGTTCATTTTGTTCTTGAAGCTTTTTGAAGCATCATCTATTGGACAACTATTATGAGTGTCTCAGTTTGAATGAAGAATAGTGGGTATGTGACATGGACGATATATACAGTGACATCAAACCAAGACCCTTCTGGGGTTCACTTTCCAATATAATTATGTATTTTACCGCACTACTGCCCCCACCTGCATCAGTACTGCCCCCACCTGCATCAGTACTGCCCCCACCTGCACCAGTACTGCCCCCACCTGCACCAGTACTGCCCCCACCTGCATCAATGCTCAGCCCCATCTCAACTCAAATATTCACTGACAACAAATGATGACCACCCTCACTGATGACAAATGATAACAAATGATGACCCTCTTCGCTGATGACAAATGATAATAAAATGATGACCACCCCCACTGATGACATAATAAGTGATGACCACCCTCACTGACGACAATTGATAACAAGTGATGACCACTCTCACAGATGACAAATGATAACAAGTGATGACCGCCCTCACAGATGACAAATGATAAGTGATGACCACCCTCACTGATGACAAATGATAAGAAGTGATGACCACCCTCACTGACGACAAATGATAACAAGTGATGACCACTCTTATGGACAACAAATGATGAGAACTACTGCAGTGTCTGACTTCGATGACACAAAATACAAGAATTGCTTCTGTAGTCCAAGAGTTGGATGTTTGGAGATATGACACTAACACTGAACATTAATTAATCTCACAGCACATTTGGCATTTTATGAACCTGTGACATCATCATCCACTCACCGATTTCTGACTTGCTGCGTATGGCATCTTCATCATCACGTGTTGGGTTGCGCACTTTCCTGTCCAATAGTAGGAAGTACACTACTTTCTCTGTGTTATGTCTGAAAACAGAGGATATATTAAATGGGACAATTACCTCTATCATAATTAGCACCTGAATAATATAAGTAGTTGTTGGTAGTGTTTGGTTAGGTTAGTTGCTAATTACTCCAGGAATTGTTATGACTGCTCTATGCCCTTGGAAGTGTGTAGTGCCCCCAGGAGTTAGAGTGCAGGCTATGCACCGTGGGCACATGAAAGTGTGCAGTGCACCCAGGAGTTAGAGTGCAGGCTATGCACTGTGGGTACTTGGAAGTTTGTAGTTCACATACGAGTGAGAGTGCAGGCTAGGCACTGTGATCACATGAAAATGTGTAATGCACCTAGGATTGAGAGTGCAGGCTAGGCACTGCAGGCACATGAAATTGTGTAGTGCATCTAGGAGTGAGAGTGCAGGCTATGCAGTGTGAGCACATGAAAGTGTGTAGTGTAACCAGGAGTGAGAGTGCAGGCTATGCACTGTGGGCACATAAAAGTGTGTAGAGCACCCAGGAGTGAGAGTGCAGGCTATGCACTGTGGGCACATCAAAGTGTGTAGAGCACCCAGGAGTGAGAGTGCAGGCTATGCACTGTGGGCACATCAAAGTGTGTAGAGCACCAAGGAGTGAGAGTGCAGGGTATGCACTGTGGACACATAAAGGTGTAGTGCACCCAGGAGTAAAAGTGCAGGCTATATACATTGCGCAATAAGTGTAGTGCACCCAGGAGTGAGAGTGCAAGCTATGCACTGTGTGCAATGAAAGTGTGTAGTGCACCCAAGAGAAAGAGTGCAGGCTGTGCACTGTCGGCACTTGGGAGTTTGTAGCACCCCGCAGGAGTGAAAGTGCATGCTATACACTGAGGGCACTTGAAGGTGTGAAGTGCCCCCAGGAGTCAGAGTGCAGGCACGTACTTGGGACTGAGCAACTCTTGGACAAGTTTCTCCCGGTCCTTGAAACACTGTAAACAGGTCATCGTCTGAAGGACATCTGGGTCAAGGTCATCCACTGAAGGAATGATGGAAGTCTACAAGAGAAAAGCACAACATGATTTACAATGCAGTTAGACAAACCTACTGCAGAAGAAGTCACATCACATTATCTTTTAATACTCTTCATTGTACACATTATATTTTTCTGATTAAAGCTTTATCTGCACTTTATATTGCCCACCATTTTTTCTTGTGTCTCTTTCAGAATTTTTTTTTAAAAATCAAATCAAATTTGTTATTTAGTGTTTTGCTTTCATTTAGTATTTTGTTATAGACAAACTACTAAAGTGTTTGCAAATGGTTAGTTATTTATTAACTCTTAGGTGCATAGCCCCAACACCATCACTTTTGTTTGTCGTTAAATTATCTTTGACTGGTGCCAGTAGAAATTTGGCAAAAGTTGCTCTGCCTGTATATAAGGCTATATACTGTGGCATAAGGATATATACTGTGGCATAAGGCTATGTACTGTGGCATAAGGCTATATACTGTGGCATAAGGATATATACTGTGGCATAAGGCTATGTACTGTGGCATAAGGCTATATACTGTGGTATAAGGCTATATACTGTGGCATAAGGCTATATAATGTGGCATAAGGCTATATAATGTGGCATAAGGCTATATACTGTGGCATAAGGCTATATAATGTGGCATAAGGCTATATACTGTGGCATAAGGCTATATACTGTGGCATAAGGCTATATACTGTGGCATAATAATTTGTCATTTGTTCATTTGTCTTGTTTTGTCGTCATTACTGGTCATTCCTATAATATTTCATGGGCACAGCCAGATTTATGGCTAGATAAATCCATTCAGTAGTTGCTGGAATTACTGAAGGTGCTGCCATTTATGAATGAGTAGTCTTCAGGCAGTAATTGCATCATGGCTGAATGTTTCCCAGAGAAGTCAAGCTGGTGTTGGAATAAACAGGTCTGCCACAGGGTGAACTGTAAAGTGTTTTGAGCTGTCCCATGGACTGGATACCATGGCTTCTTGCATATCACTACACACAGCTGGTACACAAGACACTACCTGGCTAGAACCCAGCCCCTCAACTCACTACACATGTATTTCTCGAGTATAGGCACCTCTAACCAGCTGCAATATATAAACACAATGAATACATCACTATTGGGGCTGAGAAAAACAGTTAATTTCACAATGCAGATCAGGCATAAAAGTGAAAGTGAAACAAATGTGTTAAAATAAATGAAATATAGAAAAAGGTTGACATGATGACAAGAAAGAAATAAAGGGAAGTAAACAACAGGACAAGTCTAGACAAATGACAAGAATTAAATAAAGTGGAGTAAACAATAGGACAAATCTAAACAGATTAAATAAAGTGAAATAAACAATAGGACAAGTCTAGACAAATTACAAGAATGAAACAAAGTGAAGTAAACAATAGGATAAGTCTAGACAAATGACAAGAATTTAATAAAGGGAAGTAAACAATAGGACAAGTCTAGACAAGTGACAAGAATTAAATAAAGTGGAGTAAACAATAAGACAAGTCTAGACAAATTATATAAAGTGAAGTACACAATAGAACAAGTCTAGACAACTGAAAAGAATAACAAAGTGAAGTAAACAATAGGACACATCTAGACTACCTGCACAGCTTGATTCATAGGTATCTCTAACTGCATCCAGCCTTCATCCCTACAAAGTAGAAACATGCTACTACAGCACACGCATGGACGTTCTTAAGTTCGTCTGGCCCAGTATCACATACACGACTAGCTGATGTTGAACTCATTACAAACAATATAAACTTTCTTTTAAATACTACAAAAAGCAAAGGTTTATAACCTCTTTATTTTTCTGAGAAAAGCTGTTTGTTTACAGTTTCCTCCATGACAACACACAACAACACAGCTAGTGGAATACATGTGATACTGTGCGAGAACAGACTAGGTCTAATTTCAGTATGGTGATGTGTACAACAAAGACAGCACTGCAGTTCTTCTCTCGACCACCATGTTTGCGCCCACTTAGAGTCAACTTCAAACCAAAACAAGGAATATTGACAGTGCACTTTAAAACCAAAGAAAACAGTGACACAAAATAACACAATCACGTTAATTTTTCAACGCAGACAGTTTGGGATCAAATGTGTTAAGAAAACTGTTCACAATTAAAATAAGGTCTTGTTTTGTTTCAGTAAACCTGTTATAAAACAGGAGATGGCCATAAAACTTAACGTTTTCAGCTGTCGCCACAACGGAACTGTTCAACGAAACATGGATGCAAAATTAGCTGGCCGAGAGAACTGTTCCAGTGTGCCCTTGTGTGACACATCTGAGTGTCACACTGGAGGTACCTGAATGACTTGGTCCATAGCCAGTTCCAGCCCTAACATTACGCTGTATCCCCTGAAACACACCCGCTCCCAACTGATGCTCTAAACAATGACTATGTACAGCCTTTGGGTTTGCAACGTTTTCTACTTCTGTACACTCCAGTTAAAAATATAATCACACACTGTGCCGGTTTCATTTAGATTTTGAGTTTCCATATTTCATAACTAGCTCCTGTAACATACATGACTGGCAACACATTCTGTATTATTAAAATGTCATCGTAAATAGCATACGACTGAATTATCACATAATAATCACAACAAACATATCTGATAAAAGGACTGTTCTGTAATGTTTATTGTGCATTTTGATAAATAACATAGGTACTTGTGAGACTTCTAAATAACTATGCTAGGTCATTATTATGAGCTTGTGCAATTGAAATGACCCAAATACCACAACAACCAATCAGTTGCTCATTTTCCTCGGTTATATCTGGACAAGTTGTGGTCAGCAAATGTAGCTTCATTTCCAATCATAAATGCACATAATTAATTAACACAATATTTCATACCATGTTGCTTTGAACACATAATACATATCACACTACATATTATATTGTGTTTATCTGATGAAAAACAAATCTATTTGCATGGCTTTCAGTTGCATAAGCAAACAGAAATGGCTAACACATGAGAAACCACTGCTGTAACAAGGCTGTCCCATGTATTATAATAAGGTGCAATGCTTTTTTGATATAACACAAATCATTTCTATGATCTCCCAGAAACTCAAATCTGTAAGTATTGCATTTTTTTTAGTAAATAACATATCTGTCCATTTCCACAAGTGGGATATATACATTGCATAAATCTCGTGACACATGCTTTGAGCTAATGCACAAAACACATGGAAGTTCTGAAGGAATTTGTCTTAGTATATTTTTGATGAAATATCTTCCTGAAAATGGAAGTTTTCAGTAATTTCCCAGAATTAAGAAACAAATGTGACTCTCATTACAGCATAGTGAATAAAAATGTCACAACAGGATGGTCTGGAGGTGACTACAGTATGGTGTCACCCCAAAATGTTGGAGGAACATTTATTTGGGATACTAAATACGATATTGTGGATCTCTCAGCTTATGCAACACATATAGAAATGCATTGCTTCAGTCACTGTTATGTAACAGAAATCAGAGTCATAGCAAACATATTTTCTTAAGAAAAAAATCAACCCATATGTGCATACAATAACTGCTTCAAAGAATTATTTCAATACTTCTATTCTTGTCCTAAACATAGGACAAATATTTCAGAAAATTGTGCCAACTGGCATTGGCATTAAATGTTATTCACACAAATAGTAGCCGTGGCAATGTATACTTACGCTACAACCCATGGATGTCTGTGGATTTGCTCTAACTGAAAGCAGCACAGACACAAAATTAACATGTTAGCATTTGAACAAAATTGCCGCAATCATCACAATTATGTCACTAGTAACATGCCTAACACCTTACATCAATCTAAAATTGCCACAGTCATCACAACTACTTCATTAGTAACATGCCTAACACCCTACATCAATCTTAAATTAAATTCCTGGATTTCACCCAGAATGTGGATAAATTACATTAGTGATGAATTTACTAATTTTTGCACCAATTAAAATGACAGAAAAGGTCCATTTGGTACATTTTGGGTCTGGCACATAACAGGGATTGTGTAAGGCACAATCTCATGTGCTGTTGTCTTATTGTAATCTTCTGTCAAGTTCTTGTCAGGCTAAATATTTGGTGAAATCATGGAAACAATGATGAATGGTTACAATGATTGCCAAGTCTAGTGAACAAAGTGAAGGTTGCCAAACCAGACAGTACTGTCATCAGCTAGGGTGTTGATTACCATGCAGGAGAGCAGTCTCACCACCATGTGACAAACTTGGTAGTGACAAGTTGAGTGCCATCTCAAAGTCATGTGCAACTTTACACTGAAAATGTCTTAGGTGAAACGTTGAACTCTGCACTTCAACTATTGCAATGAACCATGTGCTTCAACAACTGTAGCAATGAACCCTGTGCTTCTACAACTATTGCAATCTACCGGTGTGCTTCAACAACTGTTGCAATGAACCCTGTGCTTCAACAACTATAGCAATGAACCCTGTGCTTCAACAACTATTGCAATGTACCGGTGTGCTTCAACAACTATAGCAATGAACCCTGTGCTTCAACAACTGTAGCAATGAACCCTGTGCTTAAACATCTATTGCAATGAACCCTGTGCTTCAACAACTAGTGCAATGAACTATAGCAATGAACCCTGTGCTTCAACAACTATTGCAATGTACCGGTGTGCTTCAACAACTATTGCAATGAACCCTGTGCTTCAACAACTGTAGCAATGAACCCTGTGCTTCAACAACTAGTGCAATGAACCCTGTGCTTAAACATCTATTGCAATGAACCCTGTGCTTCAACAACTATAGCAATGAACCCTGTGCTTAAACATCTATTGCACAGTACCGTGGGTTCAACAACTATAGCAATGAACCCTGTGCTTCAACAACTATTGCACTGTACCGTGTGCTTCAACAACTGTTGCAATGAACCTTGTGCTTCAACAACTATTGCAATGAACCCTGTGCTTCAACAACTGTTGCAATGAACCCTGTGCTTCAACAACTATAGCAATGAACCCTGTGCTTCAACAACTATAGCAATGAACCCTGTGCTTCAACAACTATAGCAATGAACCCTGTGCTTCAACAACTGTAGCAATGAACCCTGTGCTTCAACAACTATAGCAATGAACCCTGTGCTTCAACAACTATAGCAATGAACCCTGTGCTTCAACAACTGTAGCAATGAATCCTGTGCTTCAACAACTGTAGCAATGAACCCTGTGCGTCAACAACTATAGCAATGAACCCTGTGCTTCAACAACTATTGCACTGTACCATGTGCTTCAACAACTGTGGCAATGAACCCTGTGCTTCAACAACTATTGCAATGAACCCTGTGCTTCAACAACTGTAGCAATGAACCCTGTGCTTCAACAACTATAGCAATGAACCCTGTGCTTCAACAACTATAGCAATGAACCCTGTGCTTCAACAACTGTAGCAATGAACCCTGTGCTTCAACAACTGTAGCAATGAACCCTGTGCTTCAACAACTATAGCAATGAACCCTGTGCTTCAACAACTATTGCACTGTACCGTGTGCTTCAACAACTGTGGCAATGAACCCTGTGCTTCAACAACTATTGCAATGAACCCTGTGCTTCAACAACTGTAGCAATGAACCCTGTGCTTCAACAACTGTAGCAATGAACCCTGTGCTTCAACAACTATAGCAATGAACCCTGTGCTTCAACAACTATTGCACTGTACCGTGTGCTTCAACAACTGTGGCAATGAACCCTGTGCTTCAACAACTATTGCAATGAACCCTGTGCTTCAACAACTGTAGCAATGAACCCTGTGCTTCAAAAACTATTGCAATGAACCCTGTGCTTCAACAACTATTGCAATGAACCCTGTGCTTCAACAACTATTGCAATGAACCCTGTGTTTCAACACCTATTGCAATGAACCCTGTGCTTCAACAACTGTAGCAATGAACCCTGTGCTTCAACAACTGTAGCAATGAACCCTGTGCTTCAACAACTATAGCAATGAACCCTGTGCTTCAACAACTATTGCACTGTACCGTGTGCTTCAACAACTGTGGCAATGAACCCTGTGCTTCAACAACTATTGCAATGAACCCTGTGCTTCAACAACTGTAGCAATGAACCCTGTGCTTCAAAAACTATTGCAATGAACCCTGTGCTTCAACAACTATTGCAATGAACCCTGTGCTTCAAAAACTGTAGCAATGAACCCTGTGCTTCAACAACTGCATCAATGAAACCTGTGCTTCAACAACTGTAGCAATGAACCCTGTGCTTCAATGACTATTGCAATGAACCCTGTGCTTTAACAACTGTAGCAATTAACCCTGTGCTTCAACAACTGTAGCAATGAACCCTGTGCTTCAACAACTGTAGCAATGAACCCTGTGCTTCAACGACTATTGCAATGAACCCTGTGCTTCAACAACTGTAGCAATGAACCCTGTGCTTCAACAACTGTTGCAATGAACCCTGTGCTTCAAAAACTGTAGCAATGAACCCTTTGATTCAACAACTGTAGCAATTAACCCTGTGCTTCAACAACTGTTGCAATGAATCCCGTGCTTCAACAACTGTAGCAATGAACCCTGTGCTTCAACAACTGTAGCAGTTAACCCCGTGCTTCAACAACTGTTGCAATGAACCCTGTGCTTCAACAACTGTTGCAATGAACCCTGTGCTTCAACAACTGTTGCAATGAACCCTGTGCTTCAACAACAGTAGCAATGAACCCTGTGCTTCAACAACTGTTGCAATGAATCCTGTGCTTCAACAACTGTTTCAATGAACCCTGTGCTTCAACAACTGTAGCAGTTAACCCTGTGCTTCAACAACTGTAGTAATGAACCATGTGCTTCAACAACTGTAGCAATGAACCCTGTGGTTCAACAACTGTTGCAATGAACCCTGTGCTTCAACAACTGTAGCAATGAACCCTGTGCTTCAACAACTGTTGCAATGAACCCTGTGCTTCAACAACTGTAGCAATGAACCCTGTGCTTCAACAACAGTTGCAATGAACCCTGTGCTTCAACAACTGTTGCAATGAATCCTGTGCTTCAAAAACTATTGCAATGAACCCTGTGCTTCAACAACTGTAGGAATTAACCCTGTGCTTCAACAACAGTTGCAATGAACCCTGTGCTTCAAAAACTGTAGCAATGAACCCTGTGCTTCAACAACTGTTGCAATGAACCCTGTGCTTCAAAAACTATTGCAATGAACCCTGTGCTTCAACAACTGTTGCAATGAACCCTGTGCTTCAACAACTGTAGGAATTAACCCTGTGCTTCAACAACTGTTGCAATGAACCCTGTGCTTCAAAAACTATTGCAATGAACCCTGTGCTTCAACAACTGTTGCAATGAACCCTGTGCTTCAACAACTGTAGGAATTAACCCTGTGCTTCAACAACTGTTGCAATGAACCCTGTGCTTCAACAACTGTTGCAATGGACCCTGTGCTTCAACAACTATTGAAATGAACCGTGAGCTTCAACAACTGTAACAATGAACCCTGTGCTTCAACAACTGTAGCAATGAACCCTGTGCTTCAACAACTGTAGCAATGAACCCTGTGCTTCAACAACTGTAGCAATGAACCCTGTGCTTCAACAACTGTAGCAATGAAACCTGTGCTTCAACAACTGTAGCAATGAACCCTGTGCTTCAACAACTGTAGCAATGAACCCTGTGCTTTAACAACTGTAGCAATGAACCCTGTGCTTCAACAACTGTTTCAATGAACCCTGTGCTTCAAAAACTGTAGCAATGAACCCTGTGCTTCAACAACTATTGCAATGAACCCTGTGCTTCAACAACTGTTGCAATGAACCCTGTGCTTCAACAACTGTAGCAATGAACCCTGTGCTTCAACAACTGTTGCAATGAATCCCGTGCTTCAACAACTGTAGCAATGAACCCTGTGCTTCAACAACTGTAGCAGTTAACCCTGTGCTTCAACAACTGTTGCAATGAACCCTGTGCTTCAACAACTGTTGCAATGAACCCTGTGCTTCAACAACTGTAGCAATGAACCCTGTGCTTCAACAACTGTTGCAGTGAACCCTGTGCTTCAACAACTGTAGCAATGAACCCTGTGCTTCAACAACTGTTGCAATGAACCCTGTGCTTCAAAAACTGTAGCAATGAACCCTGTGCTTCAACAACTGTAGCAATGAAACCTGTGCTTCAACAACTGTAGCAATGAACCCTGTGCTTCAACGACTATTGCAATGAACCCTGTGCTTTAACAACTGTAGCAATGAACCCTGTGCTTCAACAACTGTAGCAATGAACCCTGTGCTTCAACAACTGTAGCAATGAAACCTGTGCTTCAACAACTGTAGCAATGAACCCTGTGCTTCAACGACTATTGCAATGAACCCTGTGCTTCAACAACTGTAGCAATGAACCCTGTGCTTCAACAACTGTTGCAATGAACCATGTGCTTCAAAAACTGTAGCAATGAACCCTTTGCTTCAACAACTGTAGCAATTAACCCTGTGCTTCAACAACTGTTGCAATGAACCCTGTGCTTCAACAACTGTAGCAATGAACCCTGTGCTTCAACAACTGTTGCAATGAATCCCGTGCTTCAACAATTGTAGCAATGAACCCTGTGCTTCAACAACTGTAGCAGTTAACCCTGTGCTTCAACAACTGTTGCAATGAACCCTGTGCTTCAACAACTGTTGCAATGAACCCTGTGCTTCAACGACTGTTGCAATGAACCCTGTGCTTCAACAACAGTAGCAATGAACCCTGTGCTTCAACAACTGTTGCAATGAATCCTGTGCTTCAACAACTGTTTCAATGAACCCTGTGCTTCAACAACTGTAGCAGTTAACCCTGTGCTTCAACAACTGTAGTAATGAACCATGTGCTTCAACAACTGTAGCAATGAAACCTGTGCTTCAACAACTGTAGCAATGAACCCTGTGCTTCAACAACTGTAGCAATGAACCCTGTGCTTCAACAACTGTTGCAATGAACCCTGTGCTTCAACAACTGTTGCAATGAACCCTGTGCTTCAACAACTGTAGCAGTGAACCCTGTGCTTCAACAACTGTAGTAATGAACCCTGTGCTTCAACAACTGTAGCAATGAACCCTGTGCTTCAACAACTGTAGCAATGAACCATGTGCTTCAACAACTGTAGCAATGAACCCTGTGCTTCAACAACTCTTGCAATGAACCCTGTGCTTCAACAACTGTAGCAATGAACCTTGTGCTTCAACAACTGTAGCAATTAACCCTGTGCTTCAACAACTATTGCACTGTACCGTGTGCTTCAACAACTGTGGCAATGAACCCTGTGCTTCAACAACTGTTGCAATGAACCCTGTGCTTCAAAAACTGTTGCAATTAACCCTGTGCTTCAACAACTGTTGCAATGAACCCTGTGCTTCAACAACTGTAGCAATTAACCCAGTGCTTCAACAACTGTTGCAATGACATTGTGTGTCTTATATGCCTAGCTGTCTTATTCAGTGTATATTCTAGAACAACAAATGAGTAGATGGTAAAACTGTATCTTTCAAGTAGTGTTAACATGCTTCTTATTTTCTTAAATCACAAGTATAGCACAAGCAATTCAACAGTTCATAGTCCTAGTCAAATGCTTATTTCTGTCTCCAGTCATAACAACAAATAACAGTTTGACATATGGCAAAATGTGACACTATCACTATAAAGAAATAATATATTATGATGGTGCTTATTATTATATATTAATGTGACAAAGTTGACTGACTGTGAGTCTTTTGGACGTGTCAACTTCAATCATGCCCCGTAGCAGATTCTGGCAGTCAGGCGGGACAAAGTGTGGTATGTGAAATACACCACGTTTCACTTTCTCCAGTAACTGACGCAAGTTGTCATCATCAAACGGAAGTGCTCCCTACAAGGGCAGATTACAAGTCATGCATGTTATTTTCAATAGTACCATGTCATGTTGACCTCTGCTTTCAATCACAGTATTCTTTATCACTCCAGTTTTTCCAAAATTCTTCCATTTTCCCACACTGAGCTTTCATGGGGGAAGAATTGTTGATTCATAAATTACTCTAACATGCCTCGCAGAGAATAGTTAACAACACTTGGCACAAATTAAAATGACAGAAAGGCTTAAAACAATTTTACCAAGACCAGAACTAATTATTATACTATTTTGAACTAGGGTACATTCCATTTGGAATCACGATCAGTATAACTGCCTAAACAACCATATACATACATGACAAATACATATATGACAAATGCATATATGACAAATACATACATGACAAATACATACATGACAAATACATACATGACAAATACATACATTTATGCTACTCGGAGGGATCTATATTGTACTTGTAAGGGTGACTATATGGGTGTACTTGTAAGGGTGACTATATAGATGTACTTGTAAGGGTGATTATATGGGCTTACTTGTAAGGGTGACTCTATGGGTGTACTTGTAAGGGTGATTACATGGGTTTATTTGTAAGGGTGACTCTATGAATATACTTGTAAGGGTGACTCTATGGGTGTACATGTAATGGTGATTCTTTGGATCTACTTGTAAGGGTGACTTTAGGGGTCTATTTATAAGGGTGATTATACGGGTGTACTTGTCAAGGTGAATCTGTGGGTCTACTTGTAACGGTGACTCTACAGGTCTACTTGTAAGGGTGACTGTATTGGAATACTTGTAAGGATGACTCTGTGGGTCTACTTGTAAGGATGACTCTGTGGGTCTACTTGTAAGGGTAACTCCATGGGTCTACTTGTAAAGGTGACTCTATGGGTTATCTTGTAAGGGTAACTCTATTGGTATTCTTGTAAGGGTAACTCTATGGTTCTATTTGTAAAGGTGACTCTATGGGTCTACTTGTAAGGGTGACTCTATTGGTATACTTGTAAGGGTGACTCTATGGTTCTACTTGTAAGGGTGACTCTATGCGTCTACTTGTAAGGGTGATTCTATGTGTCTACTTGTAAGGGTGAATCTACGGGTTTACTTGTAAAGGTGACTCTATGGGTCTACTTGTAAGAGTGACTGTATTGGAATACTTGTAAGGATGACTCCGTGGGTCTACTTGTTAAGGTGACTTTATGGATTCACTTGTAAGAGTGATTCTATTGGTATTCTTGTAAGGGTAACTCTATGGTTCTACTTATAGGGGTGACCCTATGAGTCTACTTGTAATGGTGACATTGTGTGTCTACTTGTAAAGGTAACTCTATGGATCTACTTGTAAGGGTGACTCTATGGGTCTACTTGTAAGGGTGGCTCTATGTGTCTACTTGTATGAGTCTACATGGCAACACAAATAGTTTATGGACATCCCTCCACTTACATTGTTTTAACTGGAACAGCATTAAGGTCATATTTGAGCTAAACTGCACTGACAAAATGTACCCTAAATGTTGTAGTTACACAGTAGTACAGGGTGAGTGTAGAAAAGCTGAGCCATGCTACTTGCCACAAGCAGAGCATAAAGGATCACGCCACAGCTCCAGACGTCGGCCTTCCTGCCATCGTACTTCTCTCCCTGAAACCAACAGGCTGTGCATTCACAAAGATTATATGCAGCTTGGCAGATGTGACACAAGGGTTTCTCTTTAGAATGGAAACATGGAGAGCATCAATAATGCATTACAGATTTGGAATTATAATTATAGACATTATTTGGCTTTCTGCTGTTATATGAACTTTCCTGGTAATTAGTATTATTACACTTGGTATGCCACTGTCATCCAGAAGCTAATATGTATATGTGTATAAGACCCATTTACTAATACACCAGCAGTAGAGCAGAGCAGAGAAAGTACAAGCAATGGAGAAACGTCGCAGATAAAATAAAAACAATGTGTGGTCTTATATAGTGCTGATATCTACCTGGACAAGACATTCATGGTGCTTACTCCATTATCAGAGCAAGTTGTTTGGGTTGAAGCTAATGCAGTGCCTGTATGGGTTTTTGTAGATCGAGACCATTAGCTCTGTGAGTGCATGACAAGTTTTTTTCTCCATTTCTTGATGTTTTACTTCCCCTGGCAAGGCTGGCACAGACACCAGATAGAAAGAACCAACGGCTTGTCGTGTCTCTTCCGAAAGACAGGCAAAGTGGGGTGTACGAAATTGTCCAAGTTTATAAATTGCTGTAGGTGAACTCGACCCCTGGTGCTCTCATCAAGGAGCATAAGGGTTCAGCCCGGAAATCAACAGTACTATCAATAGCTATTTTTTCAGGATAGTTACAAAATACTACATTGAACAACATATCAAAACTCCCTTAGTTTCTCAAGTATGCATTCTTCACAACATACTATGGGCCATATTTGGATGAAATAACTTCCATTCTTTAGTTTTGCAGTCCAATTAATGGCGCAACATGAAATATTAATAAAACACCACAAATCATAAGTTCCATCGAAAAATATATCGCTTATTAATGAGAAAGAGGAAATTTTGGAGTCAGATTAATATTTTTTTTAACATGGCATCGTGTTTGGTCTCAATTTAAAGCTTATGATCTACTGAACAGAGCTGGCTATAATAATAATAATTGCAATTGAAGTAACTCTATATCTGTAGATAAAGCTGAAAAATGACTATTACAAGAGATTTTGAAACTGTTCTGACAAACTACTGTTATTGTAGCAACAGCCAATGTAGATATGTAGAGACTGTCCATAAGAAAAACATTTTGTAGAGATGAAAAATGTTTGATTAGCAAAATCAGGAGAGGAGAAACTTATAACATAGGCTGGAGGATGGAAAAATCACTAGTATTTGATAATATAACATGATTTTACAAGATTTCCATCCAAGGTAAAGGCTTAGATGGCAAGTGGACAAGATAGCCATTGGCTTATAGAGTCCAAAATTTGTCATCTGTGTGTAACCGCCCTCCTGAGATGTGTCAACTTTGTTTTTAAACATATTCATGCTGTTAGCATTTACACAATCTGTAGATAATTTGTTTCATTCATTTATTGTCCTCTATGAGAATGAGTACCTCATGATATCCAATCTCAGTTCTGGAATCATTTTAGTTGCTCTTTTCTTCTAACTCGACTAGCTGCTTCTCTCCCTTAGCATCACATGAGAAAGAACAGACCATAATGGAAAAGTAAGATTTCATGTTAAAAACTGGCATACTGGCATATGTACAACATAAATATAGACATTTTGTTTAGTGACTTATGACCATACAGTTTGTGCTAGGTAACACTTGTAACAACAGAACAAATGAAAGTAATTTGAATCAAAGCAACACTAAACCTAACGAATGGCAGCTACTTGAGTCTACTATGGATTTATATTAAAATTAAACTCAAACGCATGCCACAGATAAGGAAAGGAGTCCGTTCAGCCACTGCTAAAAATTAAAAATAACAACAAGAAGAACAGAAGAACAATGAATGGCAAGGGGGGGTGCAGACAACAGTGGTCCAGAAAGCCAACACCTTACCCGTATCACTTCTGGACAAGCATAATGTGGCGACCTGGCAAGCACCAGCAGACACATGTTACTGGGCACTGAGCACAAAGCTTTAGTAATGTGTATGGCCTTACAAGCTGCTATCAACATAGCCGTACATTGTTATTGGTAGTTTCAATGATGCTGTGTCAATGTAAGACCTGCCACATTTTCTTTCATTATTTTACTGCCTCAGTCCACCCTGTCCACCTCTGTCCACCTTGTCCACCTCTGTCCACCTCTGTCCACCCTGTCCACCCTGTCCACCACTTTCCACCTCTGTCCACCCTGTCCACCCTGTCCACCACTTTCCACCTCTGTCCACCCTGTCCACCTCTGTCCACCACTGTCCACCCTGTCCACCACTTTCCACCACTGTCCACCCTGTCCACCTCTGTCCACCTTGTCCACCACTGTCCACCACTTTCCACTCTGCCCACCCTGTCCACCTCTGTCCACCCTGTCCACCACTGTCCACCACTTTCCATCTGTCCACGCTGTCCACCACTGTCCACCACTGTCCACCCTGTCCACCCTGTCCACCACTTTCCACCTCTGTCCACCCTGTCCACCACTTTCAACCTCTGTCCACCCTGTCCACCACTTTCCACTTCTCTCCACCTCTGTCCACCACTGTCCACCCTGTCCACCCTGTCCACCACTGTCCACCCTGTCCACCCTGTCCACCTCTGTCCACCCTGTCCACCCTGTCCACCTCTGTCCACCACTTTCCACCTGTCCACCACTGTCCACCCCTTTCCACTTCTCTTCACCTCTGCCCACCACTGTCCACCCTGTCCACCACTGTCCACCCTGTCCACCACTTTCCACCCTGTCCACCTCTCTCCACCCTGTCCACCTCTGTCCACCCTGTCCACCACTGTCCACCCTGTCCACCACTGTCCACCATGTCCACCACTTTCCACCCTGTCCACCTATGTCCACCACTGTCCACCCTGTCCACCACTTTCCACCCTGTCCACCTCTGTCCACCCTGTCCACCACTGTCCACCCTGTCCACCTCTGTCCACCTCTGCCCACCACTGTCCACCCTGTCCACCTCTGTCCACCCTGTCCACCACTGTCCACCACTTTCCACCTGTCCACCACTGTCCACCCCTTTCCACTTCTCTTCACCTCTGCCCACCACTGTCTACCCTGTCCACCTCTGTCCACCCTGTCCACCGTCCACCACTTTCCACCCTGTCCACCACTGTCCACCTCTGTCCACCCTGTCCACCTCTGTCCACCCTGTCCACCACTGTCCACCTCTGTCCACCTATGTCCACCCTGTCCACCTCTGTCCACCTATGTCCACCCTGTCCACCTCTGTCCACCATGTCCACCTCTGCCCACCACTGTCTACCTCTGTCCACCACTGTCCACCTCTGTCCACCCTGTGCATCTCTGTTCACCATGTCCACCCCGTCTACTCTTTTTGTCATGCACAAGTTTTCAGATGCAATTATTGCAGCACAACTTCAGGGATCTAGCACATAAAGCATTTTAATTAAGACCATAACAAGGACAGTAGATATTATTATTAAAACAATGCATGACAATCTTGCCATCTATTATCTCTTTCATGATTCACTAGTACGTTCTTGTTCTGTAGAGCTTCTGTTTTGTTTAATTTTTTAAACTTATAAATTTGTTTACACAGGTAAATTTCATTTAAAAAATTTATATTTACATCAAAAGTCAAATTACCTTCCTGAAGTTGAAATGATTTCAATTAAGGGCTTTTTCATATTGTATAATATTAGGGTACATTTTGTCTGGAATCATCCAGGTACCAATGCATACAGAATGTGGTGGTCATCACAAGTAGTGTACATAGTGTTCCAATTGTGTGGCAACCTGGACTCATGACAACCTATGACTCACCCACAGCTGGTCTCTAGCATGGAGCCCTCCACCTGCAGCGAGGCCATGCCGAAGTCTGCCACACGGATGTTGTTGTGGTCGTCCAGCAGCAGGTTCTCTGGCTTCAGGTCACGGTGGCTGCACAGTGGACATACTGACCGGTCACTCCAAGGATTTAACAAGATTTAACAAGATTGCCATCCCAAACAACAAGTTCCAGATGGAAGTGGACAAGGAAGCTTTTGGCTTATCGAGAGTCCAACAATTTTATCATCTATGTGTAGCCCGCCCTTATCATATATCTGTCGATTCTATTTTTAAACATATTCACACTACTAGCATTAACCCAATCATTTGGCAGTTTGTTCCATTCATTTACCACCCTCTGTGAGAAAGAGTACTTTCTCATGTCTAACCTACACTGTTCCTTAACCAATGCTGCTTTGTGTCCTCTGGTTCTACTTAAGTTTGAAGAACGTATTCCTATCAACATCCTCATAACCGTTCACTATTTTAAACACTTCTATTTGGTCTCCTCTTAGTCACCTGGTCTCTAGTGTTGTCAAACCACATTTTAATAAGCGGCTTTCATAACTAAGGTCTCTTAATTCTGGAATCATTTTAGTTGCTCTTCGTTGCATTCTTTCTAGCTTGTCTATGTCCTTCTTACAATACGGCCTCCACGCTTGTATACAATATTCCAAATGTGGTCTAACTATTGTTTTGTACAGGGGTACAATTAGCTGTTTCTCATTATACGTAATAGTTCTCTTAATTAGCCCTAGAATTTGATTTCCTTTCGAAGCAGCAATCCCACATTGCTCTGAAACTTTCATGTCAGCACTAAATGTTACACCTAAGTCCTTTTCTTGTGTGGTTCTACCTAGTACAGCATCCCTCATTTTATATTCTTCGTCCATGTTTCCATGTCCTATGTGTATGTATTTACACTTCCCAAAATTGAATAACATTTGCCATTTTTCTGACCATTTAACTAATTTATCTAGATCATCCTGTAAACTTTGTTTATCTGTAACATTAGTAACCTTTCAGAATGCTTTTGTGTCATCTCCAAATTTCAGTACTTTGCTAGATATGTCATCTTCCAAATCATTTATATATATTAAAAACAGTATAGGGCCTAATACTGATCCCTGTGGTACCCCACTCAAAACAGATTTCCAGTTTGAAATCTCACCATCTACTATTACTCTCTGTCTTCTGTGTGTAAGCCACTTTTCTATCCAGTTGATTACATCATTACCTATACCATGGGCTTTTAGTTTAAGTAACAATCTTTGATGTGGCACTTTATCGAAAGCTTTCTAAAAATCTAAATAGACAACATCCACTGGTGACCCGTCATCTACCCACTTTGTAATTTCTTCCAAAAAAACATAAGAGATTGGTTAGACATGACCTTGCTTTTAGGAACCCATGTTGAGATGTATTTATTAATTTATGTTTTACAAGGAATTCCACCATGTGGTCTCTAATTAATGTTTCGAGTAATTTACATACAACTGATGTTAAACTCACTGGCCTGTAATTTTCTGGTTTGTTCCACGATCCTTTCTTAAATAGCGGTGTAATGTTTGCTTCTTTCCATTCTGAAGGAACTATTCCTTCTTCTACTAGTTCTAGTGACAAGTTAAACACTTTTGCGAGTGGTGTACTAATTTGCTCAACAATTTCCTTAAGCCGTTTTGGTGGTATCACATCAACTCCAGGTGATTTATTATCTTTCATCTTCTTAATTTTGTTTTCTATATTTTCAGGAGTTACAAATAACTGCCCCAAATGCTGATTTATTGCCTTCAAATTTAGTAAATGTAACTGGAAGTGAGCCGATATTTTCTGTGGTAAAAAACTGAGCTGAAATACTCATTCAGGACCTCTGCCATTTGAAACCCGTCTGAAATTATGTTTCAACTGTTGTTTTCCAGTGGTCCGACCTTATCTCGAACTTTCTGTTTACTACTTACATAAGCATAGAAACTCTTGCTGTCATTTTTTTTATTACCTGCCAATTTTTTTTCAAAGGTTCTTTTAGATTTTCTAATTTCAGTTGTAGCTAGGTTAAGGGCCTCTTTGTAGTTTGTGTAGTCCTCTACATTTCCAGTGTATTTATAATCTGTTTGTGAGCAATTTTTCTAATAGCCTCTTTTGACAGGTGTTTCTTCCTGGACCTTTTCTCTTGTTTTCTTAATGGAAAAAATTTCTCAAAATGCCCTCAATCTCATATTTTAAACAAGTCCAGCATTCTGTTGCTGTCTTGTTCTTCAGCAAGTTATTCCAATCTATATCTGCTAGATATGTTCTCATCTCTTTATATTTACCTTTGTTGAAGTTCCTCCTCCATTGTTTTTTATATGCATTCCCTGTTTTTACTTTTATATTAAAATGGATTTGGTTATGGTCACTTGAACCCAAAGGTTTGTGTACTTTAACTAATTCATTTTGAGAAGACAAAATTAAATCTAACACATTCCCACCTCTGGTTGGTTCCAAGACATGTTGAGTAAGGAAACAATCCTGTGTTAGAAGTAGAAACTGATGGTCGTCACCTCCAGCACTCTCTAATGATTCCCATTGTATATGGCCATGGTTAAAATCACACATTATAACACATTCTCCCTTGCTCACCTCCCTTATCGCCTTTTGTAATTTTACATTTTCCTCTTGTCCTATGTTAGGAGAAGGCTTCTTTACATTACAGGTAAACACAGAATGTCTTCGTAGCAATGAAGGTGTTTAGAGTAACTTGCACTATTCTTGCAAGGCTAAACAAACTGCTCAACTTTCCTCACTACATGGAACAAACACCGTAAATATCTGAATGCTAATCGTAATTATAAGTTCAATGCAAATGGTTCTTCACCAATAAAGGCACAGGAGCAATGGCTCAAGGAGCAACGGCTCAAGGAGCAACGGCTCAAGGAGCAATGGCTCATGACAATTTGCACAGGGTCAATGACTGGTGAACATTTGCATGGAATCATTGACCAATGGTCATTTGTACAGAATAAATGACTAATGGTCATTTGCACAGAAACAATGGATGCTGGCCATTTGCACAGAAGCTATGGATATTGGCCATTTGCACAGGAGCTATGGATACTGGCCATTTGCACAGGAGCTATGGACACTGGACATTTGCACAGGAGCTATGGACACTGGCCATTTGCACAGGAGCTATGGACACTGGACATTTGCACAGGAGCTATGGACACTGGCCATTTGCACAGTAGCTATGGATACTGGCCATTTGCACGAGCTATGGATACTGGACATTTGCACGAGCTATGGATACTGGCCATTTGCACAGGAGCTATGGATACTGCCCTTTTGCACGAGCTATGAACACTGGACATTTGCACAGGAGCTATGGATTCTGGCCGTTTGCACAGGAGCTATGGACACTGGCCATTTGCACAAGAGCTATGGATACTGGCCATTTGCACAGGAGCTATGGATACTGGCCGTTTGCACAGGAGCTATGGATACTGGACATTTGCACAGGAGCTATGGACACTGGCCATTTGCATAGTAGCTATGGATACTGGATATTTGCATAGGAGCTATGGACACTGGCCATTTGCATAGGAGCTATGGATATTGGCCATTTGCATAGGAGCTATGGACACTGGCCATTTGCACAGGAACTATGGCTAGGACAAGGACAAAGGATAATGATCAATTACACATGGCTATTAACATAGTAGCATGGAGCAATAACTGGAGACCACAAATATGAACCGTTAGATTTTTGTCTTGAAGGAAAAAGCCAAACATGCCAAATATGCGAGAATTGACATATGTCTGACAGCACCAAGTACCAAGGCAAAGATGGATGTTTCTATTAAATTTTTTAAATATTGTTACTGTGACATTCAGTTACTAACTACCAAGTTATCCCATCCAGAGGATGGATGTTTTTGCTAGTACATATAATTAATCATTATAATCAATTAGAAATTTGGCTCTCTCAGAAAATGGCACGTGTGTTTTATGATACTGTAGCTTTGACAGTTCCGTAGCTTCACAAAAGTATACGGCTAGAAAATTATTGAGGCAGCTGCGAACCAGGCGACAGAGGAACCTTTAGTGCAAGACAAGGCCAAGTACATAATCGTCATATATGGATGGAAATGTCATCTGACACTGGTGAAGGACAGCAATGAAGATCACAATTGTGGTGTGGTCATTAGTCACTGTGTCCCTTGTAGGGGCAAATAGGCTAGCCAAGAACAGGGTGATGTTGATATGAACATCTTGATGTTGATATCTAGCCCCACCCATTCAGTGGGAACCTTGCTCGGTACTCCAGCTGAGGAATAGGCCATTAGTGAATCAAAACACTAAGTACACATACAGTATACACTTCAGTTATACCCAGCTATCACCAGAACAATTTAGTCGTCATAATGTCTTATGAGATAAAAATGAGTGTGTAGCTTGTAGACTTGAGAATCTGTGTCTTTGACATATACATATATTTAACACTTGGGTATTTGTGACTGTACTATGCCTTATGTTCAGATATAATTACGTGCATTGGAATAGCTAAATTGCAACGTATTGTTGGTATCTTAAACACATAGACTCTGTTAATATCACCATTACAAGAGAACATAATATTAATACATTATGAAAAAGTAATTCATTTAAGTGCAAACATATCCATAAATTCGCATGAGTCTGCAGCTTCAAACTTATCAAAATAGAGCCTACATTTAAGTTTGAATCTTTTCATTCTTGTTATAAAGTAGGTACATTATATAATTTATATGTGTGACTAGCATTATTACATAATTTAAGTTCTGGCTAAAATCACCTCTCCAAATATTATAAGCAAGACACCATTTTGTCTTTTAGCGAGACAATCTTGCAGGGGAGAAAAGGCAGCCTCAGGTATTTTCCACTGATCTAAATTATATAGGTCAGTGGTCTTTCTAGTTAATTCCATGCTATTGACAGCTGCAGTGTTACAATAAACCAGCTCAAAGCTGTGTCAGATACACCATACCATAAAAACAAGCATTTAATGATAAGGATCATTATCGTCATGCTGACCATCATCATCAGTTGGCTGCTATGGTTTCAACAAGTTTCTTCCTATGGCCGGTTGTTGGCTCTCACCTACCATATCAAGTGGCTGTGGCAGAAGTCAAGGGCTGATATGATCTGTCGGAAGAACTTGCGAGCCTCTTTTGGTGTCAGTCGGCCTTTCTTCACCAAGTAGTCAAACAGCTCCCCTCCCGACACGTGCTCCAGCACCAAGTAACTACATCACATCACACGTTATTCGCAGTCTCACACAACGTTCATTCAGTTGAGAATGTCTTGGCGTGGAAGCACCAGCAGCAATAATCAGATGTTACTTATGGTAATCAGAAAGAAAGTAACAAAACAAAAATAATGGAAAAAAGTAACACATTTTTAATTACTGATTTGTGGGGCAGTCAAAATTAAAATAAACCCATTCTGTTCACACTCATCGAAGCTACTGGGACCAATATTAATGTTAGATCACATGCCAGAGAAGCCAATATTACTTTGATCACTATGTTGCCAATATGAGGCCATTGCTGCTAGATGCCTTTCTGTTAATTAATTATTTTAATCATGAAAGCCCTTTAGATCATAGTATAAACCATTGGAGCAAATATCAGTTTGATAAATAGAAAAAGTTATTTTGATCCTGTTACTTTTTTCCTGTTACTTTCTACTCATTATTTTCTTTCCTACATCCGTTACTTATACAGTGATGTCACAATGACACTGTCCATTGTTTCTTTAAATGGGAACCTCTTTTTCCAAGATCCGGCACAGCAATGCTTTATGTTGATAACTACTACATGGCATATGAGTTGGTCATTCATATTTGAACTTCAGAACATTATCCAAACAATATTGTATACTCAATGACCCATATAGTTAAGTACATTATAAAAGGCTGGCTGCACATAAAATAGGAACTTACAGGTATTTCTTGTTCTCGTAAATATCATACAGGCCAAGTACATGAGGATGCTCGATCAGCTTCATAATGGCAATCTCTCTCTCAACCTGTACAAAGTAAACAAGTCTTGTTAAAACAATTCATGCCCATTTCCCCTACTCCCATTTCATGAGGATGCTCGATCAGCTTCATAATGGCAATCTCTCTCTCAACCTGTACAAAGTAAACAAGTCTTGTTAAAACAATTCATGCCCATTTCCCCTACTTCCATTTCACCTACTGTGGTTTCATGGCTAATTCTTAGACAGATTCCCAGTTGGCCTACTGCCCAATTAAGGCCTACTCCCACTTTGCCTACTCTTAGATCACTTGGTTTACTAGCTGCATGTGAACACATGGTTTTGGCTTCAAAATGATTGAATGTTAATTAGACATGGCTTCTTTTAGCATTTCAGTACAAACAGAGACTTTGCAAATATCAGATTTGATTTGCCAGTTTGTGACTTGACCTGGCATTTTGAACTTGCTCCATGGCACGTCATGTTTGTGGTAGATTCAATGTACAGAGCAGAGCCACTGCTCTATGTTTGTGGGAGATTCATAGTGGATGTACAGAGCCACTGCTCTATGTTTGTGGAAGATTCATAGTGGATGTACAAAGCCACTGCTCTATGTTTGTGGTAGATTCATAGTGGATGTACAGAGCCACTGCTCTATGTTTGTGGTAGATTCATAGTGGATGTACAAAGCCACTGCTCTTTCATTGTAAATGTACAGAGCCACTGCTCTATGTTCTTCACATTCTAACTTAGTAAACCGAATGGCAACAGCTTATAATTTAAATGACGTTTCAATAAAACTTTGCCTATTGGAACTGCGGCTTCAGAACCAGACCTCAACTGCAACAGTACGCACCATGCACGCGCGCGCACGCGCGCACACACACACACACACCCACACCCACACACACACACACACACACACACACACACACACACACACACAAATAACTGCTTTACTAAAATCATGCTGGGCTATACTGATCAATTATCTGTCTTCCCGACCCAATAGCACAAACAATGTCTTTATCCTATGTGGGAGCATTTCTTATTAACACAAGTATCATAAGTGGAATTATTTTGGACCCATTGTAACAAATGTTAATATGAATTCATATATTAATTCCTGGCAATTTTGAAGTATTGCCAAAATGCCTGTTGTCATTAAGAGTTCACTCTGAAACAACTGTTATTTGGTAGTACAGCCATTCTGGACCAAGGATAAAATGGTGCACACCTGTAGTGATAATTCTCACAGTATTTATACTTTAAAATATTTCACTTTCAGTAGATCAAAAATGTAATTTTTTGTGTAAAAACAGAATAGTTAAATTCTGTTTTGATGACATAGTAATATAACCGTGATTAGATGATGAGATCTATGTAGATATTATTATTGCATTATAATAAAGAGCCTATTTACCAACAAAATGATACAGCATTTATATTTCGTATGATAATTATTAGTGATGTTATGATTTTTTAAAGCACCCTTGTGGGTAGTAGTGTTGGAAATCAGTTGGAATTTAATAATCGAGGATCGGTTATAATTGAATGGCACCAACCAATCAACTTTTGTTTATATAATCAGTTGGGCCTAGTTATTAAAGACTACATATTAACGTTACAGTTTATGTAAAATATATCATATATATATATATATATATATATATATATATATATATATATATATAAATATATATATAATTTTATATATATTATATACTTGAACTTCTTTGGAACTGGAACATGCATCCGTCGAACATGCCATATTTCGTAACCAATGAAATGCGGAGTCACGGACCTATTCAAGCATTTGTTTCACATTTTTCCCAATAATCGATTATGGATTTCATAATTGATCATCACATCACTAAAGCCCAACCAATCGATCATCGGAACAACACTAATGGATAGCTTGAAATTGTGTAGAACATGAGAGTTTATTGTTGGTCACTCCAAGGGTTAATGCATACCTGTCCACAAGAAATGCTTGTAGTAAGTTGTACTGGAGGACAGTTGAAATCAGGAATGTCTTACAGTCCAAATACTACAATTACAATCTATGTGTCTATTATAAATTTATCATCAATTATAAGTACAAGCCACAGAAGGTACGATTATATTGCCATGATCCCTGACCAAGGCTAGGTCGTCCTTGCACATTGGTAAATGAGGCCAAAGCATTCTAATTTTACTGTATTTATTAGCACATGATAAGCTATTGACAGTCGTGACTGTGCAGCAGTGGACAGCAGGCATTGTGTACTGTGCCTTGGTATTAGATGCGAGATCAATAAAGCCAAGGTGGGGTGATCCCTCAGTGAAGTAGCCATAGCAGCCAGTCAGCTAGAGCAGCTGTTTGTCTACAAATGTCTCAAACCTTCCATCTTTCACATTTTACCTCGGCAGTCCATACACATGTTGTATATATAACATTATTAATTTATTAGCAGTAGTAATCATTATATGTACTGGCTTGCTTGAAGAGGTCACAGGTCATGCATGTTATTATGTGAGATTCATAAACACACAGCTCCATTTATTGTGTATTTATTAGGACTGGAACGATACACTGGTGTATCACGATACACACTACTCGGTATGGTACACAATACACAACATACATATTGCGGTACACTATGATATGCGATAGCAGTAGGCAAAACATTATTCGCATCACCTTTGTGAAGCAATAAACGTGCATTTGGGGCCTAAAATAGCGAAATATAACATGTAGTACATTTCCCACATGTACATCTAACTGTAATCTATGTAAAATCTTTACACTATTATTTTTTTTCAATGTTTTTTCAATGCAATTTGGACCTCATGTGAGTGATGATCTCTGTATCGCGATACGTATCATAACATGAAGTAGTGTATCATTCTGGCCATAGTATTTATGTGCATCAAGTGTTCATTTGTGTTCTCTGTGTATCACTGTCCTTCTTTATAGTGTTACAGCACCCTACCATATTCATCATTCTGTTGACAACTTTAACAAGTTGTACATATCGATTTCAAGATTGCTTAACTCTTTAGCTTTTATATGCCTCTGAGCTTTGCCTTCCAAGGATATAGGCACCATATAATTATTATTGTCATTTTATAAATGTATCTCAATACTGAATTTATATAGTAACAAACATAAAGTATATGATATACATCATTTTGTCCACCAACAGCATTTCCGTAATGCCCACTCCCAAAATTGGTCAATTCCACATCGCTGACTAATCAAGCCTTACTCAGATGTATATGTAATATGTTCCGGGTAGGCCCAGCCCGCGAAATCATGCTGGTCCAAGCCTGGCCCGCGGGCCGGGCCAGGCTGGGTTTGGGCCTAAAGCCCGACCGGTGCAGGGCACTAATATGTATATACACTGTTGCAACATTGTTGTTACTTCGTTAATTACTGCTGTCAGTAAAATCTGGCACTTCAAAGAGGTTTGCCTAGATGCACTCAGAACCACCATCTTGGGAGTTTTGCAACGATGCAATTGCCAATAATTATTCATTGAGCATCTAAATTGACAATTCAGTTAGTGTGGGAAACACCTGTTGATTCCTGTGAACTGGTATGAGGTGAGATTTGGACCCAGGCGATATTTGGATCGGGTCCCCTGTGGCCCAAATATCATAGTGAAATATAGACTCCTAAGATGTTTGCACTACTCCTTTAAAAAGTACAAATCACTAGATTTGGTAACAATTTTCTTCTAATCACAACTATTGAGATGTACCTAGTACCTACTCAACGTTTTGAACAGCTACATTCACCAGTAGCCTTCATCAGGAACTGAATTCTGGAGTCTGTATCCCCCCTCGTCTTGATTCATGATTGCGGAGTTGTCTTTCTGATCCAATACGGCCTCTTTAATCCATCTTGCGTTTCTGTTGCTTTCTCTGTCTATCACCTTTGTTCCCTCACAGTCAATGATGGAATCGTTCCTGTCTGCATGGTCTGTGATTGCAGACTTGTGCTGCATCATTGCTGACTCTCTCTTTTGTTCACGGGTAAAGTAAACCCTCTGGTGATGATGGTCTCAACCTCCTTCTTCAGCTCCTTGAGTCTTGTTCCAAATGTTCTCCATGCTTTGCTAATGTGCGTTTGGCTACAGCTCTTACAAGGGGTCTGGTATTCAAGTCTGTCTTTCTGCTGTCTTCCACTTTGTCCTTTGGATGCACTAATATGGATGTGGTCTTACAGATCTAGTAATCTCATGTTGTCTTAATATCTGCTATACAGGGTCAATATGGTACAATGTATCAAAATCACTGGCAGACCTTCTAGGACCTATCATGGGTAAGACATTACACCACATAAAGAACTCTAAGCACTTAGCGAATGAAATGGCTTCCAACACGATCGAACAAGATAATATGTTCCTATCACAGAAACTGTGGACAGACCTAAATGTGGATGACATAATGGAGCTACTGAAGTTGTCACAACTCACAACACATTGTCACAACTATGTATTTTAGCTTAAGGGGCAGGAGTTATCAGCCGAAATTTGGGCACAGCAATGGGAAGTCCAGTGTCACCTGTAATAGCCAATCCCTTTATGGAATTGCTGGCACAGCAAGCCATTCTCACAGTGCCAGTACACAAACTGAAACTATGATATGCGGATGATGTGATGGAAGTAGTGAGGAAGGGATGTGAGCAAGAACTGACAGATCATCTCAATAGCATAGACACTAGAGGCAGCAAAACGTTTGCTTATGAAGAAGAAAGCAATAACTCCCTGCCTTTCCTGGACACACCAATGGTACGAAAGGAGGATGGAACAGTGAAACTCCTAGTGTATCAGCAGAAGACCCACACTGACCAGTATCTCAACTTTAGTTCTCACCATCAACTACATCAGAAACTTGGGGTCATCAAAACCATACTGGATAGATGCAACAACGATGTATCAGAGCCAGAAGACAGAGAGAAAGAGGTGGAGCACATCACCAAGGCACGAGAAAGATGTGGGTACCCAAGTTGGACCATAAGATGAAAGAACAGCAAAGTCAGAAGGGAAAGACCAAAGAAAGGAAGGATAAGAACGCATAATAGAGTGGATATTAAAACTTCATGACAGCTGTGAGACTGACCATGCTGACAGAAACAATTGCATCATTGACTGGGACGGACCTAAGGTGATCGACAGAGAAGACAACAGAAATGCGAGATGGATTAAACAGGCCATGTGAATCAGAAAAACGACTCCAATCATGAATCGAGACGAGAGGGGATAGCGACTGAGCCACATATGGGACAGCTGCTTGCCATGCCAACTGGCAAACAGAAGAAGTAGTCGTCCCAGAATTCAGCTGAAAGCTACCGACAGTAGCCGAAACATTGAGTAAGCAAATCTCAATAGTTGTGATTAGAAGAAAATTATATTAAATTGTTACATCATTATTGTCTACCAACCTGATGAACATTTTCACAAATAATTTATTTGTTTCTTATATATAACACACACACACGCATGCACGCACGCACGCACGCACACACGCACGCACACACGCACACACACACACAGACACACTATTGTTATTAATCACATCAGGTAATTTTATATGCCCATGTGTGTATAAGTCATGTCAGAAGGTCACATAAAAATGTTTTTTAAATTTTTCATTTACAATTAACAGATTAATTAACAATTAACAGTACAGACTGGGTCTACCTTATATGGTCTACCTTATTTGACTGAATCAATCTTAACAAGACAGACTCTGGGTCTACATCATCTGCCATTCTTCATCTGACTGAACTAATCTGAACTGGATAGACTATGAGTTTACCTCACCTTACAGTGTTTACCTGACTGAACTAATCTGAACAGGATAGAGTATGAGTATACCTCACCTGACAGTGTTCACTTGACTGAACCCATGTTAACAGGACAGACTCTGAGTCTACCCCATCTGAGTGTTTACTCGACTGAACCCATCTTAACAGGACAGACTCTGAGTCTACCTCACATGACAGTGTTCACCTGATTGAACCCATCTTAACAGGATAGACTCTGTGTCTACCTCACCGGACAGTTTTCACTTGACTGAACTCATATTAACAGGACAGACTCTGAGTCTACCCCATATGAGTGTTTACTAGACTGAACCCATCTTAACAGGACAGACTCTGAGTCTACCCCATATGAGTGTTTACTCGACTGAACCCATCTAACAGGACAGACTCTGAGTCTACCCCATATGAGTGTTTACTCGACTGAACCCATCTTAACAGGACAGACTCTGAGTCTACCACACATGACAGTGTTCACCTGATTGAACCAATCTTAACAGGATAGACAGTTTTCACTTGACTGAACTCATATTAACAGGACAGACTATGAGTCTACCTCACCTGACAGTATTCACTTGACTGAACCCATCTTAACAGGAAATACCTGAGGAATGCACTCACCTTGAGCAGGACGGACTCACTGAGTTTCTCTCGGTTGACAATCTTTACTGCAACTTTCTTGCCAAGTACACAGTGCACGCCCAGTTTCACAAGACCTACATAAAACAGCATAGTTAAGAAGGTATAACTGAAAGGTTTCCACCATACATTAGTAATGTTTATGATCCACAGTGACAAAATGGAATTACTGCGCTACTGCTACAATGCATGCATGTCATGTTGTGATATCTGTCTTGGTAAAAAAATTACGAACCATGTTGAGAAAACAATTCTAATCAGGGTTGGCATGTTTCTGACAAGATGGTAAATACTGTGGTTGATACCACGGTATTTACCACATCATCAGATACCTTTCTGACATTTAAAACATCAGAAACCATCGGAAACACCTTTCTGATGTCAGAAGCTAAAAACATGCTATTTTATTTAATGTGTAGATTGTAATTTAAAATCAATATATTATTATTGCGTCACCATTCATATGCAAGTGCAACTTTTATTCTGTCAGATTTGCATGATTTGTTAGTACATAATGATGATTACAGAAATAATTGTGGCACTGTGGTTTCACCAGACATCTAGCTTTTAAAACCACAGGACAGGTGTCAGTCACAATTCGGAAAGCATGAAGGAAACTGACTGGGGTGTAAGTGCATACCAGCAATAACACTGGAGAGGACAGTGGACAGGTATCAATGACAATTGGGAAGCAAATAAAAGGCTACATGTAAGGATGTATTTGCATAGCTATTGAGTTAAGATTAAGCAATACAAATACAAGTTAAAAGTTCCCTTGTTGTAATTTCATTATGCAAGCCCTGGTTCAACATCAAAGAAGAGTTCAACTTAGTCCCACACTGTTGTACTGCCCAAAGTAAAAGTATGATTACTGCTCTGAGCTGTTAGTGAGCCACAGCCCTACTGGCTGGGCTTGAGCTGTTAGTGAGCCACAGCCCTACTGGCTGGGCTTGAGCTGTTAGTGAGCCACAGCCTTACTGGCTGGGCTTGAGCTGTTAGTGAGCCACAGCTCTACTGGCTGGGCTTGAGCTGTTAGTGAGCCACAGCTCTACTGGCTGGGCTTGAGCTGTTAGTGAGCCACAGCTCTACTGGCTGGGCTTGAGCTGTTAGTGAGCCACAGCTCTACTGGCTGGGCTTGAGCTGTTAGTGAGCCACATCCTTACTGGCTGGGCTTGAGCTGTTAGTGAGCCACAGCCCTACTGACTGGGTTTGAGCTGTTGGTGAGCCACAGTCCTACTGACTGGGCTTGCAAAGTTGCTTCTTTCTTGTGTCAGAAGGTCACATAAAAATGTGTTTAAAATTCTTCATTTACAATTAACAGCTGTAGCACAAAGTGCTTGTTTCAAGGTGACTGGCCCACTGCTTTCTACTTAGCAGTTGGCCAGCACCAGTTGCTAAACCTTCACATACAGATATATTATTACATGTGAAAGTAGTGCAAACTGATTACCCAATGGATATGTGTGTGACATTATAAAAGCCCAGTGTGCACCATGTTTAAGGGTGCAGACTAAAGCTGCATGGGAACACTTCGTTAAAATGCAGAGCCAGAGCTTTTTCAGTCTATAACTATGCAAAAATAATGTATATAAAATGTATACATTCAGTAGGTCAATAGTGCAATAGCATATATAAATATATAAGAGCAATTAGATACTGACAGTTTCTGACAGTTTCTGACGTCAGAAACATGTTTCTGATAGTTTCTGATGTCTCGTCAAAAATACCTTTCTGACTGTCAGAAACCCAACCCAATTCTAATCTTTCTTTTTCAATTCCAATTCTGGAAGAAATTATGAGTATTTGAAAATTATGAATGTGATTTTTAAATGTCAAATACACTACTTGCGTACAGTAACCTACAACTTAATTATCTTGAATATTTAGAATACCTCAAACCATGAGCCTGGCTGGTTCCACTAGGTGTCACTGCATGGTGTATACACAAAGTTTTACTCTACATACTTTTTCATGTACACATTTAAACAAACTTTGTGTTGGGTAACACAGCTGATTAAAAACAAAATAAAACAAATTTATGAAACATTTCATCGAATAATGTCTGACATTAGAATGATAACAGATGTTACCCAAACTAGAGTAGCTTTAATCGCCAAGTGGCAAATATGCCTTAATTCTGGGACCGCTGCAATGTTCAAGATGTTTGCGTAATACATGTGGTTTATATATCCACTGATGTTTTAGAACTGATGATGACAAACTTTCATTTTAGACCAGCAAACCGTTCATTGGTTGAGAATTACATGTCGTGGTATAGCCAATATCCTTGAGTGGCTGACATAATTGGAATAACATAAATAATTAGACACCTAAACTTCCTGAAGCATTCCCACAACTGTTTTGCCAAGCCTGTGACACAATTACAAATAGATATTCAAATGACAGCTATTTTGACACTATTGTTGTGATTTTTTTTAATTAGCTGTACTTAAGGCTTTAAGCATAACCGTTGGTATGATGTACATATTCTTTACTGCACATGATAATTTGTAAAATATTTTATTGACAAGGAAACAATGCATAATTTTGGGTAGCTTCTATTCAATTAACTTTAAATTAATAACTTTTAATATCATCATCAGCCGTGGTTAGTAATAACTTGGCAAGTTTATGATAAAACGTCAGAAACTATTGATTAAACTACAATTAAACATTCGTGTGTGAAATACCTTTTAGACACCAAAAAGGTCAGAGATTGCCATGCAGCATTCCTTGAATTGAAGTAAGCTGATGCAAACCAAAACAGTTGACTTGGAATGAGAATTTATGAAACTATAAAACAAGATCTCTGCTAATTGCAGTCAATTTCAGCTGAAAGAGTTACTTTTTGACAGTCAACAGTGCATGTATAACTTTAAATATATACATTATAAATTATATGATCATTTTGGCTAGGCTAGGGTCAGTCATGCTGCACTATCATAACCGAAATTAAACTTTATATACATTTATGGTCAAAAAAGTCAATTTGACAAAAAGAAAATTCCCCAAGTGTTCTACAAGAAAACAATTAATTATTGACTGCAAAATTAGTCAAATTTGTGATTGTGTTGTTTGTCATGTTTATTTTTCATACCTAAAAGGCTTTCTTTCAAAATTACTGTATACCTGATTTATAGCACAATGCTAC
>OY759271.1:18450109-18477609 GCA_963662155.1 Lamellibrachia columna | reverse complement strand
CTAAACGTATATCCAACATTCGTAACATTCAGATGTATATTATACATGCATTACTGGGGCAACTGCACTGGTGAACAAATTTAATGCCATAATAATGGGGGAATAATGGCTATGCCTATGCCATGCCCATGGCCTGCTCATGTCTATATTAATCATTTAATGCATCCATAATTTGACGTATATCTTTGGTATCGATTACAAATTAGGGGAAGTGCTACCATATTCATAGGCATACTCGAACATCCCTGAGAGCAAAAAGTTAGTCTCTTGGCTATCCTATAAAATAAGGCGACGTGATAGGGCCTACTGCCAGGATTACTGCATTCTGAACCACCACCGGCACCATCTGACACTGTCACTCCCACTGGATTGAGACGGTTACCTGTTTGGCCCTTTCCCAACGTTTTGTCTAGCCGATAAGGTCCCACGTACTGCTCCTCTCGGTGCGACATACTCCGCATAAATCCCTTTCCCGCTGTGGTTTATGGATAAGTTGTATGTATTAACGATATATATATAAAGCAAATCCCTTTGTTGAGAAACATCAAAGTCGCCATTGACATCACTGCGGCGAAAATGTTATGTTTACATCCGGGTATTTAACTGACCACTCTTCGAAACATTCGCTAGGTGGCGCCACTTTCATGGACGGAAATTGTAAAATCGTAATGTTGACAATGGACTGGTTGGTAACAAACAACTATTTGTGTGTTGTACGTAAATGCCTTCTGATTGCTGCCATAATAGCATATGGTCAGATACAGATAACACGTTCTAGCGATGGTAAGGCTACAATTCACCTATAACATGGACTCTAATGAATAAGCCACAATGTTTATTGGTTCCGGGTCGCTTCGGCGGCTCTGCCGCTTCGGCAGCAACATTCTTGGAATCTTCGGCGAAATAGTTAGTCGCTTCGGCGGCAAATTTGGGTCGCTTCGGCTGCATAATATTGGTCGCTGGACGCTTCGGCGGCGCAATATATGTGTATTAGGCCTAATAAAAAAGAAACTAGCGCAGTATATGTGTATTAGGCCTAATAAAAAAGAAACTAGCGCAGTATATGTGTATTAGGCCTAATAAAAAAGAAACTAGTTTGCATATACTGGGCCCTTATTATTACGGCTTTGTGCTTCACTCTTACGAAATTACGGCTTTGTGTTTCACTGTGCCTCTGCTTTATCTATCCCAAGACGTCATATTTGGTGTACCCCAGGGCCTACGCTCAGTCCTTGGCTCTGTCCTCTTTCTGCTGTATAGGCCTATAAATGATATCACTGACACAATTCATTCCAACTTTTTGCTGATAACTCAATTGTTTATGGAGATATTTGCTCACCTGCAGACCTAGGCAAAAATGTTCGCCCCGCTCTTCGTCTACTAGTAGCAACAGTCAGATAGAAAAACATTGTAGGGCGATTGACTTTGCCTACTGCAGACCATGACATACCACAAACAGACATTCACAAGCTAACAGACTGGTCAAACAAATTGCAAATGAAATTCAACACATTCAAAATACCACCTACTCACAATTACTCATAACTAAACCTACACCATCTCAAACCAGCCTATTTCTTGAGTAAATTCACAGGCATAATCATAGATTCTAAACTGTCCTGGACTAATTAAACCACTGCATCAAAATCTGCACAAACACTTGCATACATGTTAAGTCGGGAGACTCCTGGAAATCCGTGTCTAGGCTTGCCGCCTTATACCGTTTTCGATTGGGTGTTTTTCTCCACGTGTTCTGTGCACCAAGTGTTATAAAGCGTCTGATTCGATGTTTGTTGCACGGAAACAATAATATGGCGAAGCGCGGGTCTGATTCGCCATGCGCTAGTAATTCGCCATGGGCAAGAAATACGCTGCAAAATACAAGCCGGAATGGGCGACTGACTTGCAGTTTATATGCCACGGTGTCAAGGGACTGACGTTTGCATACTGTAGAGTGTGCAATATGCACATAAATGTGGCAAGAGCGACATTGTTCGCCATGCAAGTTCGGCCAGTCACTCTACGTTGCAGAAAGCCACAGCAACGCCGACAGCGAGCGTGTGTTCTCGATGTGTCGAAAGATCGACACTGACTCTCGGTCACAGCTCAGCAACGACACCCTGCGTGTGCTGTCATCATGCAAAATTCATGTATAAATCCCAGTTTTTCCGAGATCCTCCGATTTACGTATAAATCTCCTGGATTGGTATTTCTGAAACTTAACATGTATACACTTGACCTACTCAAACGAACACTACATCCAGCTAAACCAAAACTAAAGGAGGCAGCCTACAATATGTTAGTAAGACCCGAATTAGAATATGGAGCAACAGCTTAGAATCCACATACCCAAAATAACGTTGACACCCTGGAGAAAATAAAAAGAAGCGCCGCTCGATTTGCCCTTAATGACCACCGCCATACAACAAGCGTCACACACCTACAACACAAACTAGAACCATGGCGATTACAACACCAACTCACTTTCTTCTACAAAATTAAGCATAACCTGACTATTTCTCTGCCAAAACATATTATAGTGCTATGCACCCATACACGAAACAGCGATCCTGATAAATAATATATATGAGCAATTCTCAAAAAGGTCGCCATTTTGTATATGCCAATCTTAATTAATCATTAAAAAATGTGTATCTTTAATGTATATACTTATACAATATGTTGTTGTGATGCACATACATATGGTAAAAATTGCTGTGTGCTTGCGATAATAATTTTTTATGCCCAATAGTTTCCGCAACGTCACTGCTGTTGTCAGCATTATTCTATGCTTAACATTTATTGTACAACACATTCTGTAATGTGTGCTATGCTACGTTTTTTAAAGAATTCCTGTTTAAGCTCAAGAATCAGTTTAATGTTATAAGAATCAGCGGCATCATTTCGTTATGAATCGCCGGTAAACGCTCGATATGCAACAAAATATGCAGATCCCCTTTGCAACATTTTCGATAACGACAGCAATGAATATTCATGACAAGCAGTGAAGACAAAATTGCGCCTGCGTCGAACAAAGTTATGCAACATCGCGTCATCATCACAAAGAGTCACATTATGACCATATGCAAATTACGACACAAGTGTCGTGGCCATTCTGTTGTGCTAATCGTTATCTAAACGGATGCCATATAAGTATTTGGTCGTGACGTCATGACGCCGGTGTCATTATTACAACCAACCATGTATTAGGTTGAAACAGTGTTTATCATTGCTATACTTTGCTAATATGATACAGTATTATAGTCTAACCATGTACACCTTCTTAATTGTGTTATTTGTAAAAAAAAGTTCAAAATGTTGGCTATGGAGTCATTATTACGGCCAACTACAGTGGAACACAGCTTATGAAAAGCTAGTCATGGCAGTGATGTAAATTAGTTTATAATTAAGTCAAATTCATTACACTTGATTTTAGGGTAATTTGGCAAATAAATAATTAACATTTATGCCATAATACAGCTTTGCGGTGTCATTGTTGCGCACATATTATCGTAGTAGTAGTATCAACGATTAGGCGCTAAACTGTCGAGATTATGCAAATTACATGGAGGACGGCAATACACATTCATGACAACCAGTCGACAGAGAGGAGAATGGCACCCGTACAAAAAGATAACTGCCTAGGTGAAGGATGCACGCACACAAGGCGATCATTTGTACTCGTTGACACCAACTGTAATGCCAACAACAAGATTTCAGCAAACATGCTGAGAACAGTGCCAAGCACACGAGGAATGCATAGTGTCAAGCCAGGCAAAGGAATGACCATCAACGCACAAAACCAGGTGTGTTTTTGCATTGGGTGTAAGACCAGTGGCGTTTGTAGCGAACAGAGATGTGTCAAGGAATGGTGCAGCCACAACGTATGCATGATGAATTTTACCACGCATGAAGGCCTCTGACAGGTCTCGATGGACACCGAACACTGATACTGCACACGCTGACACCGCGATGGATGGGATCAATGCGTTAGTTAGTTACATGTGCACCACTGGACATACGCTCCAGTTGGGAGCTGGTCGTTCATCTGTATTGACAGATGCAGCTATCCGAAGCCAGGTGTGCAATTTTATAATGCGATATATTGAAGTATTTGGGGGTCTGAACCTGGTCTTGCAGCAGGCCTTATAATAATGTTTTTTGTTAATTCATTATACTGAATTAAAAGGATTTACACTTGATTTCTGGGTGTCATCAGTCACGACCAAACAAATGACAGGGTGCTTTGCAAGTGCCCAGTGCATGGTTATTGTTGATCTAACTATCTTCTAAATATGATATCTCCATAGTATAGGTTCTGTACTTGAGTTGTGTGTTCAAATTTTTTATGATTAAGACAATTTAAAATTTATCACATCTGTCTTGTTTATTGAATGACCTTTTGAGAATTGCTCATATAAATACAAGCACGCATCAACACATATGCATACTCTTTCTATCCTAGAGTCATAAGAACCTGGAATCTACTCCCCACTGAAATAATAAGACCCCCCTCCATTCACCCCTTCCAACTAGCTGTGAGCACTATCGTGCCCCTCTAGCTCACCCCATTCGTCTATATGGAGGATATCTGATTTTAATCCACTTTTTAATTGCACTATTTTTGTCAAAAATGTATTATTTCCCACATTTATATGCACCTTTTTCATGCGCACCAAGTACAACACTCCTATGTGAGCCCCATAAGGGGCTGTTTGGAGTATAAACACATTGAAGATTGAACACGTTCATTATATCATACTACATCACTTTAGGTGGACAAATGGGACATATGATTGTGAAATATTGTGTTTTAGGGCAGTTTTAGTTATAGCTACAACTGTAGTATTATTAGTGCTCGTTCTGTAAATGTGCCATATTGAATATTGGAATTGCTACTAATAGCAGCATTAACCGTGTTTTCATTAGTTTTCAATATGGCACATTTACAGAACGACACTAATAATATAAATAATACTGTAGTTGCATCAGAACCAAGAAGGCGATTCAACACACAAAGGGGTCATATCAATATTTTTTTATTGAAACCAATGAAGTAATATTTAATTTGCTCTGCATTTTCACATGAAGCTCATTATTTGTAGGCACATTAAAAATAATATTTAAGATAATTACAAGTGCATTTTTTCAAAAAACACATAAAAAAACTTAAATTGCTAGCTATGCTTATTTGAGGCTACGCAATAAAAACTGATAATGTGATAACCGTAATATTTATGTATGCCATTCATATGTGTGTGTACATATATATGTATGTGTATGTGTGTGTACATATATATCTATACACCAGATAAGCAAAATAAACATTTCAACAATTATAAATTATGTATGTTGTTAGATTTACCTATATAGACCATTATTTATATCAAAGTCATATATATATATATATATATATATATATATATATATATATATATATATATATATATATATATACATATATGTATAAGTATATATATATATATATATATATATATTATATATATATATTAAATATATATATTAAATATATATATATATATATATATATATATATATATATATATATATATATATATATATATATATATATATAGCAGGGCTGGGGTCAATTCCATTTAATCAATTCAAATTCATTTCAATTTAATTAATTCCAATTCAATTAATTTTTTTTTCAAATTCCAGCTCAAATCTTTCAATTCCAATTCAATTCCAGTTCAATTCCAAATTAATTCTATGGGAGTTTTTCCAATGCAAACCCATGGGATAATAGTAATATGTAATTGTAATAGACTTTTTCTGTAATAGTAATAGGAACTTTTTTCTGTAATAGTAATAGGAACTTTTTTCTGTAATAGTAATAGGAACTTTTTTCAAAAGTAATAGTAATATATCCTAGAGTAATATATAGTAGTCTATTACTTTTCTGTTACATCTATTGCTGCAAACTTACAAAATATCAGGTTTGTTTGCATGTTATTCCAACTGCTAGTAATTATAAACAATGTACAGACAATGACTGAGCAGTTATTCAAACAACATGAAAAGACCAGTAGGCTGATCATTTTATGGATTCAGAAATACCTGCTCAATTAAACAATGCAGGAGTAGCAAGCCAATTACTTAATTGTTGGGATGCCCCATTGGGGTGGCTATGGCTTCACACATTCCTAGCACACACAAAGGGCATGGTTTTAGATATGTGCAGGCAGGCAACAAATGTTATCTTAGAGCAGGAGCTGCAACCTGTATTGAATTCAAAGTAAGCTCAACACACCCCACCATAGTTTGATTTGAGCAGAACTTCTGAGAAAATGAGGTTCATTTCATGTTCTTTCAATTCCAATTCAACTTACTCAAAATCGTTCAATTCAAATTCAAGATTTAAATTGAATAATTCCAATTTATGTTAGAATTCACCCCAGCCCTGATATGTAGCATATATAATTATATATAACCAAAAGTAAACTAAATATGCAATTACTGGTAAAAACCGTTAATATGTTTGCAAGTTAACATACATTTTCACTGTTGCAAGTAAAACATTACCATTTTATAACAGTTTGCTAAATTTCCCATGCTAAGTAATGGTAATAGACCTGTATGACTGTACCAAACAACACATATTGACATTAAGAATCATGTGATTATTGTATTTAAGTAACATTATTACGTGCGCGTGTGTGTGTGTTGTTATAATGGATTGACTTGTTACATGTGTTGAAAATTGGATTTAATTTTTTTACTTGGACATTTCTTTTTATTGCATAGCCTCAATTAGGCTTCACTATAGCTAGCAATATAAGTCTCCATATGGGATGTTTTTGAAAAAAAAGCACTTGTAATTATCTGAAATATTATTTTTAAGTGCCTGTTATTAATGCTCTTCCATTTTCCATTATCTTTTTTGTGCCATGCAGAGGAAATTAAATATTACATCATTGTTTAAAAAAAAACTGATATGGATATGACCCCTTTGTGTATTGAATCACCTTCATGGTTGTGATGCAACTGTAGTATTATTAGTGCTCATTCTATAAACGCGCCGTATTGAAGGCTAATGAAAACATGGCTAATACTGTTATTCGTAGCAATTCTGATCGCTAAAACTGCCCTAAGACACAATATTTCACAATCGTATGTGCCATTTGTGCACCTAAAGTGATGTAGTATAATATAATGAACGTCTTGGGATAGATAAGGCGAGGTAAGAGTGAAACACAAAACCATAATTATACTAATAATATGGGCCCATTGTATGCAAGATTACCATTTCTCATCCCCGCCTTCCTTTTTGTCTTTACCTCCTTTTTTATTATTTACTATTGAAACAAAATTTTATTTTAAAAGTTTGTTCAGTTTTGTGAAGAAATCTGTCCAAAACTTGCTGTTCGAAGTATTCCACTTCCTTTTTGCCATCGCCTCCTTTTTTATTATTTACTGTTGAAAAAAACGTTTATTAAAAAAACTTTGTTAATTTCTGTGAAAAAACAAACTACAAAGAGGCACTTAACCTAGCTACAACTGAAATAAGAAAATCCAAAAGAACCTTTGAAAAAAATTGGCAAGTAATATAAAAATTACAGCAAGAGTTTCTATGCTTATGTAAGGAGTAAACAGAAAGTTTGAGATAAGGTTGGACCACTGGAAAACAACAGTGGAAACATAATTTCAGACAGGTTTCAAATGGCAGAGGTCCTGAATGAGTATTTCAGCTCAGTTTTTACCACAGAAGATATCAGCTCAGTTCCAGTTACTAAATTTGAGGGCGATCAATCAGATTATTATGTAACTCCTGAAATTATAGCAAAAAAAATTAAGAATATGAAAGATAATAAATCACCAGGAGGTGATGGGATACCACCAAAACTTCTTAAGAAAATTGTAGAGCAAACTAGTTACTTACAAAGGCATTTAATGTGTCACTAGAAGAGCGAATAGTTCCTTCAGTATGGAAAGAAGAAAACATTAAACTGTTACTTAAGAAGGGGTTGAGGAACAAATCAGAAAATTACAGACCAGTGAGTTTAGCATGAGTTGTACGCAAATTATTAGAAATGTTAATTAGAGACCACCTGGTGGAATTATTTGTAAAACACAAATTAATACATCTTAAGGTTCCTAAAAGCAAGGCCATGTCTAACCAATCTCTTATTTTGTGGAAGAAATTACAAAGTGGGTAGATGATGGGTCACCAGTGGATGTTGTCTCCATAGATTTTTCGAAAGCTTTCGATAAAGTGCCACATCAAAGATTGTTATATCAACTTAAAGCCCACAGTATAGGTAATGATGTAATCTACTGGATAGAAAAGTGGCTTACAAAAAGAAGACAGAGAGTAGTAGTAAATGGTGCGATTTCAAACTGGAAATCTGTTTTGAGTGGGGTACCACAGGGATCAGTATTAGGCCCTATACTGTTTTTAATATATATATATATATATATAAATGATTTGGAAGATGACATATCTAGCAAAGTACTCAACTTTGCAGATGACACAACAGTATTCAGAAAGGTTACTAATGATACAGATAAACAAAGTTTACAGGATGATCTAGATAAATTAGTTAAATGGTCAGAAAAATGGCAAATGTTATTCAATTTTGGGAAGTGTAAATGTATACACATAGTGGATCAGTGTTAGGACCTGTATTATTTTTAATATATATATATATAAATGATTTGGAAGATGACATTTCTGGCATAGTACTGGATTTTGCAGATGACAGAAGTATTCAGAAAGGCTAAAAATTATATATATAAACACGGTTTACATGATGATCTAGATACATTGGTTAAATGGTCTGAAAATTGTTATTAAATTTTGGGAAGTGTAAACGCATACACATAGGACATGGAAATCTGGGCAAAGAATCTAAAATGGGGGATGCTGTCATAGAGGTAATCTCTATTAATGCTACAATGGGGGAGGGTACCAATTAAGAATAGGCTAACAACCAAATTGATTTTACTACAATAACAATCTTTTATTTACACTACCTTACTAATAACACATTCCAAACATTAAACCAACTGACAATGAAACACTTAACTCATCTTGTCTCACAGACAGATTCCCTGGCACACCCCAAACTTTAAACAGCTAACAATAAACCTCAACTACCATGACACTATCTGACAGACTCCCTGGCCGGTTACGACACTGCCTGATGACACACCAGCTACTCCTAGGGAATCACTCCTGCCTCCCAACAACTCCCAGAGTCTCCTATCTACCTAAACTTATATTACCTTTTGACGGACCCCAGGAAAGACGAAATAGCCAATGGGTATCACCTGTAATTCCAGCCAACCTCTGGATCACCCCTCTCTAGCTGTAAATGATTTGAATAGATAGCTAGGTTTCCCTGAATAGAAGGTGTCAGGTTGTGATGTCTTGTTTATGAAATTTGGTGACTCCAAAGAATCAGTGGTCATTAATCCTGCACTAGGATTAATGACCACCAAGCTTATTTAAGCAGTCCACTTTTCATAGTATATCTTAGTTCATTTGTAAATATTATTGTCAATTAGAGTTGTAGACAAGCTTGTTGTTCTTATTATGCAGTCCGAAGGTGTACATTAAGTCAAGGAATTGTTTTGTGCCTCTGTGCTAGGCATGTTTCAGTAAGTCAATATTTAAATCACCACATAAGAAGATTTATTTGATAATACCAGTCTCAAACAGTATAAATGCCATTCACTTATAAGCCTGTGATACAAACTAATGAAACCATGGACAAACCTACACATGACATTCATAAATACATTCAACATTGTGTTTGCTTTTTATTTGTTTCTAGTCAATTTACCGGGTAAGTAGTTTTTCGGTGTAACACGTCCATTGAGATAAATCTTTCTATTGGCCATTCCTGCTAATTTATGCTAAAAAGTATTATATTTGCAAATGGAATGGCAGGCTTTGTAGTAATATCACTGGCATGTTCCATGTTGCATCGAAAAAAATACAGCTTGTCTTTAAGTCAATCACAGTCCATAAAATCATAAATAATCAGGGCCTCCCTGATCCTTTAAAAAAATGTCAGGACGAGAAACTATTTTCTTTTTTACTAGGCCTGATGTGTTATGCGGTTTGTTCTGCGCATGTGACCATTGTCTGGCACACTCGTACTCGTGCCTTTTATAAAAAATATGGCACCAGACCTGTATGGCGTTTTACGTTTTTATAGGGCATTGTAGGTAAATCAAATATTAGCAAATTGAGAATCAGTGCCATTATTTATTGAACAAAGATATTATAATTCTTGCAGAACCATCTTCTATTAACAACTGGTAGAAAACGTAACAAATTGTTTTTTTTATGTATTTTTGTAACTTTTGTAACAGAACTAATTACTTATTATTTAGGAACAAATACTTAGCAATTTTCAAACTTTTGTTCATCTTGATAATGTGTTCTGTTAGTTGTACATAGAATAAGAGATTAATAGTAATAAGAATAAACTGAAAACAACAGTCAAAACCTTATTTTGCTAGCATAATTACTTCCAGAGATATCATATTTTTGTCATGTTTATACAAACGATGGCTTCATTGTTGTACTTAAATATCTAATATTCGGTAAATGGAATGAAAGTAACAGGAAAAAAGTAATGGACAAAAAGTCAAAGTTTTTGCCAGGAAAAAATTAAATAACAACACAGTTTACTAACAAGCACTTACAAACACTTTCACCACAGCCTGTTCTTTCGAGTGGCCGACCTTGTGTACATGTACCCATATAGACAGATTTTTCTGCCACCCTTGCTATTCTTGATAACCCCCGTCTTTCATCAAATAAATTATCCTAATGCATGATCCACTTGGACCTCCAGTTTTATACTGATTTGTAGGTAGTCATGATGGTAAACCAATGCGTCAAGATAAACCCATTATGTTCATTGTACACAAGCACCCAATAGGAAGCCGCTGGTGTCATTCCAGAGAAGCCAACATCAGTAAACCCTAACATCAACCTGATCATCATGATGCCACTATGAGGCTGATGCAGTTGGTAAACCTTGCAGTTAGATACCAGTCCGTTAATTAATCAGTTTAAATGTTGAACACATTATACTACAAATCAGTGGGTGGAGCAGATGTTAAATTTGTAAATTATTTCTTCAATAACTTTTTTCAATAAATATAATGCTTTCTGTATTACATAACTTTCAAAACACACAATAAGTACTTCTATTATGTTTATAATAAACATAAACATAATAACTTTTGTTACTTTTTGTCCATTACGTTTTTCCTGTTACTTTCTATCCTGTTACTTTTTGTCAGTTACTTTTTTCCTGTTATTTTCTTTCCTACAACCCAATATTCGTATTAGTACCAGAAACAAAAGGTCTCCATACAGTTGCAGTGTGAAAGAGTTGGATCTTGCAACCCTAAAGTACATAAGACAAAGAACTGACAACATCGAAACATTCAAAATTATCAAAGGGATCGATTCCATTACCAAGGATTGTAAGTGTTTGCTATGACCAGACCTGGGGGAGAAGTACTCAGTACTTGTGTACTCGAGTAAATTTTTGAAGTACTCGTACTCATATAACTTATGGGTCATGTACTCGTACTCATACTTGCACTCATACATACAGCCTTCTACACCAGTATAATCTTTTTGATTTTTTGAGCCTGTTGTATCGGCATACGCTAACCTTCTCACCAACCAGTAGTCTAACATCAGAAAATATAAATGGCAAACTTTTAATATAAACAAATTGCAAATTGCAACACTGCCTTTGTGCACCAAAAGAAGACAAACTGAACTGATGTATCAGCAGGTAAATTGGTCTCATGTGGTCTTTATTCAAAACAAGGACAAACAAACTTTACTCAAATTGTCACACGTCCCCTTTGTTGCAATTTGGACACATTTTGTCACCTCTACCATTTCAAATGATGTACATGCTTGGGGGGGGGTAATGGTTAGTCACTGGTAGACTAACTACAAACATATTGGTTTAATGGGTATTATTATATCACAGCATGTGGTTTATGAATTGTTAACTGCAGTTAAGAAGGGACCAGACATGCCAAGTTCGGAAGGCCCGAAAGGGATAGATTAGCGTGTATGACAAAAATTTGGGGTCGCGACGTCGCGTTGACGACCGGCAGCCACACTCGAGACACAGCACAACAAACACACTATTAACCAAAATGGTTAAACACATTATTTTAATACACACAAGAAATGGTAATTATATACAATTTAAATAAGGTACATATAGGTACTTAAATAACATAATTATACAACAGGCTAAAATGCAGGTCAAAAATACTGAGCATAATGAAAGGTGCATAAAAATTAAGGTAATGGATATAAAAAATATAGCAGTGAAATAGCAGTGAAAGTAGCTAGATGCTCCACTTTTCAATTACATAAACATACACAGCATATTCTAATACACAAGAAATGACAATTATATACAATATAAATAATTAATAATATATACAAAATGCTAAAATACATTGCCAAAAAAATATAAATCATAAAAAAATACTAAGAACGATGCAAGGTCCATAAAAATTAAGGTAATGGGCAAAAACAATCAATAAAATGCTCCACATTTGAATTACGCAAACACGCACATTCTATACTGAAATGTTCAAATGATAAAAATATATAAAAAATTATACAACAATAATTACAAACAGGCTAGACATGCATGCAGTAATGTAGAAAAGAAGCATAAATCAGCATGAAGCATCATGTTGATAAAAGGACACTTAATAAAGTACAGATTACAGAAAAATTCTGTTAAATAAGGCAATACTGATAAATAAAATAAAAATACCATGCAAGAAATATATGAAGCTATACACAATTCTGACTGAGATTGATAAATACAAATGTAAAAACTGCCTGGAATGTGCAAATGACATAAATAAAAAATACACTAATGTATAAATACACAAAATACAAACAACATATAGATACAGCTGTACAACAAAACGCTCTAAATAAAATTCACACTTGCTCCTGTGCCGATCTAGTGCACAAGTCGTTGTATGATGTGCATGTGACATGTGCCAGCCGCAGTGTGTGCTGACAGGGAGCGAACTCGGTACAGATAGTGTCCTCGTTCAACTTGCACTTCAGCAGTGCTGACAGAGTACCAAGTACCGGTACCAAGGGTGCGGGTGAAATTCCAGTGGCCAAGTTCAAGGCAAAAGAAATTCGTAGCTGCCAATCCGCCATTTCTACATTAGTGCATTCCTCGTTATTCCATAAGCGGTGTATAACACTAACAGTCAACCAATTTTTTATAACGACTACTCAGTAATAATGTACATTCAGTAATCATAATAAATTGCCTAAATGGACAGACGCAATGGAAAAGTGCTGATTGCACGAACGACAAAATGCATGGTTTGTCGATTGCGAACTTTTTCCGACCCACGGAAAATCGTCCTCGAAGGCAACCTTGTATGCGTTGGCATACTTCGCCTTCTTAGGCAGTGCCCGCAGCTTAGCCGCCGAGGCGCGCTTCATCGTGCCATGGAGAAACTAACGATCAATGATTAAAAATTGTAGATAGAAATAGCTCAAGCGAAAGAAAAATTTTAACTGTTCTGGCGGGGAATTATACTCGCTATAATTATATAGCAGAGATCACGAGGACGCGTAGCTGCGATATCATTGGTCGCCGGAATCGCGGCTGAGATTCAAATTCAAACGGGATCTACCAGAAAGTCGAGAATTTTCGCTCAATGGTGCCGATTTTACCGATAAAATGAAAGAAAATTTTTTTTCCACAAAATCGCAAAAACCGGTAGAAATGTTCTACCGACCGGTAGACCGGTAGAAGAGGTGAAAAACCGGTAGTCTACCGGGAAAACCGGTAGACTTGGCATGTCTGGAAGGGACTCCAAGCAAAAACTGATTTTACGAGTCATACCATGTCTGTATGTTTGTAAAATGGAGGGGTTTGTAAAAGGTAACCATATGTTTGGAGTTCCCATTTCTTTGTAAGGGTAGGCATTTCTTTGTCTTCAAGTATAAATAATATATTATATATATTGCGGTAAACCATAATGATATTGTATGGGTCTATGGAGAACTTCCCTACTGTACAAAGTCTGTTACAACTATTGGAAATATTTTCCTAATTTAATAAAATGCAACAAAATCTTTGACAGTGATTAATTTAAGATGATACTTATTTAATTAATTGATTAAACCATATCCACTGTCCAGACATGTGGTCCAGAGTTCGGAGACTATGTAGGTAACATCTGTGAACTCCAGATCTGGATGACTCCTAGCTGACCCTTGAATGCAAATGCTAACAATGACTCAAGTACTTTATAACAATGAAATCAGTGTTGGATCAGTGAAGCCATGAAACATGCAGCATGTCTCAAGATGCCATGAGACATGCCAGCCTGAGGTCTGAGAGAGCAGGGACTGAGGGAGAAGACATAAGAGAAATGCTAAACAAAGAAATGTAGCCAGTGTGTTGTCAGGTAATGAATCCTCCTGTTGGTTGCTTCGTTTTAACTGAAGTGAATGTTATTGTTGATGAAATAAAGAAGTTTTTACAGTTTTCCTCAAAAGATCTGATAAACTGCCATTGCATATTCAGTTGTTGCTGAGTTATATAAATTATATTAATTAAAATTGTTTTATTTAATATTTATAAAATATGTACTCGTACTCATACTCGTGAGAATGTACTCATACTCCGTCTCGTACACTCAGCTTTTAGCAATGTACTCGTACTCATCAGTCATCAATGTACTCGTACGCATACTCGGCCAGGTGAAAACAGTAAACCATCTCAAGTCCCGACTTAGAAGAGAGTGGAGAGATCATCCAGACCTGTACAGTTACCATTTCACAAACTAGACAAACCGGAACAACAATAGTAACAACAATAGCAACAAATCAATAGTGAAAACAATAGTAACAACAATAGCAACAAATCAATAGTGAAAACAATAGCAACAAATCAATAGTGAAAACAATAGTAACAACAATAGCAACAAATCAATAGTGAAAACAATAGTAACAACAATAGCAACAACAATAGCAACAAATCAATAGTGAAAACAATAGTAACAACAATAGCAACAAATCAATAGTGAAAACAATAGTAACAACAATAGCAACAAAACAATAATGAAAACAATAGTAACAACAATAGCAACAAATCAATAGTGAAAACAATAGTAACAAATCAATAGTGAAAACAATAGCAACAACAATAGCAACAAATCAATAGTGAAAACAACCCTTGAGTTGGTCTCAATACTCAAATGGGTAACTATTGAGCGTGCTTAAAGTAAGGTAAGAACTTTCACTCGCAACCCCCTACAGCGAATTCATGATTGACCGTGACTGGAGTTGTGACTCAACTCTTGAGCCATGAGTTTTCAGTCGTGTAATGCTAATGATTATTCTGGGTAAATATCAGACGTGACAACACTTGGCTCAATGACATTGTGAATGAAAGCAGGCTTAGCATTTCCTTCGTGTATGCAGTAACCTTGCATTTACATTACTTTATAATAGTGTTTCTGAATATAGCCTTATTGCCAATATTGGTGGGGGGGTTTATTACATATTTTGATGTAAATCTTGGATTTGGTACCTTTTACCATTTTGAGGAAAATTATACAATATTTACTGTTTTTTACTTTTAATAATATATACAGGCAACAGTGTAGGCTTTAGACCTTTATAATACCTCAGTTGTACAGAATCTAATTAAATAATTTGTATTAAACTAACATTTTATACAAAAGCTATGTATGCATGATATACACTATTAGTATTGATTTTCTTGGAAGCATCTTTGAAGTTTGAGTGATTTAATAATAAAATTTGCATAATAATTTAATGAATTTGATCTTGCTTGATTAATATGTTAAATAGCTGCATATTGGAACATCACTCAAGTTTGGTTGATTTAATGGTAGCTGTTTTAAATATACAGGCAGTTTATTGTGTATGAATTTATAATAAAATTTAAATTCTTGTGTGCACACTCATTCTGCAAAAAAATCAATCTAGTATCGACTATGTCTGTTGTCTGAGTATGACATGCTAGCTTGTTTGTACACATTTCTTATTTAGTCTAGATTAATTCATCAGACAAACTATTAAATTATGTCCAGTCAAAATTCGCAAAAGTATACTATGACATAAGAGAGTTTACACTTCGCAATTTACCAATTCTAATGCTATAACTCAATTCTTTTAGTGATTTTAGTGCTGATATTACTTAGACTATTCACACACTACAGATTTGAGCATCAGTAAACCTGATTTGCAGTGTGCTAAAATCCTGAAGATTTATTGATAAGGGAAATAATGTGACAATATTGTTCCAGTTTAAGCATTGTTTGAGGACTCTTGATTGAGCTGTTGTTACAACTCTTGTTTCAGTGAAAATCGATAAAACGTTTTACTATTCGATGCCTGTGCGGGATGCAGCTGACTACCGCAGTGTTTCCCTGCTGGAGAGCACCATCTCGCCACAGACAAAGCTAGTCACCTGGGAGTTTACTGCTTTAGCTTTAAGCATCACAACGTGTCGCCACCGGGATGTTGTCATGTAAGCTAAACTGTGCTTGAACAGGAGATTTAACATATGAAATGCTTGTTTGGTTAGAGGTGTATTAACAGAACACTAGTTTCAGTTGGACCAATTAATTTCACAGTACTAGCAATTATATTCAGAATCTTTGTACATATGGGGCCATTATCAATTGTCGACATTACCTATTCATACAAAGTGTACTAATTCTCAGACCCCCACTTCTCAGGCCCCCACTTCTCAGGCCCCCACTTCTCAGACCCCCACTTCCCCTCCCCAAATTAGTACTTTAAATTTTTATAATTATCCAGATTGAAAAGCAGTGATATTACCCATGATGTAACAATGTTATGACATAGTGCATGTGTATAGGACATACAATAATAACCACCAGAATATGTTTAAAAACGTTAATCTCCAATAATTATGTTAAAGCTTTGTGTTTTTCTAACAACTTCATAGTGTCGTATTGGTAATTGTTTTCCATGAAGTTCCTAAGATGTCGGACCGCACTAATGCCACTTTGAACGATTACACAATTTAAAACAATAGTAGTTTTGTAGCAGTTCACCACGTGGTGCTGCATGACGCACCCAACATTTTTTTTATGCTTAGTTTGCAGGTCTTGACCCCCTCCCCCTTAGTATCCAGGCCTTGACCCCCTCCCCCTTAGTATGCAATCCTTGACCCCCTCCCCCCTTAGTAAGCAGGCCTTGACCCCCTCCCCTTTAGTATGCAGGCCTTGACCCCCTCCCCCTTAGTATGCAGGCCTTGACCCCCTCCCCTTTAGTACGCATAGGTAAATGTCAACAATATATATATATATATATATATATATATATATATATATATATATATATATATATATATGCCTGTTTAAAAATACAACTCATAATTTGCAGAAGGCCGCATGTGGCATTTTTAAATAAACAAAATAACTGCATTTGTTGTAAAAAAATGCTTATGTGTTGAAGACATTTCAAGTACCTGGTAAATCAGCGTAGTGTCTAAATATGGCATCATTGCAAACAAATTCTTCCTCAATCAAATCATTGGTGGAATTTTATTCAAAAGCTTGTTCTAAATTGTCCCACATTAGATTTTATGTTTAAATAGTTTTATTAATTATCTAAGTAATCTGTGTCCCCATCATTCAGTAAAACTTGTGTGCCACCATTCTCACTTGAGAATGATTATATGGGGGAGCTGCAGATTCTTCCAAAATACATGCTACATTCCTCTCCCCTCGGAGAAGCCAGGAAAATATAGACCCTCTGAAATTAGTAAACTATGTTGAATGTTCATAACTATTAATATATATATATATAGGAATTATCATGAACAATTTGCAATAACGTCTGCACCTGCACAAAAAAGTGGCACTATGGAATAATTTATGAATGGTAACTTATTAATGTTTTTACTATTGCATATGAGGAAAATATTTGTTGTATTCGATATTCAGTGTTCAAACAATGTCGTAATTATGCATTTATGTTTCTTTAAATGTAAGCAACATTTCAAAGTATTCTTATCAATACATCTCATTTGAATGACCCCTTATATGTGTCTCTTCCAGTCGTATACAACATGGTGGTTTTGCACTGCTGAACACTGACAGCAAGAAGTACCCTGCAAACTTCTACCTCCACCGCACCAGTGTACAGACACTGGTTATGTCAAGCAACGACCGTCACAGAGTGGTCACTCTAGCCAACCCCCTTCCTGGCACCTGGTTCATTGCAGCATACTTGGCTCACATTGATGTTAGTAACATCTATATTTTAAAAACTTTTTTTTGCAAGAATACAATACCATTATATTCTTTTCTACTCTTTCTTTTGGATGTATGTTTTTTTATTATACTTTGATGTGGCTTTATGTCAAGATGCTTTAACTATCACTTATTATGTAGTCAGTTAGTTTGATTTAAGTTCACATTTAAAACTACTCCCAATCCAATGTGGTTTCTCTCTCAATCTTTGAATATTACTTACAAATAGTTCTCCATTTTTCACTGAGGATCTATTCAACATGTTGCATCATAAATAATATGTGGATTAAGAGCAAATCCCAACTTAATAATGAGAAATACATCTGTATTGTCATTTTTTTGGAGTAGGCCAACCTTTATCTAAAGGCATATATTAATAATGTACATATATAGTTTGTATGTGGAGCTTCATACTAATTGATTCACTTATTGCAGTTTGACTTATATTTTATCTTTTAACTGATCTTCTAGCTTACTTTGTTGATTGTGGTTAGCATGTTTACCGTGTTAATGCATTGGTTTTAAACTATACTTCACCAGACCATACTTTATTCTCCTAATCAGCAGGTTTTCCACCAGTTTAATAAGAGTTGAAATAAAATAAATATCAGGGATTGTTGAACAGTTTCCACAAAAGGTCACCATAAAGTTTCTAATATTAGATATCATATCAATTAAATTTGTTTAATGTGGTTATCTAATTTTACCAGGATAGGCCAATGGATTGTGTCTACACACTCCAGTTGAATGTGACATCACTGGTGACCACCAGTGTCCAGCAGCTACTGGCAGATGATGTCAAAGACTTGACACTGCACCAGAATACCACAACTTTCAAGTAAGCATGGTCCATGCTCAAACAATTATTTACCCTTTTCTTGTTTATTTATAACAAGAGATGTCTTGTCAAGGAAGCATTCTATTTTTGCAGTTGTGTGTCAGTGCTGTTACTGGTGCCATTCTTGTTTACTGAGTAAACAAGAATGTAATTACATTTATGCAATTAACAACACAACAGGGATATAGAGATATGAAAAGGCCAAATGAATGACGTTTATTGTGGGGATTAAGGGTAAGCCCACTTTCAAAGAAATGTAAAACAAAGAAATGTGGGCTCCACAACCCAACGCCAGGCTGACTACGCCCCATGCGAGCCTCCTGGACGTCGGGTTCAATAGAGCCCACATTTCACCACAAAGCAGTAGCAGTATTCCTAGAACAAATAAAAGAAACAATGGCATTACTATTGTCATAGAACACCCTTAAACCAAATAGCATAATGCCCTACATGCTATCACGCAGTCTATGAATACAACTACCTGCTTAAAAATACACTAGCTCTAACTGGAATAACTACAAAGGTGGGGCCAATTCGCCACCGGTCACCGACACATGTGACCACCCCACCAACAGGGATATAGAGATATGAAAAGGACAATTGAATGACGTTTATTGTGGGGATTAAGTTTAAGTCCCCTTTTAAAGAAATTTAAAACAAAGAAATGTGGGCTCCACAACCCATCGCCAGGCAACAAGTAAACACACAACAGGGAGAAAGATGGGGAGGAGGGTGGGACAAATTATGTAAAACAAAGACACTACAGATTTCAAACTTGGACTAGCCACTTCGTTTTGTGAAAGCATACGGAGTGGATGCGCTTTGAAAATTTGTCCCACCCTCCTCCCCATCTTTCTCCCTGTTGTGTGTTTACTTGTTGCCTGGCGATGGGTTGTGGAGCCCACATTTCTTTGTTTTAAATCACTGACTACACCCAGTGTGAGCCTCCTGGACATCGGGTCATAGAACCCACATTTCAACACATAAAGCAGTAGCAGTATTCCTATAACAAATAAAAGAAGCAATGGCATTACTATTGTCATAGAACATCCTTAAACCAAATAGCCTATGCCCTACATGCTATCACGCACTCTATGAATACAAAACTACCTGCTTAAAAATACACTAGCTCTAACTGGAATATATATAAATAGCTCTAACTGTCTGGAGAAGTTACTTGAAAATATAGTTTTTCTGATACAATTTGTTGTTGACTTGTACAATCAGACAAGCATTAATTTGCAAACCTGATTATTGGTGTATTCTTACTGATAATAGGATTGGTAAATAGTCACTGATGCATTCTCAGGACTCACAATTAACTTGTTAGTGTTTGTTCTGCGGGAGGCTGGGGCACTGTCAATATTTAAACAATACTGTCTAATTTGTCATTGCATAAATCATATCCGTGTGCAGGAAATAACTATTAAATTAACATAGATTTACAAAGCTTTACAGAAATGTTATTCTGGAGTATACAGATGGAAGCAAGCAGATTGGTGGGGGTGTTCACAGGTTTCGGTGAACGGTGGCGTTATGGCCCCACCTTTTAGGTTACAAAAATATATAGACTAGGAATTTTAGCAAGTAGTGTAGTCCAGTGATGCAGTATATGCAAATAGGTTTTGTGTCGAGTATTGTCGGTATTGGGTTAATGTTTTAATGTGCTGGTGATGATGCCATGAATTGTCTTGTGTTGTAGGAATATTACTACATGTACTGTATTGCTATGTCGAAGTGTGGGCTCTGGGAGCATTGTGTCCAGGCGGCTTTGTATGAGGCTCAGCCACAGGCTTGGCGCATGTTACAGGGTCCACACTTCATGCTTTTAATCGGAATAATATGCCACTAGGCATAATCTTAATAAACGTCATTTATTTGGCCTTTTCATATCCTTACACCTGGCTTGCATTGTTGGTTGCATAAATGTTATTCTGGAGTATACAGATGGAAGCAAGTTATTGTAGCATAAAGGTTATTGGGATAGCTCTAATGCCATGCCTTGCATTTTACTTTAACTACAGTGGGACCTAGTTAATCTGGATGTCTATAATCTGAAAACATCAGCATCTGGACATCATTTCATGGAAACTGTTTTTCCAAATGCTAATTAATTGCGTGATTCGTTTATCCATAAAACTCGTTAATCTGGACACATACAATGGGGACCAAGGTGTCTGGATTCCACTGTATATGCAGTATTAATGCACTTATTATATGGTGCTTGTTTGCAGGATATTTTGTGGGGACACAACCTGGAGGTTCACCGTTATTGTGTCCGACTGTGCAGTCAATGGCAGCCATGTTGACCATTGTCCACTTGTACTGAGTGTCCGCAGTGGGGCCCTGCCTGGCAACCACTTGGATAGTGTCACGGTCAACTGCACGATCAACAAGTGCATCGTCTATGCAGTCAATCCACTCGTTGGACAGTGGTTGTACATCAAACTGGACAGTCTGGTGACTGAATCTGTCACCGCTCGATTAAAAGCCAACACTGAAGGTGGGTGGACAGTTTGGTAGGTCAGCAACAAGTTCAGGAAAAGGCTTTATTAAAATACACAGACTCATTGTTATTATCGTGTAATCATGTTATAAACATCTCGACCACCCAAATTGTGTTTTAATGAACCACAGTTTTTTGTTGGTAGGCATGAGTGGGTTGTAGCATTTGAAGCTAAGATCCAGTCTATGTCACCTGCATCTAATGATGTTAAAGGAGAGGTTCTTCTCCACCCCTGGCGGAACTTCAGGGAAGCCACCTCATACCATGTAATCTGACAGGTGTCTCTGTTCTTGGCTGTTTTCAGAGTGTGAACACACTAGTGATGACATCATGCCGGACAACACAACTCTGCCAGTTAATACCTCATCTGCCTGCCCCGCTGTGTACACACTGAGGCGTATAGAGAACCCCAATATACGTTTCAGTGTAGAGTACAATTTTGATCCAACAAGTGACAAAATGCTGATGTTGCTACTGAATGGATATGTGACTATCCTGCAGTTCGACGTGGCTCCCATGAAGGACACCGGGGGAACGTTGACACTTCAGGCAGCTCTCGAATTGCTTTTGGTACATTTTATGTGCAGTTTTTCACATTCTGTAATTTTTTTCTTTAAAAATTTAACAATTTGCTACTTCAATGTACTGTATGCACATTTCCATCATATGTGACATATCATATTGGTTCAAACTGGTAGGTGCACTTTGTCCATCGGAGGAAAATCCAATAAACTCTCGCAGGGGTGAAAGCATCGATTTTCAGATGTTTGCGTTTGTGTAAACAAAAACCAATTAACTAATGTTTTGAATTAAACAATTTGTAAACAGCATTTTAAAAGTGCCTTTCATGTATTTTTTTTTAATAAATGGATATTAGCAGATAGTTTTAATATTGAAAAATTAAAGGATCCAAGACAAGTAGAAATCATAAAAACCATTAGCAACTGGGGATTCCCCTAGGTCAGTTCATGTAACTGCAAGATGGCAGCATCCTCAAATCTCGAATGTCAGATTGCAAACAATCTGAATCTTGCCAGAAGCTCCAACACTTTCGACATTGTGACAGATGACATACCCTGGTAGTCAGAAAGTCACACTATTCAATGATTTCCTTAGTTGAAAAAAAATGTTCCTGTCACTTTAATAAAGCGTTATGTAATACTTTCTTTTAATACAGAGAATTGAGATCTGTTGCTAAGTTGACATGGGGAATATCCTATTAAGTTCAGTGTAGCATATGTTAAAATGCTATCAACAACATGACAACTGAATGCATGGTACGTTAGGACTTTGTACTAGGAGGGCTACTCGCTGATCACGTACCCAGTATTATTCCTGTACTGCACATGTCTAGCACATTAGCTGAAGGTGTATTTTGTGCATGTGTATTTAAATGCTAAATAAATACATCATTTTAAATGATGACATGTCTATTGGAAACATTTAATTGATATTCTGCTTGTCTTCCAAATAACCATGATTTCACTAAAAATGTTATTGTTGATTTCCCTGTTAATTGTGTTTTACTAGAACACATGGACACAGAAAATTGTGGTCCACATCTGCCTACAGAGAGGTGTCATCCCCATCTATGATGGCGATCTCAAGTGTGCCGCCCAGGACTTCATGGAGCTGTCTTCTTGGGCCAACAAATCAGTTGTACGACACTTCCCCTACCCGGAATCTGGGCCATGGTTCCTTGGACTACAGGGATGGTGTCTCCCGCTCAATGAATCTAGCATCAGGTAGCTGATCACTGTCAGACCATGCAACTTTATTATTGTTGTCAGCCACGATTGTTCAATTGTGGGGTAAAGGCCTTACTATCTCAGTGCTATTGTTCAATTGTGGGGTAAAGGCCTTACTATCTCAGTGCTATTGTTCAATTGTGGGGTAAAGGCCTTACTATCTCAGTGCTATTGTTCAATTGTGGGGTAAAGGCCTTACTATCTCAGTGCTATTGTTCAATTGTGGGGTAAAGGCCTTACTATCTCAGTGCTATTGTTCAATTGTGGGGTAAAGGCCTTACTATCTCAGTGCTATTGTTCAATTGTGGGGTAAAGGCCTTACTATCTCAGTGCTATTGTTCAATTGTGGGGTAAAGGCCTTACTATCTCAGTGCTATTCTTACTATCTCAGTGCTATTCTTCTAGTCTTCACCTGTCTTTCATGTAGCATAGTCTCTGTCATAATTGTCAGTGCATCTCTCTATAATATGTTACTTGGTAGTTACTCTGTGCAGTCTTCCATCTGTACTTCTTGGTGACCTTAGAAAACGTAAATATTATGGGTTGGGATGCTCAGCATTACACTTACTTTAACAAACCGAGAGCAGTTTGTAAAATTTGAGGATGTACCATCAAACATCGTATCATCATAAATTGGCAAAGTGCAATCCACATGGATCAATTCTAGGTCCTTTGTTATTGGTTATATAGAGTAGTGAATTTTCTAGAAACAGTACCCTCTTCAATTTTATTACCTATGCTGTTGAACACATGAGAAATATGAAAGAGTATTACACAAAATGCATTTATAAGACTGTGTTTTTATGTGTCCACAACAGCAAGGCAGAGCCGTGCAGACAGGCAGCCATTTCTTTTTCGTTGAGAACCAGTTCCTGCATAAATATGAGTTGTGCAAACACTGGCAAGTGCTACCTGGCTCGCCGGGGTCCATACGTCCTGTCTACATGCAAGTGCTATGCAGGTAAACAATATTTAATCTAATATCATACATTGAATGGTCATTTCCATTATGAATTTATAATCATAAACATAAGACAATGACTAGGCATGTACATATGATGGGAAGTACCTGTGTAGTGGTGTTGTATATGGTTCATGTACTGTGTAGTGGTGTTGTATATGGTTCATGTACTGTGTAGTGGTGTTGTATATGGTTCATGTACTGTGTAGTGGTGTATATGGTTCATGTACTGTGTAGTGGTGTTGTATATGGTTCATGTACTGTGTAGTGGTGTTGTATATGGTTCATGTACTGTGTAGTGGTGTTGTATATGGTTCATGTACTGTGTAGTGGTGTTGTATATGGTTCATGTACTGTGTAGTGGTGTTGTATATGGTTCATGTACTGTGTAGTGGTGTTGTATATGGTTCATGTACTGTGTAGTGGTGTTGTATATGGTTCATGTACTGTGTAGTGGTGTTGTATGGTTCATGTACTGTGTAGTGGTGTTGTAATTGTATGGTTCATGTACTGACATTAAAGTCAGGTCTGTATGGACAACAGGCAATATGTTGATTAAACTGCAACACGACTTTGTTGTTATAGTACTTGTACTTGTAAAGATTCACAATAAATTTGATTAATGTGATGGTTGTTTCAGGCTGGTGATGGTATGGGCTGATGCCACTCACTAGATGGTGGTGGTTGTGTTTCAGGCTGGCGTGGGTATGGACTGATGCCACTCACTAGATGGTGGTGGTTGTGTTTCAGGCTGGCGTGGGTATGGTTGTACAGATGGAAGTCATGTGAGATCTCTAGCACTACAGATAACTTATACGTTGCTGTTGACTCTTACAAACCTGGCATTCATCCCAGCTATCATCCTGTCTATCTATCGAAGATATCCAGTGGAGGCCCTTGTCTATACAGCTAATATGGTCTTCTCGGGCGTAAGTGACAATTCAAATCATGTGAGAATGACATAATGAAAAAATTTTATGAACTCATCACCAAATTCTTCAACTGGTATCCTCAGTATTATTATATTCCATATATAATTTTAATAGAATAATGGACATTTATTATCAAAAGCAAAATAATATTAGTAGCATCATTTAAGTTAGGACTTGACCATTATGTATGCAACCATACATTAATACTGCTTGTGGCACAATGTGGCGTGGTGACAGTGCATGCTCATTGGGTATGTTTTTATTCTGACCAGTTTAGTGCATTTTTATCAAATCCCATGGTTTCAGTCGACAGTCACATTGATTACATGGTACGTATGGCAATGCCACTGCAATCAATCTTCTTCCCTAGGACTAATCTCAGACTCAGTGAATCCATGTCATCAAACCATTGGTAGATATTTGATGAAGTGATTGTTTTTACTGATCTGTCCACAGTTGTACCACGCATGTGACGTGAACTCATGGTCTGTTTACAACACATGCGTTCTGTCATACAACGTCCTCAGTCACTGCGACTTCTTTACATCCATCCTGTCATTTGTTGTCACATTGACTGCGATGGCCAAGCTCCCACGAACTCTCACATCATTGGTTCACATGGTCAACATCCTCTTCCTTGTGCTGGCCGTTGAGTGGGATCAACATAACCTCATGACGTTCCTTGTGCCTACTGTCTTCTGTCTCCTCATTGTTATTGCTGCCAAGGTAAGTTCACGATAACTCTCCCAGTGGCTGGGGCTAGTTGTAACACGGGTACAGAAGGCAATACGTATGACAAATTTAAGTAAATATAATGCACACAACGAACCTATATTGAAAAGTTTAAAATTACTAAAGGTATCATATCTTACAAATTCAAGAACTAAAATTTTATTATAAATTCATACACAACAAATTACCTTGGTACCTACAACATTTTGCTTTACGCCAAAATCATAATATCCATAATTATAACACAAACACTGACATAATGAAATACATATAAGCAGAGCACATAACAAATTTGCAATGAGATGTATCCAACATATCCACACACAATAAACAACACCCCAGCAATACTGATAAATAAGATCCATACTCATAGTCAACGTTGTTTTGTGGCATATGCCAAAAACATACAAAATATAATGACAAATGTGAAATTCTAAATGGTCCTATTTGTCAAAATATATTGTAATTATTAACCCCTATAATAATGCCTAGCTATTTGTAATATAAAATAATTTAAATTTGAAGAGGACAAAACAATTCATATTTTGGTGTATTTTTGTTTCAAGAAAAAATAAATAAATAATAAAATAAAATAACTTTTATTTTTTTATTTTACAGTCTATTGTAAAATTAAGTACAAAGTAAAACACAGGTGGCTCTTATGATAGCGACCAATTTTGGTGTTAATAGGAGTCTCCTGTCCCTTACATAGACCTGTAATTTTATTTTGTCATACTACACAGTGCATTGTAAACAGTTTGTCTTTGTTTGTTATTAATATGATTTATCAGCAATAACTGTATTATATGTTGGTATGTATAATTGGGACAAATAAATATGATTCTGATTCTAATCAGTTGTTTCATTAATTTTCCCATCTGCTTAGCAATGTTGTCTAAGACTTGTGGTTTTCATGGAAATGGAGATGAATTTTCCATTGTAAGTTTGTATTTGCTTGCTGCCATCTTAATTAAGGCTTAGTTAAGCCCTTCATTTTCCCTTGTAATGTTGCACTAAATGCAGTAAAACATTGCATAAAAAATTTATTCCACCTTGTCAACAAATCAAACCCATTATCATTTGTGTACATTTCAGGGCCATAGATTGTGCAGGAAGAGGCAGTGTCATCGCCAGGAGTGGTGTTTCATGGGGCCAGGCGTGGTGTTGGCAGTTGTCGGCATGTGTCTGTTTGCATTTGTTGAAACACATGAGAACTATCCTTTAGTGCACAGCATGTGGCACATCTGCATGGCCCTATGTATCATCTTTCTGCTGCCCCGCAGCAACAGCTCTACTACCAAAAGTAGGTGGCATTAGCAAATATTCAAGACAAAACATTTTATGAACTGTAATTTAAACTCATGCATGCTTATTAACATTAGTAGCATAAAGTGATGCTTTATGTATGAAACTTGAAAGTATGAAATAATTGTTGTTTTCTATTAGATGCTTT
>OY759271.1:18420109-18447609 GCA_963662155.1 Lamellibrachia columna | reverse complement strand
GTTGGGTGCCAGTGCAGGGTGACTACAGGATTGTCTTGATAGGTTGGGTGCCAGTGCAGGGTGACTACAGGATTGTCTTGATAGGTTGGGTGCCAGTGCAGGGTGACTACAGGATTGTCTTGATAGGTTGGGTGCCAGTGCAGGGTGACTACAGGATTGTCTTGATAGTTTGGGTGCCAGTGCAGGGTGACTACAGGATTGTCTTGATAGTTTGGGTGCCAGCGCAGGGTGACTACAGGATTGTCTTGATAAGTTGGGTGCCAGCGCAGGGTGTTCATTGTTAATTCCTCTCAGTGTTCAGCTCAATTATGTTGCAGCTGTTATTTTCACAGTTTCTCAAAAAGCCTAGATGTCTCTCCGACTTGTTAGGGTCTTATTACAACTAATAAGATTTGGCTTCTTTAGTAGCATTTTTTATTGCTATAGCATTCCTGGCTGGCCTCGGTTATCTTGGCACAGCTTTATGTGTGTATATATATTTTGAAGCAGTTGTCTCTTTCAGATGCATGTGGACACCAGCTCTGTCAAACATGTGCTTGTTTCTGTTGTACAGTAAGTCTTATTTATATACTTTATGGTTTCAAGGTAATCATGAAATAGTAACAAGTGATGCCAACTGAATGACTTGTCACCTGACTGCAGTTGTTGGGAGCACTGCCCTGTCACGGAGCTGTGCATTATGTTCTCTATTCATCTTATGAACAAAATGCTGACACCAATATCAGTTTCGATAATCACTTCTGTAGAATCAAGAATAACTTTGCCTGACTTTTCAACTTGGTTTCATGGCTATAGAAGTGGGGGTAACTGGTATCACTCACTCAGAAAATTCTGTAATTCAGTATGTTGAAAAAAAATTGCGCTGAAGTAATAATTTTTGAACAAAATAAATTCTAATTGTGTAGTTAATCGACAATGGTTGCAAAATATCAATTAAAAAGCAGTTCAAACTGGTATCTGAAAATGTTGTCCCTGGCAACATGAAAAATATCCAGCCAGTTCTCCTTAGATAAACTAGAAAATGAAAGAGCAAAAAAAGGATTTTTTGTGTAATACAATACAATAATTTTCAGCGAGATATTTCAGTTCATAGTTGAAGCTGTATTTCAGTTTGGTTAACTGTACTGAGGCCTAGTTACTCAATCCAACAGCAAATGTTGATACAAATAAGTCCTACATCATAGGCGTTGGAAGCTGTTGAATATTGGGGGGACCAAAGTTGGTTTCTGTGAGCAAGTTAGGGGCCATTCACAATTGTCAATATTTATCTATTTGCACAAAGCGTACTTAAAGGTCGGGGGGGGGTCGCACACGGTGAAATGTTACAGAATTACAGCACTGTCACGGCACGATACTGTAATACAGTTTGACATATTGGAAATTCATAACTTCATGGAAAATAGTTAGCAATATGACATCATGGAGTTGTCATTATTTAACATAATTATTGGAGATGTTTGTAAACATATTTTTATGGTTATTATTTTATGTCCTATATAGACTACATGCACTGTCATAACATTGTTACATCAATATATTTTTTAATCTGGAAAATTATCAATGTTTTAAAGTACTAATTCAGGGAGGCGGGGCGTGGGTATGAGAATAAGTACACTTTGTAGAAATAGATAAATGTTGGCAATTGTGAATGGTCCCTTGGGTGCAAATGTATACTAAGCATATACCCATGAAAACCAACTTGGTTCCGAGGCCTATTTACATTGGTAGTTAATTTCTACATACTCCCATAACAAGGTTTTTACAACATCAGCTTGTCACGGTAAAATAATCACAAAATATTAAACTGAATGCATATGTGTTGTCACCATAGGTAAATATATGTAATATACCACTTGCATAGTTTATGTGATTGATTAATGATTTGAGCTAGTAATTAAGATGTATGTATTTTACGTTAGGCCTACTCTGGTGATCCTGTCTTTTTTATCAGAAATGTTTAATAAAGCATTTTCCATCCTGGTAATATTTTTATGTTGAACTTTTTGTATGTTTTACATACATGTAACCATTGTTGTTTTGAGTATATTTACATGTTATTTGTTTACAATGGTAAAGATGACGTGCCATGCTTTATCTGAAAAGAATATTTTCTTGCCAGTTTTGTTGTTGATTAAGTGGACTTGTGTGATATATAATTAATTGTACACTGCGATGACTACTACTGCTGTTAGTATATTTAGGCCATAGGGAAATGCTTTTGATTATGTTTGGATATACTGTACACAGAATATACAAATGTACAAGGATATGGATATGCAATCATGTACTTGTTGAAATAAAAGTATTGTCCTGTCATACATCTGTATTCAGTTTTAGATAGTATTTGGATAAGGAAGCTAGTGGCTTATCCTGGACTGGGATAATTATAATCCCTGCAAAGATATGCATCATCACAAGACCTAGAGGTGTAAATGTGTTGGTATTGCAGGGCGTTTTGTTAAAAAAAATATTCACCTAAACTTGTGCCATGTACAATTATCTACTCTTTATTTTATTGTCCAGCTAACATGTCTATGTTATTATGGTGAACATTATAGTGAACATTTCTCAGCATAGTTTGTTTTCAAGTTGAATGGTTATTTTGACATATACAAACCTGATTTTACTTTGTAGAAATTTTCATCGTCTTATCAAGGCCACTTCGTCAGTACTAATGATGTTGGATATATGGATATGCAAGACCAATGCAGCGATCAACTGAGACGAGGGCAATTATGAACTTCCTCAAGTGTATGATGATGTCATCCAACGCCATTAGTACTGATGAAGTCGTTTTGATAAGACGATGAAAATTTCTACAAAGGTAAAAACGTTTGGATATGTCAAAATAACCATTTCAACATAACTGATTAATCTATGTCCTTCGTAACTGACCTCTATTCTTTTGAATTATCCGAGGCAACAAAGGTATGATATCACAGAAACGATGACACGATATATATATATACTATAAAAGTTCATTTAATAAACAGGGCAACAGCTAACACCACATACACGTTTTACAACACAATGCCCACCTCTTCTCTCTCTCCTTGACCCCGTCACCAGTCTCCTGCGTGTAGTCAGGAGGGGTGTTACTACGGGCCGGGGGTGGGGTCAATGCCACAAAGGCATAAGCCATACTAAGCAAGCATGTCGGCCTAATTTTTCCAGTTTGCTATTATATCTATAAGTGAATGTCTCGCTGGCTGGAGCCAACTTGGAACCTTATATAATGCAATAAACAGGTATTTCATGTCCGTATATGTATATTATAAGTTTACTTAACAATAACCGTGCATAAATGTACAATTATGACGTTTTGTGATGAAAGCGGAAAACTAATAATAAACATTTCAGTATTGTAAGTTCTAACATACAATCAATTAATGCAAAGTTTAGTGAACTCGAGGCACTTGTAAATGACGTATCTTCCTTAAATTTCAAATTTAATATACTACGTCTCCAAGAGAGCTGATTATCTTATATGGATGATGTATCGGTCATTAATACAATTAAGTGGATATGACTATATCCCAAGGAAAAAGCTGCAGCAAAAAGGTGGATTAATAACATATATAGGTCAACAATTTAATTATGAATTAAACATGAAATTAAACACGTATAAACATTGTGAGGGGCAAATAATACAAGTTAATGGAAGAGGCGTATCACAGACGATTACTATAGGAAATATTTACCGACCTCCAAGGCCATCAAATGAAAACTATAATGAATTTCTAAATGAATTTACAATGGTCATATTATGTATGCAAAATCTTCAAAAAATACACGATGAAGCGCGCCTCGGCGGCTAAGCTGCGGGCACCGCCTAAGAAGGCGAAGTATGCCAACGCATACAAGGTTGCCTTTGAGGACGATTTTCCGTGGGTCGGAAAAAGTAAATAAAACATGTTGTTCATTGGTGACAGTTGAGAACATTTGTTAATAAAAGTGTCTTCAACAAAATAGTCACAGTTATTTTGTACAGCTGAGTACACGTTATTAAAATATTGTAAATTATGGCTATTATTATTCAAATCAAAAGGATTAAGTAGCTTATTTTGTAAATCACAAAACGATATATTTGTAACATCAAACCAGTCATCAGAGATGGCATTGGGGAATTCATAGTCATTTTTTTTAATGATTAAATTGCAGAATAGACGAAATGCATTTAATGCAGTGCCAGTTGGTAATTAGCTCCACATCATTAATTTGCAAATAAGGTAAACATTTAGTATGATATACACAAGAACAAATGATACAGGTTAAGGAAGTATGCTTATTAACATACTTTTTACATATACAACACTGTTTTGGCGTCATTAAAATATGTTTCAATAAACATGTGACTGAAATCCATGTAAACACAGTGTGCAATTGGTGTGGCAATTACAAAAACAGCAATATATCACAGCACTTAGCAAACTCGCTATATACAGTCATAGTTTGGTGTATACATGTACGGAGCACTCAAACTGGGTATGTAAGTTCATGATGCCTTATTTGGCATTGCCATTCAATTCTTATTTAAGAGTCTTGATGACGATTACTTTGTTCGCAATGTTCTTTATGAGGATGGTCCCATCTGACGACCAATAGTCATTTATCAACTTCTTCCTTTTTGCGACCCGGCAGTTGTAGAGCAGTCTGGCCCTGGTCTGCGTTAGGTCCTCATTCAGGAATAGGACTTGAGTCCTGGTGCCTTGACTCTGTTCCGGTGGCTTACCTGCTGTGCCCGTCAGGTCTGTGTCAACACGGCTTGATGCATCGGCTCTCTCATCCCATCGCGGTCTACGTGGGATGGGATTTAACCTTACCCACCCTATTGTACAAAACAATAGTTAGACCACATTTGGAATATTGTATTCAAGCATGGAGGCCATATCGTAAAAAGGACATAGACAAGCTAGAAAGAATACAACGAAGAGCAACTAAAATGATTCCAGAATTGAGACTTTAGTTACGAAAGTCGCTTATTACAATGTGGTTTGACAACACTAGAGACCAGGAGACCAAATAGAAGTGTTTAAAATTGTGAATGGTTATAAGGATGTTGACAGGAATATATATTCTTCAAACTTAAAGAAGGCAGTAGAACCAGATGACATGAAGCAGCATTAGTTAAGGAGCAGTGTAGGTTGGACATGAGAAAGCTACTCTTTCTCACAGAGGGTGTTAAATGAATTGAACAAACTGCCAAATGATTGTGTTAATGCTAGTAGTGTGAATATGTTTACAAATAGAATTGACAGATATATGAAAAGGGCGGGCTACACATAGACCCCCTTGTGTCCGTGGCAAATATTACGATAAAGGACAAGGTATATGGGCCTACACCGGAACTAGTGTCAATGTAAAGACTGAAGTATTAGCAACCGGCTAATATTAACCCTCCTGTAAGTAAAACGACACGTGTCGTCCCGTCCCGTCCCCACCCCTCGGTTCGTAAATAGAACGACATGACTACGACTGACTGAGACCCCCTGCCAACAAGCCTAGATATGCCCCCGGGACCATACGAGTCGTCCGCAACAACCAGCCAGTGCCAGTGGAACAATCTGTCAACAGTGCAGATTTGATTACCATATTGATTAAGTGTGTCCTGCTGAGGAAGAGACTTGCAATTTCTGTAAAAACGGAATCACTTTGAAAAAGTATGCAGAAAATAAACAGGAAAACAAACGGGTTCAACCACAGTTACGCGTATAACAACTGACAGGTGACTCAAACGAAGATGAATATGAACGGGTGGTTGCCAGCCGGGACAAAAAGGGACAAAACAAAGGAAAATCACCTGTAACCATGGTCGCTGTGAATGCCATCAAAAAAAGAATTATGATTAATTGACAGTGAACGTGATGGATGAACGACTGTATGATAAGATTCAGAAACCAACTTTGCGAAAACATAGAGGACCAAAACTCTTGGGTTCAGCCTACAGTTACATTTCCCATTGGAGGCCATGCTAATGTTTTGCACGATTATAAGAAAATGGGACCATCAAAATTTTTAAAAGTTTTTAGCAGGCGCTGTCATCATCGCATTGACATGCTGGTAGATTTTTTTCTTCAAAATTAGACATTTCTAACTCTTGTTATATGCCTGTATGTGCGGTACCTGTCAATGTTTGCCAATATTGGCACGAATTACGACGCACACGTGTCTAATGGCCAAAAATTCCAAAATATTCTTCCGCCTATTAAAATCATCTAAAAATCCACCATTTCACCCTTGTCATATAATGTGGTGCTAAACTTTCATGAGACACGGGAGTGAGAAACAGGGGTTGTCGTCCATATTTCGATCTTGTAAATTGTGTTTATTAAACAATGTTAATCAAAGCCATCTGTCTTTATTAACTAGACATATGACATGGTGTCATGAAGTAAACTGAAGCAGAAGGTATAAAGATCGACTAGGAAGCGAAATAGCGATCTAAAAAGGAGAAACATGGCGAAAATACTACCGCCAACGTCGTTTGATTTCAACAAGCCTGAAACGTGGTTGGAATGGAAGAAAAGATTTGCAAGATACCGATCTGCTTCCAAATTGAATGAAGAAAGCCAAGAAAGGCAAGTAGACACCCTTATCTATGTGATGGGTCAAGAAGCAGAAAATGCATTTGGTCAGCTGAACTTGACAAATGAAGAAAGAAAGGATTATGATAAAGTAGAACAAGGATTTGATTCATACTTCCAGCCTAAAACGAACACAATACATGAAAGATGCAAATTTGGACAGCGTGTTCAAATTGAGGGTGAGCCCAGTGAAGCATATATCAGAGCACTGCATGTTATGGCAGAAAGATGTGATTATGGACAAAATAAAGACACATACATTCGTGATAGAATTGTCAGTGGCATTTTGGACAAAGATCTGTCACGTGAATTGCAAATGGAAGAAAACCTCACATTGGCTACGGCAACAAATAAAGTGAGAACTAAAGAACTCATTCTAGCACAGCAGAGAGAAGAAAATCAGGTTGCACCTAGAACAGAGGTCAATTATGTGAAGTATAAGGACAGTAAGAGGTCGGCTGGTGCTAACGTTTACTCAAGGGGGAAGAGCGGACCACAACCGAGTGGCCTTAGAGGCGCCCCCTCGCGGTCTTTGTGGCACCAGTATGCATCTCAAAACTGTCGATACTGCGGAACAAGCCATAAGCCTAGAATGTGTCCTGCCTATGGCAAAACATGTAACTTGTGTGGGAAACGGAACCATTTCTCCAAAGTCTGCAAAAGCAAACAAGTGAATGAAGTGTCAAAGACATATTGGATCAACATACTAACGCAAAACGATTCAAAAGACTGGATAATTGCACTTACGATGCCCAATGAGAGAGATGCACGTTTCAAAGTAGACACTGGGGCTCAATGCAATGTGATTCCCCTGGACATGTATAGACAGATGAAAGGTGAAACAACCAAGCTAAAACCATCCAGTGTCAAACTAACATCCTATAGTGGACACCACATTGAGGTTGTTGGGATGGATCAACTTGATGTTACACATCGGGGGCAGAAACACTGTCTCCCATTTCAAGTTGTGAAAGGAAACGTTTCGCCACTTCTAGGTCTGGTGTCAAGTGAACTGATGGGGTTGGTTGTCAGAGCAGATGAAGTAAAAGAAAAGACACTGAAAGAAGAATACGCAGATGTGTTTGAAGGCACAGGTAAACTCAGCATGAAACACACCATCAGATTGAAGGAAGGAGCGCAGCCGACAATTTGTGCACCGAGACAAGTTCCACACGCACTCAGAGAGAAATTGAAGGAGGAACTAGATCGCCTAGAAGCAGAACACATCATTGCGAAAGTTGAAGAACCGACTGAATGAGTGAATCCAATTGTCAACGTACTGAAACCCAACAAGCAACTCAGAATTTGCCTGGATCCGCAGAAGTTAAACGAAGCAATCATGAGAGAGCATTATGCGCTGCCAATAGCGTCAGACATATTTGCGAGAATCAGTGGAGCAAAAGTGTACTCGACACTTGATGCAACTGCAGGGTTTCACCAGATTGAGCTAGAAGAACAAAGCAGCTATTACACGACATTCATTACTGCATATGGCAGGTATAGGTACCTTAGGTTGCCATTTGGAGTGAAGTCTGCACCTGAAGTGATGCACAAAGCGATCAGTCAGATGTTTGATAGCATTGAAGGGGTTGAATGCTACATTGATGATATTCTGGTCTGGGGAAGAGATCAGGCAGAACATGATGAAAGACTTAGAAAAGTTCTTCAGAAATGCAGGGAAGAAAAACTTACCCTCAATAAGGACAAATGCAAAATCTCACAGCCGACAGTAAAGTTCATTGGTCATGAATTGAGCAAAGGACTGGCACCTAGTCGGGATCGGGTCCAATCCGTTGTTGAAATGACAACGCCACAAACAAAGGAGGATGTACAAAGATTCATCGGATTTGCGACATACTTGAGCAAGTTTTGTCCAAAACTTTCAGAAGAGACAAAACCACTGAGAGAAGTGCTAAGAAAGAACATACAGTTCTTCTGGGAAGTACCACAACAAGTAGCTTTCAAAAAAGTCAAGGAACTAGTGACTCAGGCACCAGTACTCAATTTGTTTGACCCAGGAAAAGACATCACACTGACAGTTGATGCTAGTAGCACCAGCCTGGGAGCGGCGTTGCTCCAAGATGGAGGTCCTGTTGAGTATGCTGCTAAAGCACTCACGGGGGCACAGATCAATTATGCACAAATCGAAAAAGAATTGCAAGCTATAGTGTTTGGTTGTGAAAGATTTCACAGCTACATCTATGGCAGAGAAGTGACCGTGGAGACAGATCACAAACCATTGATCGGCGTCTTCAACAAACAAATTGACACGGCTTCACCACGAATTCAAAGAATGATGCTGAAGTTACAGAGGTATGACTTCAAGCTGGTCTATAAGCCAGGAAAAGATCTGTACATTGCAGATACGCTGAGTCGCACATGTCAGCTAGAACGACAATCCAGACATGATGAGCGAGAAGAAGAAGATGATCCACTGAAGGACATTTGTGCCATCATAATACAATCAGAGAAGTCCAGAAAGACATATAAAGATGCAACACGGCAAGACCCACAGTTGCAAGATCTCCTGGTGCATGTGAGGAAGGGATGGCCGAGTGCGAAGAAACACTGCACTTCAAGTAGCAAACCATACTGGGACGTTCGCACTGAGATCAGTGAATGTGACGGACTGCTCTTCAAAAGCGAGCGCTTGATTGTACCAACATGCATGAGATCAACCATTCTGAAAGATCTCCACTCGGCACATCAAGGCATTGTCAAAACAGTAGAGAGAGCGAAGACGTCACTGTACTGGCCGGGGATGCAGAAGCAAATAGCTGATCTGATTGAAACATGCGACATCTGTCAAGAGAACAGATCAACAAATCGACATGAGCCACTAATGCCTCAAGAAGTGCCTGCTTATCCGCAACAGAAGATAGCAGCCGACCTGTTCACGGTTGGTGGAAAAGACTATATGGTGAGTGTCGATTACTACAGCAAATGGATCAACATCACTGAACTGAAAGCAACGAAGAGCGCAGATGTCATCGAGGCACTCCAGAGACAGTTTGCAGATTTTGGAATACCGGAGGAGCTGGTATCAGATAATGGCCCTCAATTTGGCAGCTGGGAATTCAGGTTGTTTATGCAAAGTTTGGGAATTGTCCACAGGACATCAAGTCCTACATATGCACGGGCAAATGGACAAGCAGAGAGAATGGTTCAAGTCGCTAAGAACCTGATCAAGAAGTCGAGTGCTGAAGGAACATCGTATCATTTGGGACTTCAAGAAATCAGAAACACTCCAATAACAAACGGAATGTTAACGCCAGCTCAACTGTTGCAAGGTAGGACTCTCAGAAGCAAGATTCCTGCACCTGAGAAAGCACTCTTTCCGCATACTTATGATCAGGCGATGGTCAAGCAGGCACTGCAAAAGAAAATCAATGATCACAAGTTCTACCACGACAAAAAGGCAGGTCCGGAGAAAGAAATCCTGAAGCCGGGAAATCAAGTAAGGGTACACCTGCAAGGCAAGTGGAGAAGAGCAGTTGTTAGCAAACACCTGCCTGAACCAAGATCATATCAAGTAGAGACTGATGATGGAACGCGATACCGTCGCAATCGGATGCACATAAACCGCAACTATGGCTTACCAATGGCACGACGCGAGCTGTTTCGTACAATGCAAGCGACAGCTCCGAACACTGTCAATAATGCGTCCACGGCAACTAGAGATATCGCGCGACCACCTGAGATGAGTCAACCATCGCGACCACCTGAGATGAGTCAACCATCGCGACCACCTGAGATGACACAACCGACATCTCAACCGTCATCGACGAGTGACCGAGTTTACACCCGACGTGGACGAGAAGTCAAACCACCGCAATGGACAAAGGACTATGTCTAGAACTGTGTACTAGAACTGAACACCACGAACTTTAGTTAGACAACCTTAAAAAAGGGAGATGTCATATAATGTGGTGCTAAACATTTCATGAGACACGGGAGTGAGAAACAGGGGTTGTCGTCCATATTTCGATCTTGTAAATTGTGTTTATTAAACAATGTTAATCAAAGCCATCTGTCTTTATTAACTAGACATATGACAACCCTCAACAGCTGCCACCAGCAAACCTGGCAATGTCCCTGCTCAAATGCACTTATGCTAGATCGCATGATTTTTTTAAACTTCCTACTACCAAACTCACTATGCCCTACATTCGTCTGTACAGCACCTTACTGGTGTGTTACAACTGTAGCGTGACCCCTCTTACAATCCAATAAAAATCCGCCATTCAATGCCATAATTTCCATGTCGTAAAAGGCGCTCACGGATCTCTGATTGGATTCAACACCGCTCAGGAGTTAGGACTAGTGAACATTGAAAACAAAATCAACTCCGAGTGGGAAGAAGATTACCCCGGTCTGTTGGGAAAAAAAAAATGCAAGTCAAACTCCACATTAACGAATCAGTGCGACCAGTCGCAATAACACATCTGAATATCCCGTTCCACGTGAGACCTATAAGAATGACGAAGAGGACCAGCGACTTCAGTAGAACGGGTACCAGGTGGTGAACCCACTCGGGTGTCCCCGATTGTCACTCCACCGAAGAAGGACGGTTCCATACGTTTGTCCATTGACATGCGTGACCCTAACAAAGCGATCGTACGAGAACGTCAGTAGTATAGAGGAGGTTTACGTGGGACGCTGGTGGTTCAGTGGAGCACAGAGCCATAACCGGGCACCTGGCCACCTGGCGAATAGTGACGACACTAAAGAGTGCCACACGGTGACCCGTTTTGGTACTAGTACCACCCCTGGCTGATAGTATATGAATTGAATTTCGTAAAACAATGCCCCTGGTGCCTAGTAACCGAAGTAATTCGCTTGCTAAATACGTCAATTATCGCCCATCGCGTGTTTCCGGTTGCGAGCGCGCAACCACCAGCTTCCTAAAGCTTCCTAAATTTCTGGCCGGCAGACACGCAAGACGCTTCAGTTTGATGTTATGTTTAGACACTGTTGCAAACATGTTGCAGTATAGATGTACAAGATGTTCGTAATTGATTGGTTGCTTTATGAGGCGTGATGTATCGTATCGCCTTGTGATTGGTAAGAATTTGCCGCATAGAAGCAATCACCTGATTGAACAGAGTGATACAGGCACACAACCTTCATTCTGGCAGTTCGATCGCTCGCATTTCAAGTCATAACATGGATTATTCAATATGTATAGGTGCTTCGTATGCTAAGGCAGCCAGAGGGCTGTCTCGTTAGACGAGTATGTCTGGTCTGGAGGATATCCAGCTATACGGACCACGAGTTGTGAATTATTTATTTGTTCTAATTAATCTCTAAGTATTATTGCAGTATGCACTATGCAGTATGCTAAAAGCAAAAAAAACCTAACAACAATCGTTCATTGTGGTGGTGTGACAAAAGTGGTGAAGATGTTTTCGGCAGCAGCGGTTGATGCCACAGAGGCGACATCGATGGGGGCAGTGCAGAAGGCGGCTGGGGGCGACGGCGGCGCCGGTATCGATAGCTGCGGAACACCCGCCAGCCCAATAGAAACGGGAGTCAACTCTGCCATTGGCGACGTGCGGGGCGTGTGGCAACTCCTTCTCCAAGAAGGCAAATTTAAACCGTCACGTAGCCGATGCCTGAAGAAAAGAAAACACCAAGTGGAGGAGGAAAACCTGAACCCTTTGGTGTTGAGTAATAAACACATTTTTTTAAATGAAATAATATTGTAAAAATGCATATGTACACCAACAAAAACTGTCATGTCAGCTCCCCAATTTCACACCCTGCTTTCCAGGATGGCTGCCCCACGTGCTTCTCAAAACATGGCCGCCCTTTCTCGAGGTCAAACTATATCGTGAACTGCCTCCTAGTGACCAAATATGTATTAACTTGACCAGTATTTCTCCCAAAAAGTGCCTCTTAGTGACCGTATATGTATTAACGTGACACAAGAACTGCCCCGAGCGAGCACAAACATAATAATTTGACCTATACGTCCTGTCTTCCAAGATGGCCGCCCACTCCCTGCTTTCCAACACGGCCGCTCCCACATCCTCTCCCCCAATATAGCCGCCCCATGTGCTTTTCGAAACATGGCCGCCCCACGCCCTATCTCCCAACAGCCGTCCTACGCCGTCTTACAACATGGCATACATTCCAGTTAGAGTACATTCTAGTTAGAGGCAAGTTTGCATAAACTACATTGAAAAAAAAATACTAGTAGAAGCTCTCGATAGTGAAATGGAAGCTTGCAATTTTAGTTTGTTTTCTAAAATTGTTGTTTCAGAAATACATAGAAAGGGGATCTGACATTGAGAAAGAAGCTCCTTTCAACAGCCTCTCAGACGTCGCCACCATCGACACCACAGTCTTGGGGGCGGGCTCATCTCATCTCTATTCTTGCTGCATGTGTGGGAGTCGCATGGATCCTTCTGTCTTGAGTAGACACTGGTTTGCGCCATTGTGGTTGTCAGTTACATGCAGTTTCGTGTTTTCTGTTAGATTGTTATTGCTCCACACTCTCCTGTTTAGTTTGTACATGATGGCTGCAGCTTTTGCTACATGTAATTTCAGCATCTAGTGACAAATTACTGGTGATTGTGGAGCCTAGGAACGTGAAGCTATCAACAACTTCCAACGTCACGGTGTCGATGCTGATTGATGGTGGCATACCAACGTCCTACCCCACGACATTTGTCTTTTTGATGGTGATGGTCAGTCCAAATTCTTTGCAGGCGTGGGAGAGTCTATCCATTAGTTGCTGGAGATTTTCCTCGGTGTGAGTTGCTAGAGCGGCATCATCAGCGAAAAGCATTTCTCTAATGAGGACTCGGCGCACCTTTGTCTTGGCTCTCAAGCGGGTGACATTAAACAGCTTTCCGTCTGTCCTGGTGTGTAAGTAGACACCCTCTGTGGATGGACCAAAGACAGCATCAAGGAGAAGAATATGCCAAAGAGTGTTGGTGCCATGACACATTTCTGTTTTACTCCACTGCAGATCTCAAAGGGTTCATCATAATTGACTGTGCCTTTCATGTTGTCATGAAAAGAGGAGATCGCACTGAGCAGCTTTGGAAGGCATCCAATTTTCTCCAGCAGCTTGAATAGTTCACTTCTGCTAACAAGGTCAAACGCCTAAGTAAGATCAATGAAGGCGATATACAGTGGTATTCTTGTTCACGACATTTCTCTTGCAGTTCCTAGATAGAATATCATGTCTATTGTGGATCTCCCAGTTCTGAAGCCACATTGAGATTCGGGATAGAAGCATTCAGCTAAGATCTGCAGTCTGCCCGGGGCAAAGCAAACAAAAACTTTTCCCACGACACTCAACAAGGACATGCCGCGGCAGTTGTTGCAATCGCTGCGATCACCTTTGATTTTGTACAAGGTCACCATCTTCGCATTGCGCATTTCCTGGGGAACCGCTCCCTCTTTCCAGCAGAGGCAGAGAAGTTCATGCAGGTGCAGCAGTACAGTACGTTTCCCGTGCTTGATGACTTCAGGTGGTATGGCACTTCCAATGTGGGTTCATTATTCAGTTCTTCCATAACGGCAAACTCGTAATGGTGTCTAGTGCCTCCTTAGTGACAGTATTTCTCTGGAGTACAGTTCGAGGTGGTGCTCCACACATCTCTCCGTTTGTTTATTGCAGTCGGTGACGACCTCCCCTGTCTTTGTTTTCAATGGAGCAGTCTTCTTTATGGATAGACTTGTTGCCTTCTTTATTCCATCATACATGAACCAAATGTTCCCTATGTCGGAGGACATTTGGATGCTCTTGCAGAGTTGCAAGCAGTAGCCGAGCAGTCTAGGAGTGCCTTCACAAGAAAACACAGATGGCAGCGTCGTGAAGAAAGGTCGCTGTCGAAACATCCAACAACGCAAACAGCAATGTCAAGAAAAAGTTAAAGAGATAGAAGTAAGTTTATTTTAATTATATTGTTTAAATACCTATTTCTTTCAGCTAGCCGATGCTGCAGATTCTAGATACATACTGTCAACATGACAAGCCGTTAAGGTCAGCCTATGTTTGTTGCAGCGCCAAGAAAGAGAGCGGTTATCTACCACCACCGCCCCTACCATCCCCCCACCACCGCCTCTACCATCCCCCACCACTGCCTCTACCATCCCCCACCACCGCCTCTACCATTCCCCACCACCGCCTCTACCATCCCCCCACCACCGCCTCTACCAGCCCTCCACCACTGCCTCTACCATCCCTCCACCACCGCCTCTACCATCCCCCACCACTGCCTCTACCTTCCCTCCACCACCGCCTCTACCATCCCCCCCCACCACTGCCTCTACCATCCCCCACCACTGCCTCTACCATCCCCCACCACCGCCTCTACCATCCCCAACCACTGCCTCTACCATCCCCCCCACCACCGCCTCTGCCATCCCCCCACCACCGCCTCTACCATCCGCCCACCAACGCCTCTACCATCCCCCACCACTGCCTCTACCATCCCCCCACCACCGCCTCTACCATTCCCCACCACCGCCTCTACCATCCCCCCACCACCGCCTCTACCAGCCCTCCACCACTGCCTCTACCATCCCTCCACCACCGCCTCTACCATCCCCCACCACTGCCTCTACCTTCCCTCCACCACCGCTTCTACCATCCCCCCCACCACTGCCTCTACCATCCCCCACCACTGCCTCTACCATCCCCCACCACCGCCTCTACCATCCCCAACCACTGCCTCTACCATCCCCCCCACCACCGCCTCTGCCATCCCCCCACCACCGCCTCTACCATCCGCCCACCAACGCCTCTACCATCCCCCACCACTGCCTCTACCATCCCCCCACCACCGCCTCTACCATCCCCCACCACCGCCTCTACCACCCCCTCCCCCCACCACTGCCTCTACCATCCCCCACCACTGCCTCTACCATCCCCCACCACTGCCTCTACCATCCCCCACCACTGCCTCTACCATCCCCCACCACTGCCTCTACCATCCCCCACCACCGCCTCTACCATCCCCAACCACTGCCTCTACCATCCCCCCCACCACCGCCTCTGCCATCCCCCCACCACCGCCTCTACCATCCGCCCACCAACGCCTCTACCATCCCCCACCACTGCCTCTACCATCCCCCCACCACCGCCTCTACCATCCCCCACCACCGCCTCTACCATCCCCCACCACCGCCTCTACCACCCCCTCCCCCCACCACTGCCTCTACCATCCCCCCACCACTGCCTCTACCATCCCCCACCACTGCCTCTACCATCCCCCCACCACCGCCTCTACCATACCCCCCACCACCGCCTCTACCATCCCCCACCACCGCCTCTACCATCCCCCACCACCGCCTCTACCATCCCCCACCACTGCCTCTACCATCCCCCCACCACTGCCTCTACCATCCCCCACCACCGCCTCTACCATCCCCCACCACTGCCTCTACCATCCCCCACCACCGCCTCTACCATCCCCCACCACCGCCTCTACCATCCCCCACCACCGCCTCTACCATCCCCCACCACCGCCTGTACCAGCCCTCCACCACCGCCTCTACCATCCCTCCACCACCGCCTCTACCATCCCCCACCACCGCCTCTACCTTCCCCCCACCACCGCCTCTACCATCCCCCACCACCGCCTCTACCATCCCCCACCACCGCCTCTACCATCCCCCACCACCGCCTCTACCATCCCCCCACCACCGCCTCTACCATCCCCCACCACCGCCTCTACCATCCCCCACCACCGCCTCTACCATCCCCCCACCACCGCCTCTACCATCCCCCACCACCGCCTCTACCATCCCCCACCACCGCCTCTACCATCCCCCATCACCGCCTCTACCATCCCCCCACCACCGCCTCTACCATCCCCCACCACCGCCTCTACCATCCCCCACCACTGCCTCTACCATCCCCCACCACCGCCTCTACCATCCCCCACACCGCCTCTACCATCCCCCACCACCGCCTCTACCATCCCCCCACCACCGCCTCTACCAGCCCTCCACCACCGCCTCTACCATCCCTCCACCACCGCCTCTACCATCCCCCACCACCGCCTCTACCTTCCCCCCCACCACTGCCTCTACCATCCCCCACCACCGCCTCTACCATCCCCCACCACCGCCTCTACCATCCCCCACCACCGCCTCTACCATCCCCCACCACCGCCTCTACCATCCCCCCACCACTGCCTCTACCATCCCCCACCACCGCCTCTACCATCCCCCCACCACCGATATTGGCGTCGTCGATAACAAAACCGCCACCTTCGAGGTCGTCGGCGACACCACAACCGTTGTCGTCGTCACCACGCCAGGCATCGCGTCCGATAGTGGGGGATCCTTCTACCCCTCTCATTTTTGTTGATTACTTAGATGATGATAATGCTGATTTAAAACATTTAAAATTTAAGACTTACGGAAATCAACCTAAATTCCTTATCACCAGCAAATTAATGCCTTTAAAATAAATTAAAGTTTCGGCTTCATTTTGCGTAACAGAAATACAAATGAATTTCGTTATTTTCGTTATTTTCATTCTTCACAAAACGTTTCGGGTAGATATTTGGATGTGCCCCACTAGATATCTAATGTCCAACATTTTGAACATTTCATTTCCAATTTCGCTCACGATGACATTCTTACTTGAGCAATGTTACGACCTCCCCTGTCTTTGTTTTCAATGGAGCAGTCTTCTTTATGGATAGACCTGTTGCCTTCTTTATTCCATCATACATGAACCAAATGTTCCCTATGTCGGAGGACATTTGGATGCTCTTGCAGAGTTGCAAGCAGTAGCCGAGCAGTCTAGGAGTGCCTTCACAAGAAAACACAGATTTAACAAGATTTAACAAGATTTGCCATCCAAGCCAAAGGCCCAGACGGCAAGTGGACAAGGAAGCCATTGGCTTATCGAGAGTCCAACAATGTTCACCTACTTATAACCCGCCCTCCTGATATATGTGTCAACCTTGTTTTTAAACATATTCAAGCTGCTAGCAGTTACACAATCTGTAGACAGTTTGTTCCATTCATTTATTGTCCTCTGTGAGAACGAGTGCTTCCTGATGTCCAATCTACATTGATCCTTTACTAATTTTACCTCATGTCCTCTAGTTCTGCTATCCTTCTTGAGTGAGAAAAACATATTTCTATCAATATTTTCATACCCATTCAATATCTTAAAAACTTCAATCTGATCTCCTCTTAACCTCCTTGTCTCTAGAGTTGTTAAACCACATTCTTTCAGGCGTTCTTCATAACTAAGGTCTCTAAGTTCTGGAATCATTTTAGTTGCTCTCCTTTGTATGCGTTCAAGCGTATCTATATCCTTCTTACGATATGGTCTCCATGCTTGTATACAGTATTCTAAATGAGGTCTAACTATTGCTTTATAAAGAGGTATAATTAACTTTTTTCCCTTATATGTTATGTTTCTTCTAATCAATCCAAGAATTTGATTACCCTTTGAAGCTGCAATACCACACTGCTCTGAAACTTTCATATCAGCGCTTATTGTAACTCCTAAGTCCTTTTCTTTTACAGTAGTACCAAGAACAGTAGATCCCATTTTATAGTTTACATTCAAGTTCCCATGTCCTGTATGTAGGCATTTACATTTCCCAAAATTGAACAGCATCTGCCATTTCTCAGACCATTTCACTAATCTGTCTAGATCGTTTTGTAAATGTTGTTTATCACCATCAGTATTAACCTTTCTAAACAGTTTTGTGTCGTCCGCAAATTTCAGTACATTACTTGTTATACTCTCGTCCAAGTCATTGATATAAATTAAGAATAATATAGGTCCTAATACTGATCCTTGAGGAACCCCACTCAAAACCGATTTCCAATTTGAAACTTCGCCATCTACTACAACTCGTTGTCTTCTGTCAGTCAGCCATTGTTCTATCCAGTCAGTTATGCTATCCCCGATACCATGGGCTTTTAATTTAAGTAGCAATCTTTGATGTGGCACTTTGTCAAAAGCTTTCTGAAAATCTAAGTAGATAATATCTACTGGCGATCCCATGTCTATCCACTTAGTGATTTCTTCCAAAAAACATAACATATTTGTTAAGCATGACCTCGCTTTAAGGAATCCATGTTGAGATGAGTTTAATAATTTATGCTTAACGAGGAAGTCCACCATATGGTCTTTAATTAACCTTTCTAATAATTTACAAATCACTGACGTTAAACTCACTGGTCTGTAATTCTCTGACTTATTTCTCGAACCCTTTTTAAATAATGGTATGATGTTTGCTTCTTTCCATTCAAACGGAACAACTCCCTCTTTTAATGACAAGTTGAATACTCTTGCAAGTGGTATACTGATTTGATCTACTGTTTCCATTAGTAATTTTGGAGGAATCCCATCCACTCCCGGTGATTTGTTATCCTTCATTGCCTTTATTTTCCTGGCTACCAATTCTGGAGTTACAACTAACGGTCCTAAATAGTCAGATTTAGCCCCCTGAAATTTAGCATCAGCAACTGGTAATGAACTAATATCTTCTTTTGTAAACACTGAACTGAAGTAACCATTTAGGTCTTCCGCCATTAAAAACCCCTGTGATATTATATTTCCAGCACTGTCTTCTAGAGGTCCAACCTTGTCTTGTACGTTTTGTTTACTCCTGACATATGCATATGGCAGCGTCGTGAAGAAAGGTCGCTGTCGAAACATCCAACAACGCAAACAGCAATGTCAAGAAAAAGTTAAAGAGATAGAAGTAAGTTTATTTTAATTATATTGTTTAAATACCTATTTCTTTCAGCTAGCCGATGCTGCAGATTCTAGATACATACTGTCAACATGACAAGCCGTTAAGGTCAGCCTATGTTTGTTGCAGCGCCAAGAAAGAGAGCGGTTATCTACCACCACCACCACCACTGCCTCTACCATCACTCCACCACCGCCTCTACCATCACTCCACCACCGCCTCTACCATCACTCCACCATCGCCTCTACCATCCCACATCACCGCCTCTACCACCCCCCACCACCGCCCCTACCATCCCCCCACCACCGCCTCTACCATCCCCCACCACTGCCTCTACCATCCCCCACTACCGCCTCTACCATTCCCCACCACCGCCTCTACCATCCCCCCACCACCGCCTCTACCAGCCCTCCACCACTGCCTCTACCATCCCTCCACCACCGCCTCTACCATCCCCCCACCACCGCCTCTACCATCCCCCCACCACTGCCTCTACCATCCCCCACCACCGCCTCTACCATCCCCCACCACCGCCTCTACCATCCCCCACCACCGCCTCTACCATCCCCCCACCACCGCCTCTACCATCCCCCCCACCACCGCCTCTGCCATCCCCCACCACCGCCTCTACCATCCGCCCACCAACGCCTCTACCATCCCCCACCACTGCCTCTACCATCCCCCCACCACCGCCTCTACCATCCCCCACCACCGCCTCTACCACCCCCTCCCCCCACCACTGCCTCTACCATCCCCCACCACTGCCTCTACCACCCCCCCACCACTGCCTCTACCATCCCCCACCACTGCCTCTACCATCCCCCCACCACCGCCTCTACCATCCCCCCACCACCGCCTCTACCATCCCCCCACCACTGCCTCTACCATCCCCCACCACCGCCTCTACCATCCCCCACCACCGCCTCTACCATCCCCCACCACCGCCTCTACCATCACCCACCACTGCCTCTACCATCCCCCACCACCGCCTCTACCATCCCCCACCACCGCCTCTACCATCCCCCACCACCGCCTCTACCATCCCCCACCACCGCCTCTACCATCCCCCACCACCGCCTCTACCATCCCCCACCACCGCCTCTACCATCCCCCACCACCGCCTCTACCATCCCCCACCACCGCCTCTACCATCCCCCCACCACCGCCTCTACCATCCCCCACCACCGCCTCTACCATCCCCCACCACCGCCTCTACCATCCCCCCACCACCGCCTCTACCATCCCCCACCACTGCCTCTACCATCCCCCACCACCGCCTCTACCATCCCCCACCACTGCCTCTACCATCCCCCACCACCGCCTCTACCATCCCCCACCACCGCCTCTACCATCCCCCCACCACCGCCTCTACCATCCCCCCACCACTGCCTCTACCATCCCCCACCACCGCCTCTACCATCCCCCCACCACCGATATTGGCGTCGTCGATAACAAAACCGCCACCTTCGAGGTCGTCGGCAACACCACAACCGTTGTCGTCGTCACCACGCCAGGCATCGCGTCCGATAGTGGGGGATCCTTCTACACCTCTCATTTTTGTTGATTACTTAGATGATGATAATGCTGATTTAAAACATTTAAAATTTAAGACTTACGGAAATCAACCTAAATTCCTTATCACCAGCAAATTAATGCCTTTAAAATAAATTAAAGTTTCGGCTTCATTTTGCGTAACAGAAATACAAATGAATTTCGTTATTTTCGTTATTTTCATTCTTCACAAAACGTTTCGGGTAGATATTTGGATGTGCCCCACTAGATATCTAATGTCCAAAATTTTGAACATTTCATTTCCAATTTCGCTCACGATGACATTCTTACTTGAGCAATGTTACAGCGCCCAGATTCACAACGGTTTTGCGAAATGGTTACAAATGCAAATTTTTTTCTGGATCATCCCATAGCTCTGCCGCCGCCGCCGCCGCCGCCGCCGCCGCCGCCGCCGCCGCCGCCGCCGCCGCCGCCGCCGCCGCCGCCGCCGCCGCCGCCGCCGCCGCCGCCGCCGCCGCCGCCGCCGCCGCCGCCGCCGCCGCCGCGTCGTACCCTATAACAGAAGACTGTTCGACACTTCCTTCTTTTGTTGGTTATATGGATAACAATACAGACAATGATCATTGTGATTTAGTTGATTTTATTAGTGCAGCCACGGTAGCGAAACACTTTGATATGAAAGCAGCTATTTATAGAGTGATTCAGAATCTAGAGGCTGCAACATTGTTATGCTAGTATTCAACAATAAGCATTATTTTATTCCACGGTATTTTATAATAGCCTATTATTATGGTATTCCGTGATAGCAAGTGTTCACTATATAAATTCTGTATTTTGTAATAGAGCATTATCGTGTTACATCATAGTAAGTCTAAGCAAATGAAACAGTTATCACCTTCTCTTTGGTGAAGAAATAAAAAGAATTGTTAATAGCCTATTATTACCATAATCCGTGATAGTACGTATTCACTACACGAATAAAATATTTGTCACCGTTAAGTAGTTGTCACCTTCTCTTTGGTGAATCAACAGAAGAATTGATAACAGGAAAAAACGATGTCGACTATTTTATTGATTTCCAAGAAACAGCATCGCACGCAAGTAGCATATGTGTGCTTTACATACCCCTAAAGAGGAGGCAACTTTGAGGTTACTATAAATAGACATTGGAGAAAACCCAAGTACGGATGATCGTAATATAGATGCATTGCAAGATAGCTCAAGCCTCCTGACAACTAACTATAGAAGGGGTCGTACCAAAAGATAAGGAGTCCGTATGTATGTATGTAATTCGATCCGCATGAAACTGAAGTTTATTTGTACTGCGTATTTTGTTTAGTCAGAGGTGACTAAGAACGAACAAACACGTGAATGTAAGTACATATGTTTATGTTTGAGGCATGTATAGCGTGTGTAGCCCGCCCTTATCAGATATCTGTCAATTCTATTTTTAAACATATTCACACTACTAGCATTAACACAATCATTTGGCAGTTTGTTCCATTCATTTATCACCCTCTGTGAGAAAGAGTACTTTCTCATGTCCAACCTACACTGCTCCTTAACTAATGCTGCTTTGTGTCCTCTGGTTCTACTGCCTTCTTTAAGTTTGAAGAACATATTCCTATCAACATCCTCATAACCGTTCACTATTTTAAACACTTCTATTTGGTCTCCTCTTAGTCTCCTGGTCTCTAGTGTTGTCAAACCACATTGTAATAAGCGACTTTCGTAACTTAGGTCTCTTAATTCTGGAATCATCTTAGTTGCTCTTCGTTGTATTCTTTCTAGCTTATCTATGTCTTTTTTACGATATGGCCTCCATGCTTGAATACAATATTCCAAATGTGGTCTAACTATTGCTTTGTACAGGGGTACAATTAGATGTTTCTCCTTATACGTGATAGTTCTCCTAATTAGCCCTAGAATTTGATTTCCTTTCGAAGCAGCAATCCCACATTGCTCTGAAACTTTCATGTCAGCATTAAATATTACTCCTAAATCCTTTTCTTGTGTGGTTCTACCTAGTACAGCATCCCCCATTTTATATTCCTCGTCCATATTTCCATGTCCTATGTGTATACATTTACACTTCCCAAAATTGAATAACATTTGCCATTTTTCTGACCATTTAACTAATTTTTCTAGATCATCCTGTAAACTTTGTTTATCTGTATCATTAGTAACCTTTCTGAATACTTTTGTGTCATCTGCAAATTTGAGTACTTTGCTAGACATGTTATCCTCCAAATCATTTATATATATTAAAAACAGTATAGGGCCTAACACTGATCCCTGTGGTACCCCACTCAAAACAGATTTCCAGTTTGAAATCTTACCATCTACTATTACTCTCTGTCTTCTGTGTGTAAGCCACTTTTCTATCCAGTTGATTACATCATTGCCTATACCATGGGCTTTTAGTTTAAGTAACAATCTTTGATGTGGCACTTTATCGAAAGCTTTCTGAAAATCTAAGTAGACAACATCCACTGGTGACCCGTCATCTACCCACTTTGTAATTTCTTCTAAAAAACATAAGATATTGGTTAGACATGACCTTGCTTTTAGGAATCCATGTTGAGATGTATTTATTAATTTATGTTTTATGAGGAATTCCACCATGTGGTCTCTAATTAATGTTTTGAGTAATTTACATACAACTGATGTTAAACTCACTGGTCTGTAATTTTCTGGCTTCTTCCTCGATCCCTTCTTAAATAGCGGCGTAATGTTTGCTTCTTTCCATTCTGAAGGAACTATTCCTTCTTCTAGTGACAAGTTAAATAAGTTTGCAAGTGGTGTACTAATTTGATCAACAATTTCCTTTAGCAGTTTTGGTGGTATCCCATCAACTCCAGGTGATTTATTATCTTTCATCTTCTTAATTTTCTTTGCTATCATTTCAGGAGTTACAAATAACTGCCCTAAATGTTCTGATTTATTGCCCTCAAATTTAGTCAATGGAACTGGAAGTGAGCTGATATCTTCTGTGGTAAAAACTGAGCTGAAATACTCATTCAGGACCTCTGCCATTTGGAACCCATCTGAAATTATGTTTTCACTGTTGTTTTCCAGTGGTCCGACCTTATCTCGAACTTTCTGTTTACTCCTTACATAAGCATAGAAACTCTTGCTGTCATTTTTTATATTACCTGCCAATTTTTTTTCAAAGGTTCTTTTAGACTTTCTAATTTCAGTTGTAGCTAGGTTAAGTGCCTCTTTGTAGTTTGTGTAGTCTTCTACAACGAGCAACGATGGTCAAGGTAACACTCGCGCGCCTCAATCTCGGGCATCCAGTTCTCCTTGGGTACGTCGGGAACGAGCGATTCATCGACCCATCTATCTTTCACCTGGAGGAGTTCTTTTATCACCGCCTTCCATTGTTCCCTATGATGTCTGCAACGAGAGGAAATAACGGGTAAGTATTGACACACGAAGGTTAAAGCAGTAGTGGACTATGAACTGTAGCAACAGACTGAGGTGCGGACTATGAAAAGCGATGAAAACAGCGAGGGATGAGGTGACGTAGCAACTGATTGTCTATGAAACGAAAGTTATTAAAAACAGTGTTATTTACTTACATTTGTCCGAATACATGTAGCAGAATGAATCCCACATCGACAAATGCCGTCATCAAGTCGTTCTGGAATCCCATCACTTGCATGGTGAAGAACCGTTGGACAAACAACGCAAAGGTAAAGGACACGTACACTAGATTCATGAAGAAGTCGGTTGACAGTAGAACATGTCCTCGATGACTTTCAATATGTGTTCAAGACCTGTAAAAAATGTCGGTTAAAAGTACAACGTGTCCTCGATTGTGTTCAATGTGTTGGAGGTAGAATGCAAAGGTATAGTGTGTGATCACCGGAATCGCGAATTCGACTAGAGCATAGAACAGCATCCTTTATCAAACTGTTATCCATGTAGGATAAATACGTGGGGTTGCAAAAAAATGCGGAATCCGCTAATCAGTATAAACAGGCCTTGTTTCATGGAGACAGGTCAAGGCAATACGGATCGGACGTCAAGACAAACGTGGCAGCAAAGGCATCAAACGAACTCCACTGCATTCGGAATAGAATTACAAAGAAATGTGATGTTGGTGTTGGTTAGAAAGTTCAACGATGCGTGTCTAAGAAAATATCTTTTAGACATGGAAGAGGCACTGTTGACGGAATGGTAAACGTCATGGGATGGGTATTGGGTGTTGAACAGGTATGGTGGACCCAGACATATCCTGATGGAAATTCGAAGTTACCTCAGACAGAAACAAAAAGGTAATGTGGTGTAGCTGTGAAATTAACGAGATGATCGTACCCGCTACGACACGATAGCTGACGCATGACAGATAAAAAATAACAAGTTCGCAGTCGATGTGACACGAAAGCTACCGATGAGATGAATTTGGAACGCTTGGAAGAGGAAACGGAACTTGGAACTTGTTTTGATCGACCACAGACTATCAGTAGTTGTGCATGTGGTAATGTTATGTACTATGCAATCTGTTACAATTGGCAGTGTAAAGTGGTCGAACGTCTTGACAGTATCGGTTATATGTGTAAGACACATAAATGGCAGAGAACCCCAACATTTCGATTTGCGACACGACTGTTACTGGTAGATTGGACGGGATGTCAGCTTGTTTTGACGAGAGTATGAGAAAGTACCTACCGTACGATGTGAATGTGTACGCGATGTTGACGACATACAACGAACGATACAAAGCGATGTTCCATGTCTGTGGAGCGTCTGTGGAGCGTCGACAAAGAGGCAGAGGAGGGGAGACTACGTGAAATATATCATGACGAAACTGGAAGTGGTGACATGTGATGTGTTGTTTCCAGGAAACGGTACCGAGCGATGCAGATTCCCGACTAGAGAGCATTGATTACAAATCGAGCAGTACATCAGAATAGTCATGGTATCATTCAACAGGCAGCAACAACGACGTGATCAGTGGTATCTCCCAGACATCCAGTGTCCTATGTCACCTATCCCTGCCCCAGCATCGATCCAGCACCAACGAAGGCTACGACTCCACTGAATCAGTGCACAGTTGTTCCCTGGCATATCATATCGAACAGCAGCGACTTTGACTTTTACCTGTCCGACATAGTGGACAGAGCCATGGCGTTTGTGACGAACGCAGAACTCGAGCTGGTAACAGAAACGAATATAGTTGTCTACGTATCGGAAGAGGTCGCTCGCTTCATGGGAATGCCTTTCGAGGGAGACGGACACAACGTGGCGCCCTCCAACATATTGATAGACGTTAGTGTTCAGACTGCCACAAGTTCTTTGACTGCACGGTACAAGTAGAACTGGTGGCGATATTCTATCAGTGCGAAGGTGAAAGATGCATTGCTACTGGAATACGGTGACGAGGAGAAAGAGTAAACTAATCGTGTGTTTTCGTTCTGTAGTGCAACTGCAACTTCCGAATGGTCATCAATAATTACAGCCAACGTACGAGTCGATCCCTGAGACGGCAATGTTCGTAACTCGTGTGCTGCGTCTGCGCCGACCACCACCACGTGACGCTGTGCTCTCGATTGACAATCAACATCCGCCACGACGTGACGCTGTGACCTCGGGTGACGATCAACATCCGCTACTACGTGACTCCTTTAAAATTGAATACGTTCATGCTACCATATGCCGCCGCCACGCGTACTCGTGACCACACCCACCACGTGGGGTCAGTGTTGTGACTTTGTAGTTGATGAAGATGGTGTGTTGCGGGTACAAATGCACTTTGATTCGCCGCAGTCACCATTGAGAGGGAGCGACAACTACATGGCCAATCTGTACTTACGATCGCCAAATGTGAAAGAACCGGACATTTAATTGAACAAATATTTTGTGTTGTTAATGCATGTTCAATTCCGATATTGACGCAAGGGGCGTACCAAAACCGCATTTGCTGTTCACGGTGTAAATCCACATTTGTTGTAAACACACACACACACACACACACACACACACACACGCACGCACGCACGCACGCACGCACGCACGCACGCACACACACACACACAACACACACATTATATATATATATATATATATATATATATATATATATATATATAGCCATATCTAAGAACTGTCTAAGAACTATATATATATATATATATATATATATATATATATATATATATATATATATATATATATTTATATATATATATATATATATATATATATATATATATATATATATATATATATATTTATATATATATATATATATATATATATATATATATATATATATATATATATATATATATATATATTTATTTATATATATATATATATATATATATATATATATATATATATATATATATATATATATATATATATATATATATTACTTAGACAGTGCTTAGATATGGCTTAGATATTACTTCACGAGCAGTGGTCCACGATACGAACATCCGTGGCATGAGGACCAGTGCAGACCAGTTACAATCACAGATTGACACCATCTTGGATCGCTTTAAAAAAGACGTCGCGTGGGCCGATAGAGGCGAAGTGATACATTATGGTTTGCCGATACCCGGAAGCAACATGAGTAGTTAGTGTTATGATCTGAACAAGCAAGGATGGAGCCCATGTTTCGATGGCTACTAAAAATACATTTTGGGGAAAACCCGGATGATATGTCCAGTGTGAGAGTATAGGAAAATAGGTTTAATAT
>OY759271.1:18230109-18412609 GCA_963662155.1 Lamellibrachia columna | reverse complement strand
GGTTTGTTTAAGGTGGAGTGTTCCGGTGACGGGTTCGTGGGGTTGTGCAACAAGACGTACTATTATTTCGGAGACACCGACAATCACAGCGCCAAAGGACTGAACAAACGTAACAACGACATCGATAAAGACGCGTTCCTGGACGTGCTCACAAACCGCCGGAGCTGAAGTGGAAAGAACCGCGGGTTCCGGGTGCATCACTCGACCGTGTTGACGTACGTGCATGAACGAGCGGCCCTCACCTACTTCTATGCCAAACGCGTGGTTCACGAGGACGGGGTGACAACGGGCCCGGTGGACGTGTAGAAAAGGCGAAGCACTCCCGTCGTCTTCCATAAGTGATCATGGATGCACGACGGAAACATCCTTTCACGTGCATCGTCGCCAGACCAACGGGATGCGGCAAAAGTTCTTTCGTGACGCGTATGCTGCATCACGCTGCTGCGAGGATCGATCCACCCCCCGAAAAGATCACGTGGTGTTACGGAGAATGGCAATCCGCTTACGCCACGATGGATTTAGTCGACGTGTGGTTCGAGGAAGGGTTGCCCAGCGCGAGCATGTTCGATTCGGTAACGAAGAACCTTATCATCCTAGACGATCTGATTGCGGAAACGGTCAAGACCTTGTTCAATAAAAAATCATTACAGTAACACGTCCGTGCTGTATCTCGTACAGTACCTGTTCCCTAAAAACAATGAGAGTACATGATGGTGTTCAAGAATCCTCGTGACGCATCACAGATGTCGCACTTGGCTCGACAGTTGTACCCGTGGCGCGTGAAGTTCGTGCAAGGGGATCTTAAATACGCCACGTCGGTTCTATTGGTCGATCTCAAACAGGACACGCCCGAGGATATGAGTCTACGCACAACCATCTTTCCAGACGACGGTGTTCAGTACTTGCCGAAGGTATAAAAAGACCGTGTGCGTGGTTCGTCTCTTCATTCGCAGCATGTCTGAACTGGTGAATAGGAACATTCTGTGTATACAGGCGCTGAATAGATACAAGAGCACCAAACTGAGAAGGGACACCATCGCCAACGCCGACGCTGATCTTCTATGTGCACTGGCCGAGTGCGACTACAACATATTAAAAAAGACCATTCCATTGACCGAATTACAGAAGCGGTGTTTGAGCAAATACAGAACGAAATTACGCGAGTTGTCTCAGAGACGCATCTGACTTCAAAAGCAGGTCGGTGAGGGTTAGAGCGGGGGCTCTATCGGCCTTCCTAGCGCCGTTTGCAAGTTCGGTCTTTCTACCCTTGCTCCGAAAGGTGCTGCTCAAGAAGTAGAGATGGAACACGCTCGGAAAATGGCCTTGGTGGACACGCGACTGCTGGACACCCTTCGCTCACCACCACCACCCCGACGGATACCCTGGGTAAGAAGGTGCATGACCTCGATGATGTCCATCCTCGATAGAAAGGAACTCGACTACAGGACCAAGGTACACTGTATAATAAGGTGTTGCAGTGGAACAACGTCTTGTCCGATAAACACGTCAAGGAACCAGTACGCGTGGTCGCGGCGAATGAGTCGATGCCAGCAGCGCCGGGGGCGGGGGGGAGGCGTCGGCGGAGGGAGCAGAAAGGGCTCCTAGTATAGAGGATTACGATACAGTTCCCAAAGCCATGCCGGCCAAAGACAGACGTTTGATGGAGCATCTCAAAAGAGATATCGCTTGGACCACTCGAATTGATGCACGAAGGTATGCTGGTTGCGTGAAGTAACGTGGTGGATCTCGTGAATGATCTGTTGCATAAGAGAAAGACCTATCCGACGGGATTGCAGCCATTTGCACAACAACTCCGAGCCGTCAACCTGCCTATGGAGTTGGTTGATAACGTTACCAGGAGAGCTTACATACGTCAGGCGGCGACTCCTTCTCGTCGAGCAGTAGCAGCAGCAGCAACAGCAGCACCAGCAAGTAATCCTCGAACTGCTGCAGGTAGTGCACGAAGATCACTCAGTTGGACACCCCTCCTCTTCTGCGCAGTCAGATGGAACATTCGATGCTCACCCCACCCCCGGAACGACGCAAGGCTTTGGCGACATTGGCTAGTTGGGAAGACTTTTAAGGCGGTGCGGCACGTGTCCATATCGCAGTGTGCGGTGCGATGAGCGATCCACAGGACACGTACCGTTCCGTCGTCGTTGAGATACTTTGCGGTGGACTTTACATGCTCGCCGACGCTACTGCCAGACATCTGATACTACAGTCACTATTCGGGGTATGGTTTCACTAGACTGTCGTTCCATTAGGAAAGTCGTCGAAGAATGGTTGTCGGAACAGGACGCCTATACCCTACACAAAATGGTGAGAACTCATTTCAAGAGACGACGCGTCGTCGTGGGAGGTCGACTTCAGCAGTGGCAGGCCGATCTCGTTGACTTGTCGAATTTGAAAAATGACAACGACGGTACGACCTTTCTCGAGCGAGCATCGTCGAAAGATTCAATTGAACGTTGAAGACGCGCATGTGGCGATACTTGACGAAACACCAGACGTGGCGATACATCGACGTCCTTCAGGACTTTGTGCAGTCGTACAACAACACACCCCCCATCGCAGCATCGGCATGGCTCCGGCACAGGTGAGTGCGAAGAATCAAGAAGAGGTGTGGCAGCACCTGTACGGTCACGACGGCAAGGGCGTGCCCAAGTTCCGTGTGATGAATCGCGTGCGCATCAGTAAGAATTGGAGAATTGGAGCAAAGATATCGTCACAATACACGAGGTCCATCCCTCCGACCCGCCCGTGTACCGGTTGGTAGACGATCTCGATGAAGTGCTGGACGGAACCTTCTACGAACCGGAGCTGCAGAAGGTGTCGGTACCCGCCGATAAAGTGTACCGCGTGGAATCAGTACTGCAACGTCGCAAGGTAGGCCGGCGAACGGAGGCTTTGGTGAAACGGTACGGCTACCCCTCCAAATTCAACAGCTGGATCGATGCCAAGGCAATATAAAGACTAGCCGCGCGTCCGTCGTCACTTCATTCGAATGATGAGAGACGAGTCGACAACAGAGGCCTTCCCCACCACCGTCATAGAAGAAGACGAACAAGAGGACACAGAAGACAGTACTGACAATCAGAGCGATGACGACAACACTCCTTGGCATATATTCGGTATCGTGTGTCCCAAAGAGGAGATAGTCTATCTGTGTCAGGTCATCGCATTGTACATTGTCATCTTGATAAGCATTTACAACCTGACGGCAGGTCACGACAACTCTAATCTGTGGACTGCCCTGCTGAGTAGTTCGTTGGGTTACCTGCTGCCCAATCCCACTTTGAGACGCCATGGCAAGCGTTTTCTAACTGATGTTGCCTAGCAACTCTTCCATGAAGGTGCACCCCGATAACACCTTGGCCCATTACATCACGGACTTGCCTCAACGCATCTCGCTGTCTGGCGAGTGGGAGTGCAGGTTGGCAAAGATTCCTATACCCGCATACATGGTACAACGTTACAGAGGAAGATGTCTGGTTCTTCCACAGTGAGAAACATCCTGTAGGTCATATACCATGTACGAAGTTAGCCCCTGGGTATTACAAAGGTCCCGTAACATTGATGAACCATATCAACAAGGGTCTGAACCGTATGGCGTGGGTTAAGGCACGAGCTAAATTGAGCTTCAGTCCCGTCACTCAAAAAAATACGTTGCACATGTCACCCGACACCGTGTTCACCATACCTTACCACAATGCGATGGGACCCATGTTAGGATTCCGTACGTCGGTCATCACCAGTCCGTCGGCGGTAGCAGCAGCAGCAGCGTGTCACACCATCGGCCACCGTGGTTACGCACAGTCCTGATGCTCCGTACCCCTTCCGTAAAGAAGGCGATAACTCGGTCAACATGAATCATGGGTTCCATACCATCTACATCTACACGAACGTTGTGGAGTCTCGCATCGTCGGTGATAATATGGCACCTTTGTTGCGCTCCCACCCTGTTCGCGGAACTCACGGCGCCGTGATGTCTGTCCATTTCACTAACATACACTACGTACCGCTGTTGCGCAAGGAGTTCGGGACTATCGAGATAGATATAATAGACGACACCGGACGACGCGTGCCATTCGAGTAGGGGCGCGGCGAGCAAGATCTTATCGCCTCGATAACTGTCCACGAGCATGCGCCTCTGAGTCGCCATAATGTTGTTCTCTTCGGCGTATCGACGCATGAACGGTCCGAGATCGTCGCGTGTCAGACGGATGTTCTTAAACACGGGCTGCATTTCGGCAAAGTGTTCGCACAATGCTTCCGGTACGCAAACGTCACACTCGATCAATGACGGGTAACTGATGCATCCATCCACGCCGCCCAGGATATGTTGCGACGTCATCGTCCACCGCACGTATCATTGTCGCGGAAATTCAGCATCCAGACACTTTTCACGGCCGGATCTCTTCTCATCTCTTTCCACTCGCATTCCCACAGCTCGACGACCTTGACAAAGTGACGTAGGTAGGCGGTGTTCTTTCGGGTCTCGGCGAGCAGTTGAGCCATGTGTTTCCCGTTGAGAGCGTTCACCTCTTGACCAGTGCACGGGTGACCACGAAAAAACATCCATGGAACTGATACGCCGTGTTCGTCTCGTTGCACCAAAAGTTTGCCTATTCTCTTCTCTCGACCGTTGATCTGATGTCGTATGGCGCGTCCCGAGCGTTCGGAATCCCAAGTCAACCATTCCGCAGCCATATGTCCGTACAGCTGCGCCGATTCGGGCCGGAAGTCGTTATCTTCCCGTCGTCGTGTGTACCATCCCATAGACATGTCTTGCATGAGCGACCACAAGTACAGCGCATTCGCATCGTATCCGACGATCGACCGGCACGGACAAACGGTCTCTCCGTGCTCGTTCTGACGTAGTGTAGTGACCCCTTTCTCGTGATAGCGGTGAAAATTAAGCGAATCGCCACCAATCACATGATCTTTGACGAGGTGATGAAGATCTTTATTCTTCTCGTTGAAGATGGTAAAGTAGGTCTTCTTCGGAAGGTCGTTGAACAGGTAGAGCAAGGTCAGCCCAGGTACGCTGATGCCTTGTTGAACATGTCTATGCCACGTTGTTGGTAGAAGGCAAACTGTCTGTCGATGGCCTGCAGAAAGGGAACCACGTCCCTATTGTTGTACCAGACGAGAAAGTCTCACAAAGTCGTCATGCCGTTGTCGCGCCAGGACTCTTGACAACTGGTGTAATCCTCGTCGGAAATACCTTCGTTCTTCAGTCGACTGAAGAATGCCTCTTTCAAAGGAAGAGCGGTGTCCTCGAGCCTCTCCAGACTGTCCATGTACTCTTACGGGAAATGACCTTTCATGACCTCGCATCCGTACGCCTTCAGATACTTGTCGTAGCTGAACCCCGGGGCTATGTAATTGGTCATGTTTAGGAATTTCAGCTGATCTGTCGAAAGACACATGAACGTTGTTGCGTTTGATGACGAAAAACGACCCGATATCATCGTTCTCTTCTTTCTCTTTATCGTCTTGTTCCTTCTCTTCTTCTTGTTCCTCTGTATTTGACGTGGACAGGAAGTAGGGTATGAGGAACTATTTGATGGCATTGGGATCATATTTACCCGAATTGAACCCAATGACGGGTAACTGATGCATCCATCCATAAAGTTATCCCATCAGCTTTTTGTATGGATTGGTCGCTGGTCGAGATTCCTTGCCGTCGGATAATCGTGCAGTGTGCTCCCGTTCGTCCCAGTTGGTCAGTGCTTCCAACACATCCTCGTATGAGTCTTTGATCTTGTCGTACGCTTCGTCACTCATCGCTCGCAAGATATCCATAATGACGCTCACCAACTTGTTCGTGTCTCCATCCGTGAAGAGACATAGCACTTGCTTGAGTCCGGGCACGTTGGATGCCACGCTGACGCTCAGTGGAACGTGACGCGCAATCCAGTGGACCTAGTCACTGTCCAACGGAAGTTGTTCGGTGTTGAACCAACACTCAAAGTCAAAGGTGGCTCGGTACGTATAGTACCGCAACGATTTGGACACTCGAATGTTTTCGTTGTCTACACGTTCGAACACTGATGGAGTCGAGTGGTACACGCCGCCAGGATAGACTCGACGCACACCCCCGTACACGTGCGCTCATGTTGGCGTAGCTTCGATGCGTATTTCCATAACGAGTCACCGCACTTCCGACATCTATACGAGTAACAGTACATACGTACATCTTGGATGATGGAGAAATGTGTCTCGTGAAGGTTGAGGTACATTGTTTCGGGGTAATGACATAGCGATCGACGGACCAGTTCGGCGGTCGACTTACCATCTTCTGCATCTGGTTTGACGAGCTTGTTCGTTGGGAACGTGGTCTCTACGCGATAGAGGTCATACAACGTGACCCCTGCAGATTCTTCCATGGGTACATCGTCTTGATTGTATGCCTCGTACAGCATCTTCACCGCCGATTCCAATCGATGTACGTCACCTCCACGATGCAGGCCAGACACCGGAAGAAACATAGGTTATCATTGTACCTCTTAGAATGGATGGGTATCTTTTCCAGGGCGATGACTGCTTTGTTCTTCTTGGAGTAGACTGGGGGGTCGCACGTACACATCATATAAGGTGATCGATGATGCGGTGACTAAGAAGTTGACATTGGTCACGAGTTTGCACATCCACGCAGAATCCGGTCTTTTATTAATAGCAAGACATCGGTATCTCGGATGCGTTCGGGAAAGACATCAAAGTCCTTGCTGTTGGTGATGAGACTGGGCTCGTCAAGGTAGCGTCCACGGCAATTGCATGAGGAATGTTAGTACTTGTATGGACCCGTGTTCTTGTTCCTCAGAACGAACAAGTAACTGAGATTAATCTGGAAGGAGTTGGTATGTTCCTGGAACACGATCTTCAAAAGAGCCTCTAGGACGGTCGTGTCTAGCGTAATTAATCTGTAATCGTACCTGGACTGGAGGGCTTCTCTCGATATGCGTGTCCTGGCGGTCGACCAGTGTTCTCGAACGATATCTACCAGTTCCTTCGACAGAGTGTAGGGGAAGGGAAGTCGAGTGGGTGGTTCGATGGGATCTTCTTCGGTGACGAGTGGGTGGTGGGGTGAGGTGTATTCTCTTTTTGATCTCTTTGGTAATGGCGGCTCGATGACGTCGGTACAAGCTGTTCGTGCATGTTTGGTCAGATCGCGACATACATCGAAATTCCGGCCGCATTTCGTACACGTGTAGGTGGTGGTGTTTTTTCTACTACTACTACTACTACTACTACTACTACTACTACTACTACTACTACTACTACTACTACTACTACGACGACGACGACGACGACGACGACGACGACGACGACGACGACGACGACGACGACGATGACGACGACGACAACATACTGACCTTACGTGACGCTGCAAGTTGTCCAATCTCCCGAACGTTGCACCGCATTTCTCGCACACGTATTTCGCTATACTTGCGTGGTCGCTAGATGGCGCCACTGCTGGTTGTGCTACAGAGTACGAATGGATGTCCCAAGATGGTGTCGAGTGACTCTCCACGTGACGTTGTAGCTCTGCACACGTGTCAAAGGCGAGCCCCCAGTGGCGACATATGTCTTTTTATGGCGCTGAATGCTTCTACAACTGAGAGGCCACGGACCCTCAGTACATCTATATAGCGCGTGCTGGGTGGTGGTGGTGTATGATAACGCGTGTTCCTATGGTCATGGCTACTATTGTCCGATATCATTCACTACGGGTTATCTTAACTATGGAGGGGTGTCATTCGCAGGAATATAACAATGACAACACGTCCCATTCCTTTTGTCACTTTTATTAAATATAATACATATGTTGTGTATGCAATATATACGGCACTGTATTGGTATGAAAGGAGCCACTTATATATACGATGACGACATAGGGAGTACGTGCGTTCGTATGAGCATGCGTGTGCGTTTGTGGTGTATGATAAGGTGTGTTCCAATGGTAATGGTTACTTTGTCCAGTATCTCCATTGACTACGGGTTCTCTTTCGACCATGGAGGGGCGTCACTATGGAGGGGTGTCACTAGCAGGAATACAACAACACGTGTCATTCGTTTTGACAATTGTATTAAATATACCGTATACAATAACTAATAAAGTTCTACGTGTGTTATACTCATAGAGGAAGAGATTGTGTGTGAGTGTGTTTGTGTGTGTGTGTGTGTGTGTGTGTGTGTGTGTGTGTGTTTGTTTGTGTGTGTGTGTGTGTGTGTGTGTGTGTGTGTGTGTGTGTGTGTGTGTGTGTGTGTGTGTGTGTGTGTGTGTGTGTGTGTGTGTGTGTGTGTGTGTGTGTGTGTGTGTGTGTGTGTGTGTGTGTGTGTGTGTGTGTGTGTGTGTGTGTGTGTGTGTGTGTGCGGTTGTGGTACATGATAAAGTGGGTTCCGATGGTAATGGTTACTATGTTCTGTTTCTTCATTGACTACGGGCTTTCTTTCGACTATAATACATATGTTGTGTTGTGTAAAATTCATCTTCTAAGGATATATATAATACAGTTCATCTTCTAATACTATAACAAAGTTCATCTTCTAAGGTTATATATAATACAATTCATCGTCTAATACTAATAATAATGTTCATCTTCTAAAATTGATCGTAGATATGTCAATTGCATAATTGCACAGTCTATCATCCCCACGCAGTCATCAAATATTGATGATGGTATGATGAGTGGTGGAAGTGGGGCTGATGATGATGATGATGTCATTAGAGGAACGGATAGAGTCGATGGTGGAGACGACGTCTGGATTTCGCCGTCATGACACAGTGGTGGTGGAGACGACGTCTGGGTTTTGACGTCATGACACGGCGGTGGTGGAGACGACGTCTGTGTTTCGACGTCATGATATGGCGGTGGTGGTGGGAGCGGGAGTGACATAAGCGCTGGACGATATGGTGTGTCCTCGTCCTACAGATCATGACCGTCACCATAGCTGATATAATTTGTTCGTCATCACACGCCTGTCTGATGTGGCACAGACCAGTCGATATCTATACCAAAAGTGAATAGACACATGAACCTACCACTTCCAGTTCTGATGTGATTAAAATACGTTTCTTAAAGCTGACTGTGACACGGACCTCCCACAGCAGCCTCAGTGAGGCATAACGGTCTGCCTCTGACGTCGTAGCAGTGTATGCGTTGCCAGTGAACCCCAATACCTGTGACGCTAGTCGATGGAAACTTTTTGCTCACAATTCTGACCTTCGGAAGTCAGACAGCAGGACGCGTAAGCCGAACCTGTACACGGGAAGCCGTTGTAATCGATGAACGGGACAAATATACAGGACTGCCTAAATTTCTGACCCCACCCAGTCAGTCAGTAGGACCCGCATGGCGAACCTGTACACGGGAGCACGAACCCAATGGTGAACGGAACAATAGTATCTATTCCCCTGCGTGTCTACACCTTTCAGACAATGTGAACAGGCCGCGTACACAACGTATTTATCCTGCCTGGCACAGTTGATTATTGTTAACGGACGTTTAAATATAGATAAGTTCCGTTACTTACTTCTGACTGCAGTCGTGACAGGTCCATCTCCGGTGTATGTCGCTGCGTTGCCATGTTGTTGCTGGTGTGTAGACGAAATCTGTGTAAACGGTTGATATGCCGCTATAAGGGAGCGAGACGGCTTATATACACCTCGCTTATCTTTTGGCGCGAAAGTCTTATCTTTCCGGCCTCGACCGTTGAGCGGGTCTGGGACTTGCGGAATGCAGGCCGTTAGCGCGCACGTGGCCCTCGCCCGATAAACTAATTAGCTCGCAACCGTTGTCTACAGTCTGGTAGTTTCAAATGAACTGATATAGTTGCATGAGAATAAGTCCAAATATATTGTAACCAGAATGTTCTATATAAGTGAGTATGATCTAGTAACCCTCCCTGTCTTTAATGGAGTGACTTTTATGATGTTACAATGTTACCGGACTATATCGTATGCTTATGTAGCGGTAGATAAGTACGCAGTGAACCTAGTTTTTTCTCCGAATGACGGATGTGTTGTTGTTTCGAACGACGAATTCGTGGCAGTTCTCTGACATTCTTATCGAATTATTTTTAATCATGATGAATATGACATATTCATCATGATTAAAAATAATGCGATATGGTAAGGTAAGGTAAGCCATACAGAAGAATAACATTGTTATTCTTCTGTATGGCTTACCTCAGCAGTTTGCATTCTTTTCTAGACATAATAACGAACGGGTCTTTGTTTTTCTGAATAAGAGGATCCGGAATAATAATTTCTTAATCAATACTCCTACTGTTGCACGTCTGCTTTGGTGTTGAAGAGGGCTGAGAATAACGATTTCTTCACAGGACTCCTTGCGTTGTCGACAAGATGTCGATTGCTCTGATAGCAGATTTTCTGTGAGTATTTATCAGCTACCATCAAGATAGATCCACAGAACACGTACCGTTCCATGGTTGTTGCGTTATTATGCGGTGTATTTTGCACGATCGGACACGTTATAGGTGAACAATTAATCATTCACATCCTATTCAGAGTATGGTTTCGCTAGATTGACGGTTCATCAACGGTAGATTATTTTTTGTAAGTATATATTATACTGTATTATCATAGTTTTAAAGAATATATAACATTAAACACTTTTTCAATGGTTCTATAGCACATAATTTCACTTGAACGCATAACGTTTTGGCTGAATATAGTCAGTCTACTTGTAAAAACTACCTCAATAAATAAGGGCACGCACTGGCTAGGCCGGTCGGCCACGTTGACTGCTAGCTGGATCCAGAATCCTACACTGGTTCTCTCTCTGTCGTTGGTAGGTGAAGACTGGTGTATGATTTCATATTAGCATCTCACTCGGATATTCGTTTGTTTACAGTCGTCATAAAATACATTGGGATGTGGTCATGGAGGATGTGCGCTATGTCACAACACCCTTTCGAGTGGACGATGATGACAACGACGGCGGCTACGTATCTGACGTAGAGAAGAACTGGAATAGTGAGTGTGACGTCACGGCAGCATGGCTACAACATCGCCAGGCCTGGCAGCGCGTTATGATGGATGTGCCATACCGCCGGCGACCTGTGACGGTTATCAATAGGCGTGGGCGATACCTAGTGCGTATATATGTATACCGCCGCGTGACAATGCAGCACACTAGACCAGTGCATGCAGTTGATGACTACTTATATATTCAGTGACTTTTAATTTTAAAAATATATATTTTATGATAATAAAAATAAAGGTTATTTATATATTCAGTGCCTGTAATGTGTGATTTTTAATTTTAAAATATATTATATATTACATATATGATTACTGTATTGTATGATCTTTAACTTTGTTGTTCAATAAAATACGTGTGTACTCGTACGATACCGCATATGCTGTTGTGTTGGTTTCTAACTACGCTCACAAAAGAATGATGACCACATTTCACCCTGTTACCAGTTAATAACCGAATGGTCGAATGTCCATACATCCAGTGTGAAAAATGTAGCCATACATGTAGGCTATACAACACATATCACATCATCACATTATATTGAGAACTTTTCATTCTATGTCGTCTTAGGTCGACGCCTATATATTGCCTATATTGCCTTACTATAACATAAATACCACACATGCAACAGTATAAATGATACCGCTCGCATTTACTATTTTTTTCACTGATAACGACGGCGCAGTTGCAACATTGTTACTGATAACGCACTTTCATCTCACAGTATGGCTTACAGTCGGTTAGAAACACACAATGCATACTGAGTATAACACACACACGCTTAGGGTTAGACCACGGGTAACGGGAGTCAGGGTTAGTGGTGGTTAGGGTTAGCGTTCGGATTAGGGTTAGGGGAGTTCATCAGTTGTTAGGGTTAGCGTTCAGGTTAGGGTTAGTGGGTTGATTAGTGGCTATGGTTTCCGCCAGGGGTTAGGGTTAGACAGCCGACAAAGGGTGGGGTTATGGTTAGGGTTACCTCCAGTCGCGAGGGGCGCTCATAAGCCGTCATGGGGCGCTCACGCTGCCCAGAAGGCTGTGCGGCTGCGCGCGTAACCGGATAAACGGATGTCCCTCCCAAACTGGTGGCCTCTTTTGGTGACTCATATGGATCCATATACTACTACCGTGGTTTTGCTACATACGTAGATTCCTGATTGTCCGTACTCGTTAAGGCGATAACGTGGTCAACATGGCTCGAAGGTTCAATACTATCTACATCTACATGGACGTTGTGGAGTCTCGCATCGTCGGCGACAGCATGGCATCTTTGTTGCGGTCATTACCGGTTCGCGGAACTCACGGCGCCACGTTATCTGCTCGTTTCACTAACGTCCACTACGTGCCTCTGTTGTGCAAAGACTTCGGGACGATAGAGATGGATATAACAGACGACCCTGGACGGCGCGTGCCATTCGGGTACGGTAGAGTGACGGTGACGCTTCATTTTCCACGGCGTAGGACCGGACTGTTCTGAAGATGAATTACAACGAGTATTACGCGCACCAGGCGAGTGGTGCACTGCCCTACTTCGCCGGTGTCCAATACCAGCGAGGTCACGGACTAGGAAGTCTGTTCGGAGGTCTGCTGCGCACCGCCATGCCACTCACCAAGAGAGGAGACGTGGCGTTGGGAAGGGGAGCGTTGAAGACCGGCGTGTGCATCGCCGACGACGTCTTGTCCGGACAGAACATAAAAAAAGACAGCCAAACGCGTCACGGATGCTGGTAAGAACCTGTTGAGTGGCCTTTTGACCCCAGGCGTACGACCTCGTAAACGCGCGTCTGTCTGTAAAGAAATGAGTCACTACAGTGGCGAGACAGCGCAAGAGACAGACGCCCAAGAAACGTGAGGCCGACATATTCGACGACGATGGCTTTCGATAGAATTCTTGATACCCGGATCGGGAGACGATTACCTGGATCTCGCCAACACGATGCTACTCGTACAGGCGAAGGTGACCCGAGCCAATGGGGACGGTCGCGACTTGGCCGATCCGGTGCTCCCGGTGAATAACTGGCTGCATTCGCTGTTCAATCAAGTCGACGTCTACCCGAACGGTACGCTCGTGACCCCTTCAACCAACACGTATGCGTATCGTGCCTGCATAGAGACGCTGCTGAGTTACGGCACCGATGCCAAGGTCACGCAACTGACGAGTCAGCTGTGGCACAAGGACACGGCCACTAACATGGATGCTACGTGAACCTGTTCTCCTCGACCGGTAAGGTGTGGCAGGACGAGGGGAACGGACTGTCTCGCAGCGACTTCCGGCACAGCTACACCTTCTTCGGTTTTGAGCTGACCCCCGACGAGTGCGACGGCGCCTGCTTCCATCTGGTACAAAAGGGCAACCTGCGCATCGAGATGCATTTCCGAGAACGTCATCGCCTACGCCGAATTCGAGTCCGTACTGGAAATAGACAACAGTCGCAACATCATCTACGACTACTGAGATGGATACTCGATCGCCAGTCTATTAGCGATGGACCCGCGCATTAGGTCGATATTTCGCGGTGTCGTACCCAAAGACTTATCCTGCCTATTTCATGGGCAATGATAAAGAGATATGTGAAAAGCAGGAAATTGCAAATTTATTTAATAACTTTGTTACAAAATATTATCTATTGCAAAACAAATTACTCTACCTAAAAAGATGTATCTATGTGTTATTATTTGGGAAAAGAACTTGATAAAAGTGTGTTTCTAAGTCCTGTTGATGACCAAGACATTATTAGAACAGTTAAAATTTTAAAAGCAAAATGTCAACTGATTGTAATTATTTAAACTTCAGCATGGTTAAGAACATTATTGCTCATATTGTAAAACCTTTGAAGCACATATGTAATGTTTCTTTTAACACTGGAATATTTCCAAATCAAATGAAAATAGCTAAAGTTATTCGTATGTTTAAGTCTGGTGAGAATGGTGTATTTACAAATTACAGACATATTTCTTTATTGCCCCAATTCTAAAAAATCCTGGAGAAATTATTCAGTAATAGGTTAGATAGTTTTCTATTTAAATATAGTATACTCAGCCCTAGTCAATATGGATTTAGATCAAACATGTCAACATCACATACCTTAATAGAATTGGTTGAAGAAATTATTTCTTCTCTTGATAATAATAAATATGCCATTGGCATATTTGTTGACCTTAAGAATGCATTTGATACCGTCAACCATAATATATTGGCAAACATATTATGCTTTTATGGCATTCGTGGTGTTGCACATAAATGGATAATGAGTTACTTGGAAAACAGAAGTGAATTTGTTCACTGTGAAAATTGTGACTCAGAAGTACTCAAAATATGTTGTGGTGTGCCACAAGGATCTGTCTTAGGTCCGAAGTTGTTTATTCTGTACATAAATGATATTTGTAATGTTTTAAAGATGTTCAAGTTTATCTTATTTGCAGATGATACCAACATGTTCTACAGTAATAGTGATATAGCTGATCTTGCCCGGTTAACAAATATTGAATTAGAAAAGTTACATGTATGGTTTGCAGTAAACAGGCTTTCTCTCAATATATCAAAGACAAATTGTATATTTTTTGGTAATCGTATTTTAAAGACACATGTCTCTATACAAATAAGAAAAGACGAAATTAGAAAGGTTGAATTCACAAAATATTTAGGTGTTTTGATTGAAAATAAATTAACGTGGAAAAACACATTTATGCAGTCAACAACACAGATATAGAGATATGAAAAGGCCAAATGAATGACGTTTATTGTGGGGATTAAGGGTAAGCCCACTTTCAAAGAAATGTAAAACAAAGAAATGTGGGCTCCACAACCCAACGCCAGGCTGACTACGCCCAATGCGAGCCTCCTGGACGTCGGGTTCAATAAAGCCCACATTTCAACACAAAGCAGTAGCAGTATTCCTAGAACAAATAAAAGAAACAATGGCATTACTATTGTCATAGAACACCCTTAAACCAAATAGCATAATGCCCTACATGCTATCACGCAGTCTATGAATACAACTACCTGCTTAAAAATACACTAGCTCTAACTGGAATAACTACAAAGGTGGGGCCAATTCGCCACCGGTCACCGACACATGTGACCACCCCACCAAAACACATTTCTATGATATCATCTAAAGAGCCAGCTTTGTCATTGACAAATGTGGAATGCTTATGTTATACCATTCTCACTTTCTGCCATACATCTTGTACTGCATCGAAGTATGGGGCAATACATATGCTACTAATCTAAATTGCTTAGTATTGTTACAAAAAAGGTTGTGCGTTTAATTTGTAGAGCTAAGAGATTAGACCACACTTCTTGTCTATTCTCCGAGTTACGTATCATGAAAGATAAAGACATAAGGAAATACGAACTGCACTTATTAAGTACAAGGCAAATAACAATTTATTACCAGTGAATACACAAAAGTTGTTTACGTTGTACGAGTCAGTCTGTGTAACAAGACAAAGTCCCACTTTTAGTTTTGTTTGTGCTGGTCTTTACATATTATTCTTGAACTATGCTACAGTGACTATCTAGTCTAAACACATAATGAAATATAAATAGTTAAGCTATAATCGTGCATGTTGCATACTGTAATTATTTGCTTCTTGTTATATTTATGGTAATTGGGCAAGTTTCATAAGTGACACACTTCTTGCCTTTTTCAACATCAAGACTGTGGTTTAGATTTTTATGTTTGGCTATTTTTTGTGTTGTGTTGTTGTTGTTGTTGTTGAAATAAAGACCTGATATAAGACGATTGTCTACGACGATAGACGCTTTGCCGGTCACCTTCGTTTGCAATACCGACGACGGCGACGATCCGGGTGAACACTGGATAGCGCTGTACCTGGATGTCGATGGATGTGGCGATTACTTCTGCTCGTACGGTCTGCCGCCACGACACGCGGCGTTCCGGACCTTCGTGAACGAACATTGTTCCGAGTGGACTCATAATAGCAAGATACTTCAGAGTCCCCTGTATAACGTTTGTGGACAGTGTTATGTAGCTTATCTATTGCTTCGTTGTTCGCTTTCCGATGAGAACTTTCGTCAACATATTCGGTACTAATTTAGTAGCTAACGATTGCCGCGTATTTTATTGGCTTAAACAGATGAGACAGTGTAGACTGTACTATTGTATATCTTACATCGATTGAGCATCTGGCGAGTTGGACACATCCCTAAGCTCACGACCTTTGGAGTGATGGTAAACACCCGCAAGTCACCTCATCATCACCACTGAGCCTCTGGCGAGGTAGAGACACGCTTAAGCTCACGAACTCTGGCGTACTGGTCAACACTCGAAAGTCACGTCATCATCGTACTCGCCATAGTTGTAGTCGTAGTGATATTACACGCTACCCTTGTTGTATCATGCTTGTGTTGTTCAATAAAATACGTGTGCACTCGTACAATACTGTGTTTTGTTCGTTTCTCGTTTCCTCGTTAGGCTCTTTGATCCATGTTAATGAATGATGCTGTCAGGCTCATTGATCCATGTTCATGAATGCTGTTCGCCGCCGCCGCCGCCGCCGCCGCCGTAACGTCGCTAGGCGACACTACCTACGCCAGGCGACGGCGACGACGACGGCGACGACGACGACGACGACACCCAAACGTTCAAGGATACCCCGTTGGACCCCGTCGCTCAACGGCACATGGCACAGTCCAAACGCACGTCATTGGAAGGTTGGGAGTCCTATGTAAAGAGTAACGATATCACGACGACGTCACAGTTTTCCATGACCGTATTAGCGGATGCGTATCGCAAGGTGGTCTAGGGAGCAGACATGCCAAGTTCGGAAGGCCCGAAAGGGGTAGATTAGCGCGTGCGACAAAAAATCGGGGTCGCGACGTCGCGTCGACGACCGGCAGCCACACTCGAGACACAGCACAACAAACACACTATTAACCACAATGGTTAAACTCATTATTTTAATACACACAAGAAATGGTAATTATATACAATTTAAATAAGGTACATATAGGTACATAAATAACATTATTATACAACAGGCTAAAATGTAGGTAAAAATACTGAGCATAATGAAAGGTGCATAAAAAAATTAAGGTAATGGATAAAAAACATAGCAGTGAAATAGCAGCGAAAATAGCTAGATGTTCCTCTTTTCAATTACAGACGCAATGAAAAAAAGTGCAGATTGCACGAACGACAAAATGCATGGTTCGTCGATCGCGTACTTTTTCCGACCCACGGAAAATCGGCCTCGAAGGCAACCTTGTGTGCGTTGGCATACTTCGCCTTCTTAGCCTTAGGCGGTGCCCGCGGCTTAACCGCCGAGGCGCGCTTCATCGTGCCGTGGAGAAACTAGTGATCAATGGTTAAAGATTGTAGATAGAAATAACTCAAGCGAAAGAAATTTTTTTACTGTTCTGGCGGGGAGCTATACTCGCTATAATTATATAGCAGAGATCACGAGGGCGCGTAGCTGCGATTTCATTGGTCGCCGGAATCGAGGCTGAGGTTCAAATTCAAACGGGATCTACCGGAAAGTCGAGATTTTTCGCTCAACCGTGCCGATTTTACCGATAAAATGAAACAAAAAATGTTCTACCGACCGGTAGACCGGTAAAAGAGGTGACAACCGGTAGTCTACCGGGAAAACCGGTAGACTTGGCATGTCTGCTAGGGAGGCTTTTGCAGTATGCTGTATACGACCGCTGACTTCGTCGCTTATCCCGCTCCTGCGATGGACCCTGTTAAACATTCACGCACCCCGCTGTGATGTCGATAGATCGTGGGCGTCGTACTACTGTGCATCTTAATGCATAGGCGGATCCAGAGGGGGGTCCTGGGGGTCCGGACGCCCCTTTTTAAGTATAAAAAAAATTCATTGCAATTGCATATCAACTGAGGACAAAGGCATTGCTAAGAAACGACAGAAGGTCAAAATTGTCGCTTACTATGTACGAATTTTTTTAGTAGCAGTCCGACGTTTTCAGACACTGATCTAGCACTGGCGATATACAAGGCGTTCAGGGGATCCCCAAAGTTATGCTTAGCATTATCGGTGACGTCGTTCATTGATTCATTGCACACGCACACCGCACGCACGTGTACACACACACACACGCCCACCTCATGTCTGACCATGTCTCCCCGCGAAAGAATGAACATACTATGGGAATGTTTGGCGATCATAGACGTGTTGTGTTCAGTTGCTGGATCTGCGCAATCTGTAGTGCATATTTCGCTCGATTGCGCTGCGCAATCCTCGGATACTCGAAAATCTGCAGATTGCGCAGATCCAGCAAATGCACCCAATAGACGCGCTGGTCCTTTGATGAAAATTGTCTGCATCAGTTCTTCGGACCGGACTTTCAAGATAACAATTGTAATTTTTACAGGTCAAAATTTAAGCTATCCTATCGGTTCAACATCAAAAGACATCAGAATGCTCTGGAGATGATGGCCAAACGCGACGACACACTCCGAAAACACCTTGAGACCGGAAGGAAGAATGCGCAGTATACATCCAGAATCATCCTGAATGAAGTGATTGATGTAGTAACTGAATACATTAGAAAGGAAAATACACGAAGCCTTGAAGATGAAAATGCCTTCTTTTCCATCATGGCAAATGAGGTCACAGATCCACATGGTAACCACATTTTGTCAGTGTGCTTGAGGATGCTGGCTCACTGTAAAGTAAAACAGTTCTTTTTTGATTTTATATACAATGAGAGGGCAACGGGGGAAGCTGTAGCTCATGGTGTCATCGAGTGCCTGAAAGATCGTAACATCGATATCAGTAAAGCCAGGGGTCAGAGCTACGGTGGTGCGCAGTGTATGTCCTCGGATAAGGTTGGCGTGCAGGCGAGGATAGCGCAGTTATCCACACGAGCTTTATCTGTACACTGCAGCAGCACTGAATCCGTCTGAATATCATGACATATACGAGGAGGTTGCATTGACTGGCAGTTGGGATCAGGAGACCAGGACGAAAGCGCAAGGGCTGCTAACCAGTCTCACTTCGTCACGTGCCATCATCGCATTCATCACCACCAAGAATGTTTTGGAGAATGTCAGGCCCATGGTCTCCAAGCTTCAAAATAGGGACTTAGACATATATATAGCGTAAGGCAGAGTGTTCATTCTCCTACCTGCGACGGGTCAAAACCTACCTACGCAACATGATGGGGATTATTAAACATTTGCATTACTACAGTTGTTTTAATTAGTATGCCAATAAATGGCACATAACAGATGTTTAATATTGTCTTTTCGTTTGGAAATTTTCAGACACACCGCATTTTCTTTGTTGGAATAGGCCTACCTACAGGTGTAAATGAAACAACATCCGCTGCGTTTTGCCGAAACTCTATACCCAAAAGCAGTTGCACCTCGTCTACTGTAAATTTGACATTCGAAGTTATACTTATGTGACGAATACAAAAAAATAATTCGTATTAAAACGGGACACGTATTATGGGTGTCCCAAATTGCACCATTTCACGTGTTTATAATTAGTGTCACGCCTCGTTTCGCGCCTTCGGCGCTTCATAAGTTACCTTGGACCCCCCTTTTTCCAAACCCTAGATCCGCCCCTGAAATGTAATGTGTATAGGAACTGTAATGCCACATACATCGGAGAAACGAAACGTACCTTAGGAACCCGCATCAAAGTGAGTATATATTGCAGTTAAGGCAACTTTATCTATAGTATTTGAAACATTATGTGATTATCATAGCTAAGCCAACTGACTTGCAGGAATACTAATATTGGACTGGTTCAACTACACATTAGTATTGCAGTTATTTAATTTCGTAAATTATACGGACCAAAAATTCACATTACGCTGGCTCCATTTTGGAGTTATATATGACATATAACTCCACCACTAACTTATATAACAACTTTAATTGGCATGGGGATATCATATTACTGAAATATAGGCAAAACACTTACCATTTTAATGAGTCACATGTGATATGGTAATTATAAACAATACATGTTTGCCTGTTTTGGGCAATTTTCACACCCTTATCTATTTCCCCCTAAAATCACCCCAAACCATCATGAAAAAAATGCCAACATAACTTTTCGTAATCTTGGCGTCGCCGTAATCGTCATTGTTTTTAGATGGGAATGAACACCATTTGCAAGATTCTACCCAAAATGTTGGGCTTGTTACATAAGCTGGTGGACCATGTTGTCAGCAACCACTGCTACCGAGATACGCGCGTTATCGCGCCTTACGCAGCTCGGGGCCAATTACCGAAGAGATCGCAACGAGGCCCATTCTACAGTGTCGCCACATGATAGGGTTATGACGAACTAGCACCGGCAAGCATGGCGCCAATTTATATTTCAACCGTAGGAATAAAATGCATTTTGTGTTTGCTGTTGAAGTTAATAGTTTGCGATGCTGCCAAATTGAATGTTCCAAAATTATTGCTTCCCTACCACAGTACAGTAGCTACAAATTTCACACTTGAAGTGAGCGACGGTTGCTTTACGTGGTGAGTTACTGCCAAATCATTATAATGCTTATGTTATCGCCCACTAATGCACGTCACTGACAGTTGTACTGGGAATACAAACTGTTTCACATATTTACTAATGCATCGTGGACTACATAATTGGTTTATCACTAATATTCTCCTTAAATGGATGTAATCTAGCATATTTCGGGCCCTTATTATAAGACATGGGGTCAATTCCATTCCGAAATTGGAATTGACCCTCAAGCGAGTCAATTCCGAAAGATTTTCGAAAGTCAGTTGGAATTAGGATTGATTTTGTTGGAAATATTGACTTGATACTGTTAATCTTAAATTTACTACTATAATCATATTTATCTGCTATTAGTATGTCACCCTGAATCTGGTAACAGCCAGGAGTATGTTTAAAAACAAGGTTGACACATATCTCAGGAGGGCGGGTTATAAGTAGATGAACATTGTTGGACTCTCGATAAGCCAATGGCTTCCTTGTCCACTTGCCATCTGGGCCTTTGGCTTGGATGGCAAATCTTGTTAAATCTTGTTAAACATTATAGCATATGCACTGTCTACTCTGTTATTGAAACAGTTTAAACAAGAACAATATAATCAAGCATTTGCATAAAAAACAAATACTAAGTTACTGTAACAGACAGTAAAACAAAAGTCATACCATTCAGGCCTTATCTCATTTTCTTTCTCAGTGGACAAGGTTTATTTCCCCATGGAGAATACATGTTGGTGATTAGGATTTTGAAAACTCAAAGTTTATAGTAAATTTGATGAAATATCAATGATACCACAATTGATATCAACAGGAGGAAACTGCTCATTAAATATGATTGTGCACACATGATTTCAAGTACAAATACAACTGTGTTAAAACAAATTGGATTTGAATGTTTCCTTACCCTAGGATTTAAAAAGTTGGAATTGACAATTTGGAATTGGTACTGATAATTTAATGATAATTTTATAACATTTCAGATAGGTTAAAATGCTCTATTTACTTATTCCATTACAAAGATCTATCAAAACGAAAGTATATACGTTTAACATTTCTCAAATATCTCTACTAGAACTTGAGGTATCTTTAATTGAAGATTGCTGAAGACAGCAATTTCGTTAATTGGCTCAATTTCGTTATTTGACTCTACCATTGTTTTAACACAAGTTGTCACTAAGTATGAGTGACTTTTAAAGTTTTACTTAAAAAAGCCTATAAATATTCTGCAAAGTATACAAAAAGTCTCATTCTTAAAGTTATTGATGTTACAGAATCTGAAAATGGATTTATTTTTTCCCTAAAACCACTGTGCCTCTACAACCACACCATGTTGCCATGGAAACCCCCCAAAATTAAATGACTTACAAACTTGGCACCCTGCTCTCTGGAAAAACGTGCAGCTTGAACATTGTATTTTTAAAACCTTATCTGTAGCATTTACTTGCAGAATCTGAAAATTAACTTCTTTTTTTCCCAAGCCACATCTCAGTTGCCATTTTCTACATCTGGTTGAAAACAATTTTTTCAACCAGATGTAGAAAAAAAAATTAAATAAAGTACCTCGCCCAAATTAAATAAAAATATTATAATTCAGTAGATAACCACTCCCATAATAACAATAAAAAAAATATAAAAAGCAGTATACTGAAATTAGCAATAATAATTAAATAAGAATTGGTTGAAAATATCAATATCTGCAATTAAATAAGAAATACTGGTATATTTTCAAAATGTTCAAAAAGACCATAAATATGCTTAGTTCTACTTTTGACTTTCCCTTAAGATATTTTTTAAGGTTCAACTGCACATATATATTATATATATATGTATATGTATGGCAATAATAAGCCACAGGGGCAGCAGCAATGAAAAAGGTCAAGATCACCTGATGAATCTCACACTGCAGGCCCCCAACATGATTTGCGTGGTAAATTTCAACCGGTGCGATCTATACAGGCACAGATTCATGGATGTTTCTAAGTGTAAAAATACCAAAAAATTCTTTTCTAGCATCTAAATTAACTTTTATCAACTCTATATACATCTACTTTTATTATTATTATACATTTAAAATGCGCCGTGTATCCGGGTTAAAAACCTGCTCAAAGGCGCTAACAAGGTAATGGTAAATAATTTTAAATAAATTGAAGAGCTAAAATAAAATGTGATTAAAAGACAGGTAAACATAAGTTAAATACAAAGTTCACTAAATGATTTAAATGAATTAATTATGTCAAGAAGTTAAATAAATACATAAAATAAAATTAATAAATAAAAAGATAAAATAAACAACTACAATTAAGTTGATACATTAGATAAACATATAAGTTAATCAGATAAGTTAAATAAACAAATTAAATAAATAATAAGTTAAATAAGTAAAATGTTCGAGTGATTAAAATGTCAACAGAGTGTTCGAAAGGCTTCGCGAAAGAGATGTGTTTTTAGAAGTGACTTGAATACCGCAACGGAGTTGGCGTGCCTAATTGATGAATTCATACTTTTATCTCCTCAAATTGGCTTAAAATCTAAGAAAATTTCATGAACTTGCCTGTTTTGTAGTGGCAGGCTCATGCATATTTATATCCCACTCGGGAGTTAGCTGGGAAATAATGCGCGTGCCCTCCAACGGAATTCTACAAAACCAGGTTTCCTGGGCTGGGTGCAACTTCTCCCATTGTCACGCAATAGTGGCGCCCCCAGCGGACACTAATATACCTACCAAGACGTTCATTAATATATCATGGAGACTATTCATAGAGCAGCTCTGTGAATAATGGCCAAAATGTTTCTTATTTTTCCTTATTCGCTGCTGAGCATGCAAGAACATAAACATTTTTGTTAATTTGATTCATATGCAGGTAATACAATTTGCTACCATACTTTTTGATATTGTTATCGTTGTTAATGATATGATTAAATAAGAGATAAAATAATTTTCAAAATATATTGAGAAAGTACTCAGATGTACTTGCAATGTACTTGTAAAATCTGAGTACGTTGAACACACAAGTACTTGACCATAATTTCTACAAGTATGAGTACTTCAAAAATGTACACGAGTACCGAGTACTTTTATATCAAATTAGCATAGATTAGTAAGTATTGTAATGTACATTACTAATACAGTCCGGCCCAGCTGTGGTCGGCGGTGTGGGGCTGATAACTTTTGCGTTTTCGCTAACCGAATCGGCGGGAAGCATTTAGAATTGAACACTGTTCTATATGAATGAACACAAATCAACGTTTGTAGTGAACAACCAAAACAGTTTTATTAAATAATAACCATGCATAAATATTACAATGTAAAACCCTGACTACAATATATATGGATGGATGACTTGAATACATAATCATTGGTGCCCACATTATTCCCAGTAGTGGAAGCTAAGTTGATGCCATCAATCCGTAGAACGTCAACTGCCATGGTCAATCTAGGATCGAAGCGAGGTGTTAACACGGATACAGGTGATGTCAACTCATGGTGAATTTGGCCCGGTGACTTCGGACAGCATTTTTTGGAGAGTTCGGCCTGCAACTCTGGTAGCTTCGGCCTCAGAGCACAACGGGCATAATGATCTCGGCCCAAATGATTCTTTAGTGAGCACACAAAGTTTAGTGTGTGTCTTACTGTGAATAAAGCATACTATTTATTCTCCCATTTGTTAATTGATTTTGTTCCACATTAACCCGAAATTGGTTAATGTTTTTATTGCTTTCTGTAACTGCTTTTATAGCTTTCGCTTCCTTTCGCCTAAAATATGTTGCTATATTTTTTCTATTTTAGCATGCAGTCAGCGAGACGATCATTAGAACTTATACAATTTGTTGTATCCTTAAAAGTCATCATATAATATATATATATTATATTACAACAAAAACTAATATTATATACAGTTGAATAATTTAAATAAATTAAATTACAGTTATCTTAATACCTTGTTTCTATATTTAAGATTTTCAAGCGTTTCCCATCATCAGGGGAAATTCTTTTAAATTTTATTAAATCAAATACATAGCAATGACGGTGATAAGCGATTTTTGTATTGTGAATACAAGGGAGCCACCTGCATATGCCATTATGATCTTTGATCTATACAGTGTTTTTCGTCAGATAATTTTTAATGTGAAGCATGGTCTTTTATTCACACTCGCTCACTGTACGAAACAGACAAAGCAGTGTACTTCAACAGTATCTAGTTAAACTTAGCATCCATTAGAGCTGAGTAGATCTTGTGTGTCACATCAGTCACTGAAATCACCAAGCTGAAACAACATGTTTGTTGGGCCGAATTCTCCAAGAGCCGAAATCACCACCAGTCAGCGCTACTACTACTGCGATGTTTACTTTCTGACCTAACCATGAACACGACCACCTAGAGCTGCCAAACTTCTCATATATTTCCCGTACATATACACATGTCATGTGGTCAAACATTACTCTTACTTCCATGTAATGATAACAAATTACAAAAACAAAAGCTAGCTATATCTTCTACGTCTAGCTCTGAGAAGCTAGGCATAGGAGATGACAAGGTTTTGTTTATTTTGATCTTTATATGGATGCAAGAGAAATGTTTGACCACATCACATGTGGATGCCTATGGTAGATATATGAGAAGTTTGGCAGCTCTATGATGTGTATGTGGTTGTTTTCATGTTTCGGTCAGAAAGTAAATAAGGTCAAAGGCTACTGGCATCGCTAAACTGCTCCGAAGGAGCCGAATTCATAGATTCTGCTGTATCACTTTCTGCTAGCTTTTTGAAATCGTTACATTATACTTTTTATTCTGGAAAATTTACTTCGCCATCACTCGGTATAGTAATGCAAGTGAAACTATACTGAAGCATTGCATAGAAATCACTGACTGAATGTAAACCCATATCATCATTGATGTAAAAAAAAACGTGATCGTTCATCTCATTAACTTAAAAATTTACACGTTCTTTGCTAGTTAGACGCATCAACCATCTAATTTTACCTATTAACTGATTAGACCCCACAACGGCCGCGGCCGGCCGCTCTGTGCAGTCCTGGAATATGGTGTAACCTGCAAAATAACCGTCAGAATTTGATAATGTTTTCAGTGGTGCAAAGCTAACACATAGCTACATTTTCTTCGCTGAGTTGCATAGGGTTATACATGTAGCATGGGATCATTGTCAAATGTCAGTCGCAACTTTCAAAGTTTTAACAAATGTACTATTTTGTCTTTGCTAATTGTTATCAAATGTCAATATTTTATTAATATATCCTATTTCTATGTATACATGCATGTGGAGAAATTACTACTCTTCAAAATAAACACAATTTGTAATTGTCAATATTGAATAGTTTTTTTCTACAGATTTTTGAACACAAGGAGGTAAAATCCTGGGAACATGGTGGCATGTTTTAATAAAATCCTGGGGCCTAATGGGTTAATAAATTTTTTTATTTTGGCATATAGTACATACAATATTAAACTTTGTGTACACACAGAAAAAGCATTTTAGCTAGTGTCTTGTTATTCCCTTTAATCTATCAGTTAGATAAACCAATGACAATTTTTACAAATTCCCAACACTAATTGTCACCACAAATTGGGCACCCCGTTATTCAAACTTTGGAGGACACGATTTGTAGTGGTGCCTGTAACATAAAGATACTGAACTGTGTCTGTGTATATTGCCCTTCTGGCATACTCTGTGAATACATATATTCAGTCTGTAATTATTACCTGTACTTTTGTTCTCTATGTAACTTGTTTGTAACAGGAAGTCCACACGGCCTGAAATTGTGTCTGTCAAACCGATTGGGGCAAAAGGGGTGCGATGCTTCACTAGTGCTGTGGTGAGCCCTGCAAGCCACGTACCATCCCGTCGCGCAGCCATTATCATTGCTCAAGATATAGGTAAGAATAATCCACAAGGAATAATAATAATTAATCAGGGCTCGATTTTGACAGTGATCCGTTATTCCAAACACCCTATATTTTGACGGTGATCCGTTATTCTGAGCACTCAGGCCTAGATTTTGCTATGGATTACCAGTGGTGTCATGTAGCGATGTAAATGTACTTCGTTACAATATTTGAGTAGTTACTTAAAGTAATTGGCATGTAACGAAGTAGAATTTTTACTAAAAAACTTTTACTTGTAACAAAGTAACATGATTTTTTTACTTTGTTATTTTTATTTATTTCGCGATATATATTTGTTAAAATTTTTGCGAGACCGCTGCTGCTGGTGGCACTCCACTTGAACGCCATCTCAAACCAAGGTGCAAATGTCTCTGTTACACCATTGAATCATATTAATGAGTAAGTTTCTGATACGTATTATAAATATAAAAATTTGCTATTTCAACATTGTATTGATAATCCCCAGAGACTGATACAATTCTGATATTCGTGAGTGAACACGCACAGTAGATCGAGAACTGCACCAATTTTCAGAAATTGTCGGCAATGGCCTTAACTTATCTTTGTTAATTTTACTATGGACAGTGCTAGCAGAAGCTTGACAGGTTACTACTACTACTACTACTACCACCACCACCACCACCACCACCACCACCACCACCACCACCACTACTTACCTAGATACATCTGTCTATAACGGATACTTTTGAAAGTCCAGGAATTACTTATTCTTAGTTTGCACTGTTCGCTAACTGCCCATAGTGGCCACCTGGACAATGGACAGGGAATTTGGACCCAACCATTCATAGTCACCCTGTCGCTTGCGGACAGGTAAAAATGCGTTGACAATCCCACGAGTCAATCTAGCTGAGCCACTGCTGATACCCACTAACTTCGCTAAGTATATATTCTGTGTCATACCATCATCATAATGTCATCAAGAAGTGTAAGAAATGTGCTCCAAATAACAGGACTCTCTTGCCTAGCCCTAGCCTGGGCCACCGCCAGCTGTGTAAACTTTCACCCCTTGGCTTCTCTTTCCTGTCCATAATATAAAGCATAGTCCCGGCGGTGTCCACTATGGACAAGTTTCACTATTGCTACAAATATCAGTGAATGAAACCTTCGGAATTAAGTTCTGGTTCAAATGATAAGAAAATTATTATTTTATCAAATAAAGTAATGACCAAAAATCACAAAACATGTCACCATTTTTTCATCACTGAAAAATATCAGTTTTAAAAGAACGATAGCTAAATTGATTACATTTTTCAACTTGAATATGTGTTATACTAGTCACCACAAACACAACTTTTTATCTTTCAGGTAACAAAACAGTTATTCTTGGACTACCATCCATACCACATTCGAGAGTGTCTCTATGCACGAAATTGTTGAAAAACCATGCTCCGTGGAAATCCTCAAAATCACAGTCAGTTTCTCTACTAGCCAAAGTTGCATCCAGTTGTCATCAACTTGTGCCGATCGATTGATTCAAAAACTGCCTGATTACTATTTAAAGTAACATCTGAATCATCTGAGAATGCATCAATATCGTTGCCATAAAAAATGAAAATCAACACTTTATTTAGTAATTTACTATGCTCAACATCACCGTCAAAGATTTAAATAGACTAGCATATCAAAACCGGAAGTGTCCTGGGCCAGTACACATACACGCATTTTGTGACACCGGAGTATGTGTACTCGAGGTAATTCGATAGGCCTATGCACCTATGCTATGACTACACAAAAAGTCGTAGTAAATTACTCCAAATTGTGTGCACTGCGGAAGTATTCACCACACGCAGAATTAAAACAGGCTTGGCTCAAAGTGCATGTGCAGTAATCAATGACCATGTTAAATTAGTTATTTTGTGGATTACCAGATTACCTTGGTAGCCCGTCTAAATTACAAGATATTTCTCCTTAAAATCTACCCCCTGTTAATGCGTGTGTGCTATGTGACACTAAAATGACACAAAACGATGAATGGAGTGCAAGAGTGTGAAGATTGGTAGTGTTTCCTCAATAAGCCTTATAGCATTGTAGGTAAACTGTTTGAAAAAATAATCAGAACATATATATTGATTTTTTTATGTTCAAAACAGTCACAGCTGATTGTTAATTCTTAACAATGCTTGCATGATTTTAATCTCAAGTTCAGTCTGATTACTGCATCAGATATATGCATTGTCACCATAAATGACACGTTATCATGTTTTTACCCTTAGTGGGGCACGGTAGCATACAAACATAATGGTTAGAACACTGAACTCTCAATTGAGAGAAACAGGGTTCAACTCCTCTTGCTGCCATTACAAAACTTGGGCAATTTCGTTCACTCCACATTGCCTCAGTTCACTCAGCTGTATAAATGAGTACCTGGCTAAGGTTTAGTAAATTATTTAGGCCAATCTATAGTTCCTGATTAGCGCATATTTGGTCCGACAAAATAATATTGTTTAGCCTTGTTACCATGAATAATACACACCTGGATTTTTAAGTAAAAATTAATGGGGAAAATACCTATTACACTTGGAAAATTACGGTATGTGTGAACGAATAATTTTCATGCAGTAATTCCAGCATGGCTGATTGATTCCCAGAGATGTCGAATTCCTGCTGGAATGAATAGTTCTGCCAGGGGGTGAAGTATAAAGCGCTTTGAGGAAGTTTGAGCAGTCCTGTGGACTGGATACTGTGCTATATAAGGGCGACTTACCTTGAACAGTACAGTGGAATCTCACTATTAAGGTCACTGGGACTGGGCCAGAGTGACCTGAGTAGTGGGGTGACTGCACTTAATAACTTGTTATCCTGTGTCTAGTTATGGCACAATGTTATGTTCCTCAGCCACACATCAGCAGCTGCGCTGTGATGTCATCATTGACGTGATTGAGAGCATCTATCTGGAGACGACAACTCATGAGTTGTACTTGGACGACTCACCAGAGGAGTTCCTCATACGAGCCACGAATCAAGACGGTAGGTTGTGCATCATACTTTAGGTGAGCGACCGCTCCATATCGGGTGCGCTAATTAATCAAGAAAACAGCGCTTTATTGCTCATGCTAAGTGCTACATTAGTATCTCTACCCAACTGGCGTTGCATTTAGATTCTTCTTGTGGCTGAACAAATGTAGGTGTTTGTTGAAAAATTCTTCTGTTTAATTGCAGTTCTAGGATTGTTTAGTAGCTAGTAGTTATCTGCTGTATGAAGTCAGTTATATCCTCTGCTGGTTTACAGTGAAGTTTTATCTGATATGATTTTAGGGTTTTGTTAGAAATTTGCACAGTACAGTAGTACCTGCCTTCAACGGACCCTCCGATGAGCGGACACCTGCTATGGCGGGACACTTTCTCAATGTACGGACTGTTTTACCATGTTAATGTACCTCTGATGAGGGGACACCTGGTGAACGCGGACAGCGGACAGGATATTTTGGTTTTATGTCCCTGCTAAGGTGGACAATAATCATTATTTTCGTAATTTTTTTCTCGGAATATTTTATTTCCAAAATGGCGACGGACAAACAGCACAGTGTGTAGTGGGAAAAACAACGTTATATCGCGAATTCGGATATAAGGCTGTTGGTCGTGGACCCCGATTTTCTGCCGCCGGGGTAAATGCCAAATGGGCCTGCTTAAACCTACTTAGAATTGCTTTGACAATTCTCAATAAACAGGTGAACAATGTCAACGACAATGAACGACTGTCAACAAGTTGTTTGTTTGGCGCTGCCGCTGACATCAATTGCTGATGTTGGTTTCGCTTAGGCGGTTTGAAATTGCAATCGAGATTCACAAATACGCCTCGCATAAGAATCAGATAAACAGTCTTAAATGCAATTTAGTATGACACTGGGGTGAAATGGCATGTCTCCAATCTAAATGACGCGAAACTAACATACCAAATGCCAAAGGCGCTACCGGTGCGCAAAAATACGAATTCGTCACCCACATATGAAACGACAAATCGATGTTAAGTCGTGCATCATAAATTTATGCTTTGGTCGAGATCAGTTAAAAATCGAGGTGAAACGATTATTAATTCTGCCTATTGTCGTTTTCTATGTTTAATTAGCTTACATACTGCATGTGTCAACTCATATACGTTTTCAGCTGCTCAAATCCAGGTTATTATTTTCAATTCGTAGGCCTATTAGTTCAGTACATCGTCATCATAGTTCCATAACGTTATACGTACATGTATTTTATTCAGTTAATGATTAAACAGAGTGTGACATTTAAAAATAATACACGTTGACAGTAGTTGACCCGTTTAATAAGCTCTATAAACTGCATATTGCCATATAAGACAATGCTGCAAGCACACTGTGGCTTCGACAGCGTTTTTGGACTTGGAGCAGCGGGCGGCGATCACTGTTGGTTAGTAGCACCCTGGTGACAGACATGGGAACACCTAACGCGCCTTATTTCAGCCCTCCACTCCAGCATTCCTGTCCCTCCGATGACGGGACACCTGCCATGTAGGGACACTTTTGTTTGGATACAAAAGTGTCCATTGAAGGCAGGTACTACTGTACTTTTGTCTATTACATACAACATGGTATGTGAGTTTGATGACTGTAACCAACACTTGGATGTGTTCTTCACAGGCGATGTGTTCAGTAGTTTGGAGGGACTGGTGTTTGACTGGAATCTACTACCGGACCATGACTCTGGCCACAGAGGCAAACCTGCTACTAATGTCCTCAGGTAACTGACCATGGGAAACAACTTGGTGACAAGATGCAATATTCAGTCTAAATATTAATAGCACTAGCAATAGTTAGCACTGAATTTGTAATGTTGTAATCGCTCTAGACCTCAAACTTGCAGTATGCTGTGTCACTTCCTGTACGTATTGAATGAATGATACCATGCAGGTCGATACCATGCAGGTCGATCATGAGCTAGGCACTGCATAGCAGACTCATAAATATGGTATTCCCATCAAGTGTGATAGAAGATGATGATGGGTGAACGGAGACAACATTACTCAGGACATGTCACATGAACACTTTCTTCACAGTGCATGACTCGGCCATGCGAAGTACATGTCTGAGTGGGCAGCAATCACTGTGTAACAGAGTGGACATGTGGCAGTCACTGTGTGTAACAGAGTGGACATGCAGCAGTCATTGTGTGTGACATAGTGGACATGCAGCAGTCACTGTGTGACAGAGTGGACATGCAACAGTCACTGTGTGACAGAGTGGACACGCAACAGTCACTGTGTGACAGAGTGGACATGCAACAGTCACTGTGTGTGACAGAGTGGACATGCAGCAGTCGCTGTGTAACATAGTGGACATGCAGCAGGCCTGGGGTCTATTACACTGCATTGTAATAGATTAAACATTTAACATACTTATTCACTTACATAGATTCAAATTAACTGATGGGTGTATAATTAATTACTATTACTATTAACTCATAAATTTCCCAATTAAATTAACCTCACACAATCCCAGTCAGATGTAGAAGTTTCATATATTCAGTGGAATGAAACAGAAAATCAGTGTCACTGTCACATAACACAGTCTGATTATCCCATTAATACACCCATACTTCTCGGCTGCTGTTTGGTGGACAGTTAATTATTGGATGTTTTTCATATTTTTGGTCAATAGTGTGCAAGCTAACTACCAACTGAGAAACACTCAGAAAAGTTGCTATACGCCCCTGGATTTTGTTCAAACATTACCCAGCGTGGCAGGCTGGCAGCGAGGGTTGGGAGATGGCAATGAGTGATTGATTTATTCAGATGTTAAAGACAGTCTGTTTAGTACTGGAAGCCTGGAACCCTTATCCTGCTTCAATAGGTTTGTATGAAAAGGATAGATGGCTAGTGGACCTGGCTTCAAATTACAAATTAGCCATGCAGCAATCACACTGTGACAGTGTCTCCTGCCAATAGTGCTACAGTTCATTGACTGTCATGATTCGGATACTAAATCATTTTATCACCACTGTTGGGAAATAAATAAAACTGCATGTGAAATATTGAACATGATGCTTGTCCAAGTCCTAGTATGTCAAAATACAGAATTTTTTGGTCTGATTATTTTCAATGAAATTGAATTTTGGTGTGATTGAAATGTTAAATTGTAATTGCAAAGTAATAGCTCAATTACTATTACTTTGCTTTCTATTACTATTACATTGCGTCCTGTTCCATCTATTACTCAAACAATTGTAATTGTTACTATTACATATTACTATTACCCCAGGCCTGGCAGTTACAGTTTGTAACAGAGTTAAAATGATCAAGAGGCACAGAGTTTGCCTACAATCACAGTGGTGAGCTGGAGCTCCAAGCCATAGTAGCACTCATGGTTATTCAATGCAATTGGTCGTAACAAAAGGATGAGGCAATCTCATTATTCCATGTTTGTTTACTTTGATTTGTAGGATTCTCTCCTACTTGGAATCATCGTACGAGGCGCCATCATACATCCACGATCTTGAACAACATGGCCGACGTGGAGACCGTATTCTGGTTCGAGGGATTCAAACTGGCTCAGCAAGAGTCAGTGTTAAACCTCAAGGCAGTGCATACAAGGTAAGGACTGGGGAAAGAGTCAAAGTCAAACCTCAAGGCAGTGCGTACAAGGTAAGGACTGGGGAAAGAGTCAAAGTCAAACCTCAAGGCAGTGCGTACAAGGTAAGGACTGGGGAAAGAGTCAAAGTCAAACCTCAAGGCAGTGCGTACAAGGTAAGGACTGGGGAAAGAGTCAAAGTCAAACCTCAAGGCAGTGCGTACAAGGTAAGGACTGGGGAAAGAGTCAAAGTCAAACCTCAAGGCAGTGCATACAAGGTAAGGACTGGGGAAAGAGTCAATGTCAAACCTCAAGGCAGTGCGTACAAGGTAAGGACTGGGGAAAGAGTCAAAGTCAAACCTCAAGGCAGTGCGTACAAGGTAAGGACTGGGGAAAGAGTCAATGTCAAAACAGGGCACCCAGGGCAAGTTTAGCGAAGACCTGCCTTGGTTCTTTCATAAAAATGTTTATGCATCTGGTAAATTGCATCAATTCATTTACACAATAACCAACGCAAATCCAATGTAGTAGAGAATTGAAATGGACCAAAGAAATGACTTTTTTTATTAAAAAGGTGACTGCTTGTCACGCAGCCACTTTGGGAAGAACATTAACAGGAATGTGAGCTCCTCAAAGCAAACCAGACAGGAACTGAACAAGTGTACAGCCCCATCTAGCCCACATTCCTACATAACATAACATAACATTCCTACATAACACGATAACATATATACTAGTGCTTGTGCTAGGACGCGATTTTGCGACATTCTCGTGTTTATTTTTCAAATGTTGCATATTTTTGGAAAGTGCGCAACACCGACGTTGCATGATTATCTTAAATATCGCACATTTTGATCAATGGAACGACACCTGCTATATTGTGAAATGCAGGTTTTTTTACAGTTGTTCAATGTCTAAGATTACCGTAAAATCATTTACATTTGCCCCCCCCAAATTCTTAGGATTTACCTCTGACATCATTGATCAGTTGCTCAATCGCGGAATTAGCCGCACTTCCCAGATAGTGGCACCACCTGATGGAATGTGGGCAATCTAGATTATGCATGCAAAATGGCGTTGAAGCGGCAATTGCAGCTGCCTGATATGTGGTAACGCACGACAGACCAAAAACCCAGACGGTACCCGAACTAAGATGTTATTGTACACAATTTTAATATGTATATATGCTGTACCAATTATTTACTTGATGTTTATTAAGGTCCTGCAACAGCAAATCAGCATTTGTAATACTACCGTAAATTCTCTATTTGTAGCTGCATCCCTAATTAAAGCCTCACCTCAACTTTTGACATAAACCCTGACTTTCCTCCGCACCGTTTGTTGCAGCCAAAAACCTTATTTAAAGCCGCACCCGGACTTTGAGCCAAGACCGTTTACCCCTTTGTGTGACTAATTTCCGTAGTGCACACAATTAGGAACAATTTAAATGGGTTCCGCAAAAAAACTTATAACTGAATAATACTTATCATAAATGAATGAATGAGGTATAATTTTATTGTTAAAAGAGTCTAATGTAATGCAATGATAATAAATACATCACATTATGTAATCATGGGAATATTACTACATTCAAGTTCCAAATAAATGTATAGGCCAAATAACAGTATAGGGTGGCAAATCAGTCAAATTTAATAATAGCATAGTGCCGAATAACAGTATAGGGTGGGAAATTGTTCAAAACAAATAATAGTATAATACAAAAAAGGCACTAGTATATTTGTCTTTTTTTAGCGCCTAGGACATATTTCACCATTTTTACTCGACGTAAAGCCAAGGCGTCCCTAGAAGTTACACGGATTGCCGAGTATTTAAAGTTTTTTTCTGCCAAATATGAATAAACTTTGTGCATATTCGCGTCGCCGCAGATATAGTAGCCGCTTTTATATCTGAGAAAAACCGGGGAAACCGCCACCAGCCGGTTGCGACCAGTTTGAGGCTTTGAGTTTTGAGGCTTCAGTTTTAACTAATAATATACCCTATTAAGCTCCCGAGAACTAAGGATTCTGACCGATTCTTCTAATCATGAAAATCTAACGGTTTAATGCATCGGGATCAAATTCTGGAAGCACAGGATCCTGCTAAATTCACAACTGTCGTTCAAAAGGATGATGACTTAGCCATCAGAGTGAGCCACATGCAGCTCCAGTTGGGTGCAAGTGATTTTAGCGCTAGTGGTAAACCACTCCGTTGATGATTGATCAGCACGAGCAGTAGGGAGTGAGAACGATTGCACTTGTAAAAAATTATGCCCTGCATAATTTGTCACAATTATCAGAAAATGTAGGCCGGTACAAAAGTTTAAATTTTTCATCAAATAAATACGCGTATAGGGACGCTTATTCTGCACTTAAGAGTATGTGAATTTCTTCAAAACGGAAAACAAAGATAAACAAATATCACCGTGCTACCAGATAATAACTGGATGGCTGAATGTCCATACACCCAGTGGAAGATTTGTAGCCATACATGTAGGCTATACAATAAAGCTAAAATTATTCAAATAAATATGTTGAGGAGTTTTGTTTGTATGACGTTTTATGTAGACCCATGTATAACGTTGCATGTATGCACAGGGTCTGTCTGTTGTTGTGCCAGCTGTTTCAACTTCAAAGGTGTTTGAGTGACAGCCGGTAACTATGTAACAACTGGACGTCTGGATCAGCCGGCTGCAGCTGGCGAGAACGGATATTGTGGTTTTACCTATTTCTTAGAAAGTTCCTGTTGTTGTTGTGTCATTGTTGGCCTACTGCCCTGGTACTCACAAGCATTTGATCAAATGTTAGGGCATTCAATTCAACAAGCCTGGACATTGTTTATTTACTCTTGTGTTGTTTCTGGGATTGTGCATTACTGACTTCGCACAGCTTTTCAGGGGATTATAAAGCAGTCTGTTGTAAATGCAATTGTCTCCAACTAGGGAATGGCAATGCATGTTGATTACATAATCGGCAAAGCATGACCATTATTCTCAGAACTGCTGATTGACAGATTGGTCTAGTTCGCAGACAGTTTACTGGTGTGGATTAATGGGACCACTTGCATAGAATACCAGGTGCATTGGGATTATAACACCGTATCTTGTACCAGAGTTACTGTAATTAACTGGTAATGGTGTTGCTTTGACATCAGACGAAGCCAGCAAGCTTTGGACTCCTCATAAAAGTAATGCAGCTTAAAACATCAAAACCTGAAACCATGTCGACATCGATGTTGCTGTAATTCCTGGCGGTCTGACGCTGCTAGTATAGCCGCTTGACGTTAGCATCAATCCCCCATTCAAGCAGCAGATGCGACACTTGTGGGAGCACTGGATGATTCACGGCGCTCAGTGGTTGCCGTCGTGCGCCAGCCAAGGAGATTCTTGTTCATGAAGGCGTGGGGTGCGATTCCATCTGCCATGATTGAATACAGCTTCAAGAAGTGCGGCATCTCCAACAATCTCGATGGAACAGACGACGACATCATGTTCGAAGATGTTTGCCGGTGCGTGCGGCCACGGTCAGCAATGCCGACGAGTGGTAATCAGACACGGATACGTGGGATGATGCCGGTACCGGCAGCGTTCATCGACAGCGACGACGAAAGTGATTTTGAAGGATTTTAACTATGACATAATGTGACATGTTTGATCTTAGTTTTTTAACACTGTGGACACAGGTTTTTATGTTTTATGTAATTATTTGTCATGCACCAGTGGCAATTGTAATACAATGTTTTATTGATGCATCCGACTTTAGTTTTTTCATTGATTATAAACCTTTATTTATCGCACTAATAGCTGTTATTACTGACAACCCAAAGCTGCACCCCAACTTTGCCGTCATTATCATCAATTCGGCTACACACTATTGTAATTGAAGCCGCGGCTACAAATAGAGAATTTACGGTAATTACTATGCCGTGATGGCTATGCCATGGCATGGGCCTGGCTATGGCTATGCAAGTACTGGTTATACTTCTAGTCTTCTAAAATTATAGGTTTCATCAATTATTATTTCACTTCGTCTTTCAACCGATCTCGAAGAAAATTATCTCCCGTACCACTGATTCACCATTTCATATATACATGATGAACTCGTATTTTTGCGCACCTGCAACACAGCTTTGAGTTTGTTTTGTTTTACCAGGAAAACTTTACAATGCCATTTCATCCGTTTTATACTGGTGTTGGCTACTAAATAGCATTTAAGACTTTTTGACTGATTCGTAAGCAAGGCATATTTGTGAATCTTGATTGCAATTTACTGGTGAAGCCAGCACGGAAGCAACATAATACGATTGACGCCAGCGCAGAATAAACATTGAAACAACACGTCGCCACTCGTTCATTGTTCACCTAATGTTCATTGGGAACCGTCAAAGAAATTGTAGGTAAGTTTGACAAAATAGAGGAGTACATCACACAAAACAAGCGCTAGTTAGGAAATAGATTAGATCGTAGCATCGACATATGAACACAGGCGTAATGCCCTCTGAAAGACAGCTATTCCCATCCCCATGGCGCCAGAAAATCAGGGTCTGCGTAATAACGAGGCTCGATTGTAACTTGATATAACAGGTAACAGTCTTCACTAATACTAGATGTAAGCTCGTATTCACATTGCTGTTATTGTGGCCTTTCAGGACATCAAAGAGACAGGAGTTCGGATCGTGGTTGTGGCCAACATCCAGCTGACCCCTCCAGTGGTCTACATGCTGCCGCACACGCAGGTCACCTACAGGGCCGAACTTCTCAGCCAAGGTCATGCTGAAGGTTAGTCTTTAGAACAATTACATACAAAGATTTTCTTAATAAGTTCATTGATTTGCTATAATCATTCACAATAAAAGAATGACTTTCGTGTTAGATGTCATGTTGTCTTCCACTGTTTGGGAATATTAATAATTATGTTGTGTCTGATGTACCTTGATACATATTAGTAATTATGTTGTGTCTGATGTACCTTGATACATATTACTAATTATGTTGTGTCTGATGTACCTTGATACATATTCATGATGTTGCATAACCTTGTCACTGTTGGTCTGCCCACCACAGAGATCACTCTGCCGTCTCCCCAGTACTACCTGTCTGTGACGAACATGACCACCGCCACTCTGGCTAAGTGGTTCTCCACTATCACGGCACGTGAGATCGGCGAAACAGACATCATTCTGAAAGATCGCAGTATCCTTGATGTCATTGTCCAGACTGTGCTAATGTGTTTTCTAATTCACCAATGATATTAACTTTTTTAATTCAAAGTCATGCCCTCAAGTCCTCTGACAGGAATTGTTTGACAGGAACTGAATGACATGACTATTAGGCCTAATAGGAAATGTTTTATTTTCTAGTATTTTACATATATCTGTGAGTTAGTGTACATTTTCGTCTGAACACAACTATACCAATTTTTCTCAGTTCTACTTTTCAGCCACCATCAATTGCCTTCTTTAGGAACTGAATTCTGAGAACTAGGTTCGTCTGCTCATCATACCATCTGGTGAGCAGAATAAGAACTAAGTTGTTTAAGAATTCACTTCCTGAAGAAGGCACTGATGGTTGTCAAAACATAGAAAATAGTACAACATAGATGTGTTCAGAAGAAAATTTAAATTAATCTATTCTACCAACTTGAATGAAGTTGGTAGAATAGATTAAATTTAAAACATTTTACCAATGTATCTCAAAATTAAGCATTAGTATTGTGTAGTGACCTTGACTTACATACACAGATGTCGATGTGATTGGCTTGAGAAGGGAGCCAACAGCTACGATATATGTCGTCTTCCCCAGCTATCTCCGTAAGTCTACCGTAAAAAACTAAATTGTATACAGTGGTGATTTTATGTCTTATTTACATATAATTTTTTTTTTTTACTTATTTCTATTAACACATTTGTTTACCAATACTGCATATTATATGTGAAAGTTAGTTACCTGCCTCTAGCTTTTATTATGAATTTACAATTTTTTTTATTAATTTTAATTTGCTGGGAGGTTGCTTAGTGTTTTCATTTAAATTTTCTGTTGATTTAGTCTCTCGACAAAGAAGTTTGTATTTCATTATTCATTTACAAAAGCTAACACCAATAGCTCAATAAAATACTGAACAAGCATTGAAGTAAATTTTCAATAAGTTTTTAAACCTAGGACTTTCTCTTCAGAATGACTTCATAACAAAGTGGTTTTGTTTAGCTTTTCGCAAGTAGTTGGGAAATGCTAACAAAATATTTAAAATTAAATAATGATGTGTGTGTTGCTAAATATGAAGTGTCCATGTTCTTTCTTTGTATGTCCCTGCAGAGTTTGTCGTGCATCCATGCAGAAACTGGATCCTGGAGAAGGGACGGCGCTATGAGATCACCGTGGAGATTTACGACAAAGAAAGCCACAAGATTTTCCCCTCTATTGTGAGTTTGTTAACCTGACTCATTAGTTACCTGTCTGTCATCTACCATCAATATTGACTAGATTTTACTTTTACAGGTGTGGCAATACCTGGTATGGGTTAGTTTGACCATCATTTAAATTATGATTTATCACAGCATTGTTACAGTGTTTTTGTTGTTACCATTCAACTTCTGCCTGGCAGACATATTATAATTAAGGTAGCTGGGGTGGCTATTATATGTGTGTCTTGAATTGAGTAGCCTAAAGTGGCAGTGTATTTCTGATACAAACCCTTCACCAATCGTAATTCCAAACCGTGTAAAGTTGCCTACATGTAAGGCATATTCATATGCCAAATTGCAGTGTCATAAGTTTTGTAGTTAAAAAAAATTATTAGGTCATGTTTCCTGATTGTTAGTAATAACAGAAATGTTGATAGATACACATATCATGCTTGAAATGTGACAATTTCCGCTGGCGCTTTACGTATTGTTGGCAAAACATATGGCCATTTGTAATATTGACCACAGTGGGCCTTGAATCTGTATTTGAAACATATTGTCGTCTACAATATCAGGTTATGCCAGCCATCTGACAGACACGTGGCAAGGCGTGTTTACGATCATTTTGATTAGCCCGTTATCCAGTGCGGTCACCAGGTCAGGGTCACAGGCTGTTTCTGTTATTATAACTTATAGGTTCAAAGGCACAATAAAATACATTAGGTTTAAGGACATTTAGTTAGGTAGTAACCAGATGATATGTTCCACTTTCATGGCGAACGAATATAGCTGTTTCGAACATCGTAGCACTTGCAATCGTTACTGTGGAAATATTGTCAGCGGTTCTAAGAAATCGGGGATTTCCAAAAGGATGGATAGACAAAATATGACGTTAATGCCAGATGATTATTTGTTGTGTCGTCATTCAGTTCAGTATTTCCTAGCATGTTATAAAGAAAAAAATCAACTGACAGGCCAGCCTCCCCAGCTACCTTAAGAGTACAGGACTGAGTTTTGGTCTGACAATTGTGTTGACAATGACAATGTTGACGTACTTGCAGAATCTGCGAGTGAAAGCAGTCTTCCCCAGTGAATACTTCAAAGTGATGTTCTCATCGCGTAACGGCACATTCCACATCGTGGAGACCCTGCAGAAGGGAATCACTCACATTGAAGCCACACTAGCCACCATCCAGAAGGAGGTCTGTATGTCTAAGAAAGGAGATGGCCATTTATACAAGCAACTAATCGCATCCACCAGCTAATCACATCTGCCAATTAATCACATCTAATACAATTTTGTTTGCTGTTTGCAGTCTGCGCCATGACCAACACCTGTGTGGTGGCTGGCCATGGCATGTATGATGTATTGCACGAAATTGTTTCACAATTTTGTCATTTGATCTTATTATGATCTTAACTCCCATGTAGAACTTATTGTTAACTCCCATGTAGAACTTATTGTTAACTCACATGTAGAACTTATTGTTAATTCACATGTAGAACTTATTGTTAACTCCCATGTAGAACTTATTGTTAACTCACATGTAGAACTTATTGTTAACTCACATGTAGAACTTATTGTTAACTCACATGTAGAACTTATTGTTAACTCACATGTAGAACTTATTGTTAACTCCCATGTAGAACTTATTGTTAACTCCCATGTAGAACTTATTGTTAACTCCCATGTAGAACTTATTGTTAACTCACATGTAGAACTTATTGTTAACTCACATGTAGAACTTATTGTTAACTCACATGTAGAACTTATTGTTAACTCACATGTAGAACTTATTGTTAACTCCCATGTAGAACTTATTGTTAACTCACATGTAGAACTTATTGTTAACTCACATGTAGAACTTATTGTTAACTCACATGTAGAACTTATTGTTAACTCACATGTAGAACTTATTGTTAACTCACATGTAGAACTTATTGTTAACTCCCATGTAGAACTTATTGTTAACTCACATGTAGAACTTATTGTTAACTCACATGTAGAACTTATTGTTAACTCACATGTAGAACTTATTGTTAACTCACATGTAGAACTTATTGTTAACTCCCATGTAGAACTTATTGTTAACTCCCATGTAGAACTTATTGTTAACTCCCATGTAGAACTTATTGTTAACTCACATGTAGAACTTATTGTTAACTCACATGTAGAACTTATTGTTAACTCACATGTAGAACTTCACAAATAACTGTATATGTTAGGTGATATGATTGAACACATCACCTTGGTGTCTGGGCAGTTACCCTTACACAATCACTGCCAGACATGTACCATTGACAATTACCTAGAAGAAAACATTTGAAGAAGCTAAACAAAAATTTTTACTTCATAAATTTAAGAGCAATATTTAATCAAAATCAGAGTAATGTATTTGAATAGCAGTCAAAAAACAACAAACACAGACACAAAAGTGTCAAAAGTAAAGAACAATTAGTTAGGTTCTTGTTAAGACCCATCCTATGAAAGTCCAAGGACCGTCATGTAATTGTCATGTGACAGCTGTGGCTGGTGGAGAAGGTGGACCCGGAGCTGCACACGGCGCAGGAAGTGGAGATCTACGATAGAGTGCAAGTGACCCCCAAGCGATTATTATTACCGTGGGACCCCCCTCACTCTGACAACAACTACAACTACCTTGTCAAGGTCAGTCGCTCACTCACTCACTCACTCACTCAGCCATTGTTAGTTCACTTAGTTGTTGTTTGTCTTGTTTGTGTCTCTATAATGAGACCAGTTATCCACTCATTTCATTATTCATTGACACACTATTGCATCAAACTGCATCAGTCACATCGTACTTTATGTTCTTAGTTGTACCTGATGTAATTGGCAGTAGGTCTGTCATCCACCTTGGGCTGTGTTGGTTGTGCCAGGTGTAGTTGGTATCAACAGACAGCAGTAGGTCTGTCGTCCACCTTGGGCTGTGTTGGTTGTGCCAGGTGTAGTTGGTATCAACAGACAGCAGTAGGTCTGTCATCCACCTTGGGCTGTGTTGGTTGTGCCAGGTGTAGTTGGTATCAACAGACAGCAGTAGGTCTGTCATCCACCATGGGCTGTGTTGGTTGTGCCAGGTGTAGTTGGTATCAACAGACAGCAGTAGGTCTGTCATCCACCATGGGCTGTGTTGGTTGTGCCAGGTGTAGTTGGTATCAACAGACAGCAGTAGGTCTGTCATCCACCATGGGCTGTGTTGGTTGTGCCAGGTGTAGTTGGTATCAACAGACAGCAGTAGGTCTGTCATCCACCTTGGGCTGTGTTGGATGTGCCAGGTGTAGTTGGTATCAACAGACAGCAGTAAGTCTGTTATCCACCTTGGGCTGTGTTGGTTGTGCCAGGTGTAGTTGGCATCAACAGACACCAGAAATGAGTACCTGGCTATAGAGAGTGTGGATATATGTGAACGAATATTCTTTGCGCAGTGTGGCTGAATGCTTTCCAGAGATAGTGATATTGGTGTGGGATTGAACAGGTCTGCCGGGGGTGAAGTGTAAAGTGCTTTGAACAGTCCTAAGGACTGGATGCTCTGTTACACTAGAATGTACCTTTACTTGTATTTGTAATATTATTGTGTCATTGACCAGTACAGCAACTACATCATTGCTAGTCACCACACATGTAAGTCATTCAATTACATCATTGCTAGTCACCATACAAGTAAGTCATTCAACTACATCATTGTTAGTCATCACACATGTCAGTCATTCAACTACATTATTGTTAGTCACTACACATGTAAGTCATTCATCTGCCATTGTTGTTTGCACGGGTCAACCAAGGTTTCTACTTTGACTTGTTATGTGACTGTGCTGCAGGCTGTTGGTGGAAGTGGCAACTACACATGGACCTCGTCTAATCTGACGGTCGCATCAGTGAGCAGCAGCGGTGTTGTGGTTGCTGGGTCCTACGTTGGACACACCATCATCAAGGCATCTGACACTCGCAACCGCAAACACCACGACACAATGCAGGTACGACAGACACTACGACACAATGCAAGTTTGACAGATACCAAGACACAATGCAGCTATAACAGACACCATGACACAATGCAGATATGACAGACACCAATACACAATGCAGCTATGACAGATACCAAGACACAATGCAGCTATAACAGACACCAAGACACAATGCAGCTATGACAGACACCAAAACACAATGCAGATATGACAGACACCAATGCACAATGCAGATATGACAGACACCAAGACACAATGCAGCTATGACAGACACCAAGACACAATGCAGCTATGACAGACACCAATACACAATGCAGCTATGACAGACACCAATACACAATGCAGCTATGACAGACACCAATACACAATGCAGCTATGACAGACACCAAGACACAATGCAGCTATGACAGACACCAAGACACAATGGAGATATGACAGACACCAAGACACAATGCAGATATGACAGACATCAAGACACAATGCAGATATGACAGACACCATGACACAATGCAGATATGACAGACACCATGACACAATGCAGCTATGACAGACACCAAGACACAATGCATATATGACAGACACCATGACAATGCAGGTGTGACCATACATTGATCACCTGTTGTGTCATTTCAGAAGGATTAAATGTGACATTGTAGCTGATTTTATTTGACACTGAATTTTTGAGTCACAAGTATCATTTAGTGGTTATACATCAATTTAATGTAAAGTATCATTTAGTGGTTATACATCAATGTAATGCTATTTGTTGATGAGGGTCAAATCATCATACAACTGTAGATAGCAACTAGTATATGGCTGGATAGAATCACACAGCACTGCCGGTGAACTCTATACTGGTTTAGACTGGTATACAATAGAAATATGTATTATATAATAAGAAATATATAATTTCCCATTTATTTTGTTTGAAATAAACCAGGAGTATATTGCAGGCCCATGCCTTCAGCCATGCCGTAGTACAAACTGCCAGTGATGACGTAATAGATTAGAGAGTGCCCACAATGACAGCATAAATGAGTCATATGAATGACACTAGTCACCACTCTGTCCCAGGCTTACGTGTTGCCGCCCAAGAAGATGGCATTTTTATCATCGCCCGTTGAGGTGGAAGTTGGCCATGTGCTACAGCTCCCCCTGGTGGTCTATGCAGTTCTCGGTAGGATGGCTTTGATTCTTTTGCAGTGGTGTGGTTTTACTTTTTGTGGTCAGTATGATTGTGATTATTTTACCATGGTAATAAATTACTGGCTCAAAAACATGATTGTTTTGTCGTGCATTATCATAACTTGTGCATAAGAAGTTGATTGATTCGCTATTGTTGATAATAACTCAACACCATTGCTTTATGCCATTAAAAAAATATCTGTCATATATATATATATATATATATATATATATATATATATATATATATATATATATATATATATATATATATATAACACTGCAATTTACCTTTGTTCTGATTGCTTCCAGATGGTGTCTTTGTGAAGTTTGACGACTGTCAGTTTATGCCGTTCATTGTTCACATCGGTGACACAAACATCTTCAAACATGTCGGTGGTAGGTGACTAGATGGTGTCTGTGCTCAGTTACCTGTCTGTTTTTAAGAAGCTAACCACTATAATGTAATAATCATATAAATGCAACCACATGTGTTTATTTGCCTCAAACATTTGGCTTGTAAGAGAGATTGCTTTCTGATTTAGGAGTTATATGGAATTTGTTTCACTTCAGCTTGACCAGATTTATGGTCATTATTAGCAAAATACTGCATTTATAAAAAAAAATTAATTAGAAGGCAAATAACAATTCACAGAAATCTACCCTTTTTCATTTAATATCTATTTCCGGTTTTCTTCAGAAATTGTTTGTAATTTGTGGAGAGAAAAAAACATTTGTAAAATCTTTAGCTTAACCACGTTTTTGGGTCAGTGATGACCAAACATTATATTAGTGTAAGGTGTTCGAATTAGAAGGTGTATTGCAATTCAATAGTGCCAATGAGAATATGTGTTGCAAAGGTTAACTCGGTGCAGTTTTCAAAACTGGTGTCATGTATTACAAGACAATAACTTTTTACTGAAATTTGACCTACGCAGTAAATAGAATGACCGAGTTAGTGATATCTATGAACCATTACAGACGATGCCCCAAAAGCACAAGACAGTTGTGTTTCTATCCGCGTGCATGCACGCACACTGGGTCATGTGACTGTCAGCGTGACATACAAGTTTGAGGACATCTCATTGTTGGCGTCCGTGACGATTGCTTCCTACAATCCACTCAAGGTCAGTGTAGGTCACAGACATCTTCTGATGCTGCTAAGGAAATCACTTCTGGGTCGACTCACTCGGTAGAAAATCTTCATTTCTTTTCTTACAGTCTAGTCATTTTTACTGGCCTAATAAAGATTATTTATCTTTTATTTGTCGTTTTTATTGGTTCTAACATAACCATTATTACTGGTTTACCACTCTTTAATTAATTAATGCAAACACAAGATGTGTTTATTATTAATTATTATTGACCAGAAAACAAAGATGGTTAGTACGAAGCAGATATAACTAATAATGCTTTGTGACAGTAACTTCTTACAGTATTATATATTTCCCTGTATCTGAGTTGAATTTTGTATGTTTGTACACTCAAGAAATTCTTTGAAGTAACTGCATTTTTCTGTTTCACCAGCCAATTGACCCACTGGAGGTTGCCTTGGTAACACCTGCTGCTACGAAGGAGATTGTCTTTGAGGGGGGTCCTGCCCCCTGGGTGCTTGACTCATCACGATACTTCAGAAATGGTGTGTCACTGTTACATTGCATTTTGACTTTGCAAAGAACTTGTTACAAAGTATATTTTGACAGTGTGTGATGTTTATGCTTGCACATATGTAGATCATAACTTTAACAAATGTGGACTAATTGAAAAACAAAAGTATGTTTGTATATGAGATTCAGATAATATGGTCTTGAAGAAATAATAATAATTTTGTGTTTATTTTTCAACTCAATTACAACAATGATTCTTTACTTAGACACACTTTTTGTGCAGTTAAGGCCGAGAATGGAAGCACCGTCTCACTGAACCCAGTCAGGATCTACGAACCACTCAGTAAGTAGACTACTGTTTGCTTTCATAATGGGCAACACAATAACTTGATTTGTCTGTTGTAATAATTTGATGAGCAACCTAGCAAGTTGTTTGTATGGTAAGTTGATATGTAACATTTTGACAGTATTTTAATGGATCAGTGCAAACAAATTGTTTGAAAAATTATTCATAACCTAAATACTAATTGCCATCAGACGGCTGTACTGTACTGAAGAGTTTCTATAGTGACACAATTTCTACAACTCACCATATCTATTCAGCTTACTTTTGCTATATTTTGTGATTTCTCTCCCCTAAGACAAACCACTTGATTCTTCATACGTTGTTGTATGTCATGTCTGATGGGCGTATCTTCTGTGATGCTGTTGTGTCTTGACAGAGTTACTTCACAGTTTCCGAGTAAAGTGCACAAACGTTGGAGAGCAGGTAAGACACGGTCATCAGGCTTTCTCATTCCACATTATTTGTCTTGTAACTGAAACTAGCAATGCTCCAAGGAAATATTTGTTACTACAGTGGATTCCTTTGTTGTATTTGCTGGTAGCTGTAATGATTTTGGGATTCGTGCCCAGTTAATATATTGAAAAATGTCGATTGTAGCCTACAAAACGCATCACATAGTTGGTGCCCATATTTGGCTGCTTTTACTACGCTCCGCAGAATAAATTGATGTTTCCATTCATAGTATCTAAATATGTAACACGTTATACCTATATGATTGGCCTATTCGAATACATGTGAATGAGTGAGCGGGCTATATGCAGCGAATGAGCAATTGTTGTTACAAACACATGATGTCTGGGCCATCTGAGCTTTTTATTTACTAATCCGCCATTTTGTTTTTTCACTTCGTTTTGTGTCAGTTCACTTTAGGCCGGATTATTTCAAGTTTCAGTGTCAAGATTTTGGCAAATTGAATGACAGCATTAGTGAATCACATTATTATACTAGTTCAGACAGTTAGAACGATGTTGCGGGCTTTTTTGAGGTAAATATCAGCAAGTTACCATCATGGTTTCCGCCGGCTTTGACAGTGTGCAATAAGTATGACAGTGTCATTGATAACTGATAAAGGTGGATTTTGGTTAACATAAACGACTTGCTACACCACCGTGAATGAATTAAGCAGATCTGTGCACCTGAGAACATCTGTAAGTCCAGTAATGACACATCACGTTTGTTTGCTGCTGTTTCCTGACAGGGCCATTGCTTCAGAATTCACTTGTGGGTAACATAAAGCCAATTACATGTGTCATGGCCTCGCTCCACACTTCAAGGATTTACTCCTGACAACTGTTCGGGAGCAAGATCCGTTCATGTTGCTGTTTGATGAGTCATATAATCATAATGTAACCAAGAACAAGAACAAGCAGATGGATGTCCTCGCATGTGAACGACTGACAGCAGAGTGACAAGCTGTTTTCATGGGACATGGCAAAGCAAGCGACATCCTTGAACACTTCCTGTTGAGCACACAAGGCATTGGCTCACAGAATTTGCTTGATGGATGGGCCTAGTGTAAACTGGGCAGATCGAGTGCAGCTGCCAGATTTTTAACATTGGTTCATGTGGTTTGCAAATTGTGTATGGTGCTTTCCAGCACGGCTGTAATGCTACAAAGTGAGATATCTGTGCTGTGCTCAGCTCCCTGCTTGTTTAATGAGACACCAGCTCTTCGTGAGGACTACACCCAGATGACAGGCAGTGATTTGTTTGGATGGAACTTCTACAACACGTGCTGGCACGAGAATGTGCTTGTTGCAGAATGCCTGCTGGAGATGGGCCGCAAACCGAAGCCTTTGGAGTGGTTTCTGACGCAACCTGCAACCCACTGTTCACTGTGAAGTTAAACTGCTTTGTGTTGCTGGCTAAGGTTGTGAAGCTATTCATTGCACGATATCAGACAGATCGTCCAATGCTGCCGTTTCTTGCCAGTGACCTGCATCGAAAGATGAAACACCCGCTGTATCGATTCATGAAGCGTGGTATTGTTGATGACAGTAGACTCACCGATTTCTCAGAGCTCGATCTTTATAACCCAGCTCTGATGAGAAAAACCTCTGACATCGACATTAGGCTCTCAGCTGATACCGAGCTAAAGCAGATGTAGCGATCTACGAAATCCCAAGTAAGCGATAGGGATGCTTTAGGTGCGCCTGGATTGCTGTGCATTCACATGCAAAATTTTTCTATGAAATCACCATCAAAGTACAGCACTTCGAAATCTGACGTGCCTTGATCCACAGCAGATGGCTGCCGATCCAAATGGCTGTTGTGCCAAGCTGTATAAGGTGTTGCAGACATTGGTGAACAATGGCAGACTGATGGCAAACGAATGTGATGACATTCTGCGCCAGTTTACTGATGTGGTGAGCTATGCCATCCTGCTTTTGTCACTGTCACATGGACTGTCAACAAACAAATGGAGGTAGATAACCTGTGCGAACACATATTTATTGTACATTGAATTCTGCACGATCACATTGTGTTGGTCAGCGTGACCATGGGGATTGAAATCAACAAAGCCCTGACGACATCATGTCAGGCATCACGGGCACGTTATCAGGCCTACCTTGATGACAAGAAACATGTCTGTGAATCCAACAGTGCCGACACACTGAAACGCAAAGCTGTGAAAGAGATGGACAGCCTAAAAGCTAAGAAACAGTATCATGAGGCAGACATTGTTGAAATGCCATGCATAGATCTGCCAAAGGAAAGGGCGAAGAATTAGTTAACATTGTTCGTGCAACTTTCATCATATCATTTATTCATATGATTCATGTAATAAACAGGCAGTTACAACTTACATCAAATTTGTCAAGATTGATTTGTTATTTGAATGTTTGGCTTATCGTTCTAAGCTTACAATGATTCATTGCTTGATTGGTTCCTGAAGTGTGTGCTTGTTTGATTCATTGTGTAATTGATTGTTTTGTTGGCTGATTGATTAATTTAGTGACTACGGGATAAGTAATCGATTGACCTGGTAAAAAATGGGGCAAAAAATACAGACAAAAATGTATTTGTGGTAAAATATACACCCTTGAAAAACCTTGAAAATTATGTGCTTTTATACAAAAAAAAACCTTGAAAATTTTTGAATTTCATTTTTATTTGTCTGAACCCTGAACAAAACACAAGACATGTAGAAGATCTATCGCTATTAATTTTGTAGAAGCTGACTCTGCAAGTGGGGAACAATGTGACGGAGAAGAACCTCTTCCCCATGACAATGTCAGCCAGCATTAGGTCCGTGTGCAATCTTCAAAACCTCTTTTCATACACTCTAGATTTTTTAATAAGATTATAGGGACACAATGCTGCAGTAAAGAAAATATATAAAGTGTTAATTTATTACATGTGAACTTTTCTCAGTCATTGTTTATGATATGTTCCACAGACCTGGTATATAAAATACAATTTGAGAATAATTCAGCCACTGTGAAAACACTGCACAAAACTTGTTAATGTCACTTCCTGTCTCTGCAGGTGAAGAAGTAAACAACTTGAGTTTAAAGATATTCTACAGAAGGAAAGAAACTTGGATGAGGGAATAAATAAGCATGTTGGGTTACAAGGGAGTCATTAGATGGAATGGTTTTATAATGAATACTAATAATTTTCTGAGACCTGAAATACGTGTGTATATTGGACACACATGTTTCTACTCTTGCAGGTTTGCGTGTCGACAGCCCCACAAACTGAGACTGATCCCTAATGTGAAACACCCCAAGGGCCTGCCGCCCTGCCCCATCACTTCCGACTTTGACGATCCCGTACGATCCTTCAGTGTCTTTTGCCTTTTAATTCCTCGAAAGACAATTTATTTTGGCATTTCAGAAGTCGTTGAAAGTTGTATTTTGGCCTTGACTATATATTGGTCTGTTCCAAAATTGTTTATTTTGGTGTTTCAGAAGTAGACACTTTTAAGTTGGCCTTCCCATGGCTTCATTTTAATTTTGGGAATTTGAAACCCACTGAATATTAGTTTGGGTCTTTGCAAGCTTTGAAATGTGTTCCGATGATTGTCTTTGAAAGTGTCTATTTAGCTATTCGAGAGTTTGTTATTATGGTTTGTTTCCTTTTCTTGATATCTGTGTTGTTTTTCCAGCGTTGAAACTGGTTATCTGTACTAACTTATTTATTATAAATATTATGCTACACAGCCAATTGTACTGCACAGAACGCTTTCAAAGATCTCAACAGTGTTCTGAATTTGTTCCTATAAAATGCTTTGAATTTCAAAACTGCCCAAATGTAGGAAACCAGATTCGGCAGACATTTGTTGGATTGATGTTGTTTGGTCATTGTCCTTGGTCTGATCACTCCTACAACCTGTTGCATTTCAGTACAGTTCTCATATAAAAGTCATGTTATTATCTTATTGACCTGAGTAAGATACTGGTTTCTTATTCTGAATGTAGAAGTTAAAATAAGATATTTGTTTTATTCAGACATATACTCCTGATTTAGTGATGAATACATGATAGCATGAACTGTCAGTAGGATAGGTGGCTTACCGGTGACATCTAGTGGACAACTGTGATAAAACAAAATCAGACTCTGAACTGCTCATTCATGCCAGTTACTCTGTTTAATAATTCTTTGTTTAATAGTTTTTGTGGGTGTGTTGTTGTTTCAGGTTCCCGTTCAGAACCATCGCCCTCTCCTCATTAACTTTGTGCTTCTTGATGAGGAGGGGCGGAAGTTTGACAACTTCTCGTCCCTGACAGTGCGGTGGCAACTGTCTGACCAGAGAGTAGCCAGCTTTGTTGACAAAGGCGAAGCCAGCAGGGACGTCGACAACATCACATTTGATGGTTAGTGATGACACTGCTTTAGTTTTACATGAATAAAAATGTGCAATCAATACAAGAAAATTAAATGTTCATAAATGTTTGTAATCGTCATAATCTTTAACATCATTGCAGTTTGTGAAATCATTTAATAATGATAATAATAAAAAAACTCTTCTGCTGACAGTGATAATGTTCTTCTTCAAGTATCTAGTTAATTGGAAATTAATGCCACAAACACGTACAAGATATATATATTTTTCAAGACACAAAGTATGAGTGTGAGAATGGACTTCCACGATGTCTGTGTATTCCTGTTTCAGACACTAAGGTGGTTGATTTGCATGGGGGTGGCTCTGAGATACTGACAGTCGAGGCAGTTGTCAAGGGATATGAGAGCAGCTTCTTCAGCAGCAGCATCAAGACACATGTAAGTAGTGATGTAAAATGGTGCCACATGAGGCCATTTTCTTGTGGGTGTGATAAGTTAAATAATGTCAGATTCTACTGATGGAATGTACATATGGATATTGTGGACACACTAAATTTGTTGTGGTAGTCTGGTATGTTGATTTGGTTTGTTGAGGGAAGTTGTTTAGAAAAGCAGGATGAAATCAGTGGACCTTGTGAGACAGGTGGTGTGTAGTTAATGTGATCACTTGTAGATAACTGAAGTGTGAGACAGGTGGTGCGTAGTTAATGTGATCACTTGTAGATAACTGAAGTGTGAGACAGGTGGTGCGTAGTTAATGTGATCACTTGTAGATAACTGCAGTGTGAGACAGGTGGTGCATAGTTAATGTGATCACTTGTAGATAACTGCAGTGTGAGACAGGTGGGATGTAGTTAATGTGATCACTTGTAGATAACTGCAGTGTGAGACAGGTGGTGCGTAGTTAATGTGATCACTTGTAGATAACTGAAGTGTGAGACAGGTGGTGCGTAGTTAATGTGATCACTTGTAGATAACTGAAGTGTGAGACAGGTGGTGCGTAGTTAATGTGATCACTTGTAGATAACTGCAGTGTGAGACAGATGGGATGTAGTTAATGTGATCACTTGTAGATAACTGCAGTGTGAGACAGGTGGTGCTTAGTTAATGTGATCACTTGTAGATAACTGCAGTGTGAGACAGGTGGTGCGTAGTTCATGTGATCACTTGTAGATAACTGCAGTGTGAGACAGGTGGTGCGTAGTTAATGTGATCACTTGTAGATAACTGCAGTGTGAGACAGGTGGGATGTAGTTAATGTGATCACTTGTAGATAACTGCAGTGTGAGACAGGTGGTGCGTAGTTAATGTGATCACTTGTAGATAACTGCAGTGTGAGACAGGTGGGATGTAGTTAATGTGATCACTTGTAGATAACTGCAGTGTGAGACAGGTGGGATGTAGTTAATGTGATCACTTGTAGATAACTCCAGTATGAGACAGATGTTTGCGCATTGTGTTGTAGCTGCGGAAGGAGGTGAAGGCCTCGCGGAGACTGCAGCTTGTTGATGAACCACAAATCACACCTGAGTCACTCACTGTCTACAATCACATCTCCAACAAGGTCAGTGCTGCAAAGATCCTGGGTGGTTCTTGTAACATGCAATAAATGGTTCACCTACTAAATGAGTTTTGGTAGTTTTGATTCCTAATGAAAAAAATGGTAGCCAACATTTTTTTGGACTCAGCCTTGACTTCACGATGCTAATTTCACAGTGACAGATAATTGATGTTATTAATGGAAGCCATGAAGGTCTTTAACAAGATTGAACAAGATTGCCATCCAAAGCAAAGGCCCAGATGGCAAGTGGACAAGGAAGCCATTGGTTTTTCGAGAGTCCAAATTTTTTTTTCTGTGTTCTGTTTTGTTTTTAAACATACATGCTAGCAGTCACACAATCTGTAGATAATTTGTTCCATTCATTTATTATCCTTTGTGAGAACGAGTACTTCCTGATATCCAATCTACACTGACCCTTTACTAATGTACCTCATGTCCTCGTGTTCTACTCTCTTTCTTGAGTGAGAAAAAAATATTTTTATCAATATTTTCATATCCATTCAATATCTTAGAAACATCACTTTGATGTCTTAACCTCCTTGTCTGTAGGGTTGTTAAACCACACTTTTTTAGGCATTCTTCGTAACTAAGGTCTCTCAGTTCTGGAATCAATTTAGTTGCTCTCCTCTTTATTCGTTCAACCGTATCTATATCCTTCTTACAGTATGGTCTCCAAGCATGTATGCATTATTCTAAATGAGGTCTAACTATTGCTTTATAATGAGGTGTAATTATTAGCTTTTTTCTTTGTATGTTATATTTCTCCTAATCGAGATCATATTGTAAATGTTGTTTATCACCATCATTATTAGCCTTTCTAAACACTTTTGTCTCATCTGCAAATTTCAGTACGTTGCTTGTTATATTATCGTCCAAATCATTAATATGTATTAAGAATAATAAAGGTCCCAATACTGATCATTATGGTACACCACTCAAAACTGATTTCTGGTTTGAAACCTCCCCATCTACTACAACATACTGTCTTCTATCCAGTTGATTATGCCATCCCCGATACCATGGGCTTTTAATTTAAGTAGTAATCTTTGATGTGGCACTTTGTCGAAAGCTTTCTGAAAATCTAAGTAGATAATATCTACTGGTGATCCCTCATCTATCCACTTAGTGATTTCTCTAAATATCATATTTTAGAATGTTCCAACATTCAATTGCTGTCTTATTCCTCAGTATGTTATTCCATTCTAGCTATGCTAAGTTTTTTCTCATACCGTGTTGTTCCCTATAGATGTGCACTACCTAATAGATGCACACACCCCTTTTTGAGAAGTGAAACCATGCGCAAAACATAGATTTTCAGGAGTGAAGGCATGCTAAACACAAATGACAGCTGTACTGCTGCGGCTGGTGTCACCTTGTGGACTCTTTAGAAATAATTCCTACTGTGTGTTTTTAGCTGCAACATGGCACCACACTGTTATCACTACTGGCGGCTTTCGCCAGATGTCTGTGGAAGTACTAGGACTAGCTTTTATTTATTTTATTGCTCGCTCGCCGTCAGCAAAGTGTGCAAGTTTGAATTGTCTATTTAATGATGCTCAAGAATCAAGCTGACGTTGTTTGTCTGGAGTTATAAAACACGAATGAACATGCTTTTTCAGTGTCTGTCTCATGCGTTTTTGTAGTGTGTCGATCAAATGTAGTTTGGTTTGGTAGATGCGCTGAAACTGCATCTTTGCTAAGTACAAAACAAACAACGCAACACCTAATTGTAGGTTTACATTAAGTTTATTTAGCACCATCAAAACAATTCGAAGCACATGTAGATTGGAGAAAATACATCACGCAAAACAAGCGCTAGTTATGAAATAGATCGATGATCTAGAAGGGCCCCGCATTCTTCGCATAGTTCACAGTGGCGCCACACTGCGGATTAGCTACCAGTCTGATTTAGAGGCTGATTTCACCCATAGCGGCAGATCATGATTCGGGCCACTTTTGAGAACTAATAGACGCGCACCCAAGCCTTCACACTCATGTCTATAGGGAACAATATGTTATCTTTATATTTACCTTTGTGGAAGCTTCTGTATTTTTTTATTTTTCTGATTTTACTTTGATGTCAAAATGTATTTGATTATAATCACTGTTACCCAATGGCTCATGTATTTTGACATTGTCCAGTAATTCATTTTGTGAAGACAAAACTAAATCTAATACATTCTCTCCCGTGGTTGGTTCCAGCAGTAAGGAAGCTATCCGTATTAAATAAACAAACTGTTGGTAACAGTACAATACAATAATACAATACACCAATATTTTATTTTCCCATGGATGGAAATTTGTGTGCAGCGTTTGATGGTCCTCACCCCCTGTACTCTCAAGAGATTTCCATTGTATGTGTCCATGGTTAAAATCTTTTAAAAGTATGCAACATTGTAATTCTCGTGTAACCTATTAACGGGAGACTCGGGTCGGATTTTACGGATTTTTGACAATAAAATGAATTTCGAGTTGTTGCTATTTCCGTGTATAAATATTATTCAAATTGCCATTCATGTAAGTTGCACTGTCGAAATAAACACGTTTCTGTCATAAAACGTGTCTTTTGTATGATGCCTATCATTGCTAAGTCTTTGTTTATGTCAAATGAACCGAGACTAATGGGACATTAGGTGATTTTCCGCGAGCCATTGCATGCCGGAAAACGCTGCCATTCCAACATGGCGCATATCACGGGAAAGCCCCATTTTCGCTCTGTATGATGGTACAAACAGTTTTAAAATGTGCCCGGAGGTATCCGAGTAATTCCGACTATAAATGACCGCCTCTGAACCATCTCGGTGACAAAGGAATGGGGAATGCCACGACGATTCGCCGGACATCACCACGTGATGTCGGATTCCCTCAAATCAAGCGCTCTAATTGGTTGTAATACTAATTTCCATCCTCTGACGTCAGCTTGAAATACCAGCTACGTTCGATTCGATCGACTTTTTTATCCCATGAGTTTCGTTCATTTATATCGCTTTGTAAAACGACATTATGCCGTTTGGTCGAAAGCGAGTGGGCGGTTACGGTACTGGGAGGCAGCGAAAGTTTGCATCGTTGCAGTTAGCGCGCGATGCGAAGGCATCGAGGGTTGAATTCGCCAATGAACCTGCGGCGACAACTTCGTCTTCTTCGACCATCACCGTCCATGGTGCCAGCGAGAATGGCACGCAGTGTAAGTTTAATTCTGATATTTCATATGTTCACTTGTGTTTTATCCAAACATCGCCTTTGTGGCATAACTATTACTGTATAAACGATTTGACGCTTATCTAGTTCATGCTGTTGATGTTCGTAGTTGTGTTGACATTCAGGCCCAGGGGCCTTCCAGGCACATCAGAAGCAGAGTTGTAACTATGGTTTATTATATTACTAGAATTTGCCCTGGTAATTATCGTATACATAGCCTATATACACACACGCGCGCGGGTGTGTGTATAATATGGCAATGCCAATAAAATAAATTGCATTCAATGCCATACCCCTGCATACGTAGTAAGGGGGGGGCTTTTGTTGTTGAACATGTCTTGGATACTTTTTGTTCATGAAATACATTTATATTGTGTATTTTTTCCAGGCATCAAGGCGGTCATCAACAGTACCAGCTGATCCGTCTCGGAGACTGTCTGTCACTGAACGGAAGTTTGGTTATGCAGATCTTCTGGAGGAGATAGGTGTCCCGCGATTCCTGGTTGAGGATGAGACAGATGCTGATGGAGATCTTTCAACAGTACTTGTACGCTGTGCCGTGTTGCCATCACTTGTTGTGAACCTGCTATGCACGTTGTGTAGGAAGCATACACTCTCCACCCCAGCTGTCGACCGCACCGCACCCTCGGCATGGTGTGTGGCCTCGAGACTTTCTGCACCAGTTGTGACAAGGTCATCAATGCAACTCTGTCATCAGACTGTATCGATGGGACTCAGGCGACGAATGTCCCATTTGTCGTGGTGAGATCAGCTGTGTCGGCAACGATGGATATGGGTGTCGGGTACTCGGGACTTGTGTGAAATTTATTTTACAATGCCAATGACTCTTAACTTTGCCTTTTGATAGATTATACATTCAGTAATATGTATGCAAAGTTTCAATCATCTAGGTTGCTTTTCAGATGTTGAAATGTATGTGCCAATGTACATAAACTTTGAACACGATTTTCTCAAAAACATGTTTTCCCTCACACCTACTGCCTCCCGTGTCACTTATCTCTGCTATTGTTTGACAGAATTACTTGAAACTTTCTACAGTGTTTCTTGATAGTATGCTCTTGAAAACTATGTAGTAACTTTTTAGAAAACATTATTTATATTTTATATAATGAACCATCAATGTAAAATTTCATGATGAAAAAATACATTCAGATGTAAAAAAAATCATGAAAACAAAAGTTTTTTGAAAACTTGGAAAGTCAACTGACTGTTTTCATTGGGATTATGTGGAGTAACTACACACCAAATTTGAGTCCTCTAAATCCAATGGTTACTGATATAAGTCACACGCAACATTCAATCCAAGATGGCTGCATACCGTGGGAAAATATGTATGAAACTTTCTGAAAAAAATTCACAGCATTACTCTTACCTGGACTTGCAATCTATGAAAGTTTCAGCTCTGTAGGTTCAGTGATAATGAAATAAGAAAATAAAATGCGTTTAGACCCAAGCGATGCCTTAAAGTTTTTGAGAATAAAATTTAATTGAATTTATAGCGTTTTGTATTTTTGTGGTATCCTGTTTGTTTATGTTTGGACTTCGGTAAACTAAACCAATAGTTAATGTTGAATTTCCTGTGACTATATTCCACCAAACAGCTTCATCACAATCTGCTTCCCTTTCTAATTTTATTTTGTGAGCCTGAATAGATTCTTTAATATATAAAATAACTCCCCCCTCGCCTTCTTCCTGTTTGATCTCTCCTAAACATTATGTATCCTGTCAGCCCTAATTCAGCATCTGCTATGTCTATGTTGGCCCATGATTCGGTTATACCAATTATGTGAGGGTCAGTATCTTCTACCATAATGTTTAATTAGTTTTTCTTATTCACTTTGCTCCTTGCATTTAAACACACACAGCTTCAGAAATCTTTTCTGGACATTTTGTTACTGATTTGTGTGTACTCGTGGCCTCTTGTCCTGTTTGATGCACCTCTAAGTAACCCCCCCTGCACTTCTTGTTTAAACAATGTTTGCTGCCAAAAATATTTTTGATTCTACCCATACCACTGTCAACTGCTGCTGATAGTTCATCCACAAACACTGCTGCACCCTTTCCACTTAGATGAAGCCCATCCCTCATGGATGAGGAGTGAAGGCGTCAGAAGTGAAGGCGTCAGGAGTGAAGGCGTCGGGTGTGAAGGCGTCGGGAGTGAAGGCGTAAAGGCATCAGGAGTGAAGGCGTCAGGAGTGAAGGCGTCAGGAGTGAAGGCGTCAGGAGTGAAGGCGTCAGGAGTGAAGGCGTCAGGAGTGAAGGCGTCAGGAGTGAAGGCGTCAGGAGTGAAGGCGTCAGGAGTGAAGGCGTCAGGAGTGAAGGCGTCAGGAGAGAAGGCGTCAGGAGTGAAGGCGTCAGGAGTGAAGGCGTCAGGAGTGAAGGCGTCAGGAGTGAAGGCGTCAGGAGTGAAGGCGTCAGGAGCAAAAGATAGCCAGGAGACGGGAGGGAATGGTGACCTGTTGATGGGCAAGAGGGAGATGGGCAAGAGGGAGACTTATTGTAGCTTGTGACAATCACGTCACTAACACAATCTGTTCACGTCACTAAAACAATCTGTGGTTGTTCCTAGTGAATCCCTCGGATCACCATTGAATTTCCAAAACATTTCAGCTGCAGCATGTTGCAGAGGTGTTTTACAATATTCTTCAGCTTGTCAGTTCCAACTTCATTGTGCTAAATCTTCTGCATTGTTAATGCTTGATGTTGACTTTTAGCTATGGTTCTAAGCAGTTTTGTGGTGTATCTCTATTGCATATCTATGATTGATGTTAACGTTGACTGTCCGTCTTGCAGGCTCAGTTTGTCATCAGGAAAGGTTCTGGACATTTCCATGTGGAACACACCGGCTCGAAACTGGCGAATGTCAACTATGACCCCAAAACCCGATACATTGAGGTGTGCTCATCAGTCGTCATCTGTCCTAATTGGGAACTGGCAAAACATTCACTTGAGGAAGTCTGTCTAATTTTATGTGAATGTTTTTATAATAGATTAATATAATCTGAATCTTTAAAATTTGTTCAATCTCTGTGAGCTTACCTGAATTTTTTTTCACACTAAAGGTGGGGCATTCTGTCTCAGATCAACCATAGCATGTTGCACTCATATTTTTTAACTTAACCAATATTTTACCAGTTTATCCACAGGTCAATATAACCACACATGTCAAACCACATGGCTGTAGCTCAAATGGCTACTGAGTTATGACCTGTTTTACTTTGGCAGATTCTGTCATTTTGCCAATTTTTTGGAAATCGTAACATTTTCTTGTTCTACTTAAAATACCAATAACTCAAAAACTATTTGAACAAGAACTCTGGGAATTGGCATGTTTATTCTCCATTATATGTAGATAGTAACATACTATAGTTCCACTTTGTTCTCTCATAAACTGCCATTGAAGTTGTGTGTTTTTTTGTGCAAAATTTAGCCAATGCATTATTTACACCCACATTTCAACAATAAAACATGTTTGAACACAAATGAATCTTATTTAGATCAATAACACACCTACATATCTAGGAATACAAGATTAGTTTGAGATACTGATCTCCAAAGTTGGTACATAGTGAAAAGTGGCATATATTTAGCAGCCAAATATGCTATGTGGCATGGAGCTAAAATTCCAATTTATTTTATGAAAGGCAGTATAATGCACCATATTTGGATTCCCCATTCAAATGGCTTCATATTGAAATTTTTTCGGGCAGACGTATTTTTTTTTTATCTAATCAACAGATTATAACACAATATCAAATCCTCTAGCTGATTTTACTACCTATTCCATCTCTAGTAAAACAATTATGTCAATATTGCTGTGAAATGCAAAAAAACTCCAGAATACGTAGTTCTAAATTTTATGTACCTGGGTCATTCCATGTGAAATCAACAAAATGGTCAAAAAGTTGATAGTCTAAGAATTTACTTAAATCTTAACCAATGACTTAGTGGCTATACTTGAGCACTTGTGCAAAAGAACTAAACATTTACATGCACATTGGCTCTGTAATACCCTAGTATAATGTGAACAATTTGCTGAAAATTTTGATATATTGATACATATTGTCTATGCAAAATTTGAGAATGAGAGGAGGAAGGACAATGGGTATACCGAGTGCAATGGGATTTAAAAAAAAATTATTTCAGCAGCCAGTATTAATATAGCAGCCAGAAAATATAGTCAGTAGTTACAATAGAGGGACGTTATACTGTAACACAACAATGAAATACTGGCTGCTGAAATCATTTTCATAAATAAAAGAAAGTGTTCCCATTAATGTGCACCCATGATTCTGGGCGTTTACCCCTTGTTCACATACTAAGGCAGTTACAGAGACATTTTTATGTAAATGCTTAGTTCTTTTGTTTAAATATAGCCATTTAGTCAACGGTTAAAATTTAAGTAAATGCTGAGACATCATTTTCTTACCATTGGTTGATTACACATGGAATGACCCAGGTACGTATAATCTAGAACTATGTATTCAGAAGGTTTTGTTTTTGCATTTGAGAACAATATTTACATAATTTTCTTACTAGAGATGGAATAGGTAGTAAAATCAGCTATAGGATTTCATATTGTGTTGTAGTCTATTGATTAGTTAAAAACACAATGCGTCCATCTGAAATATTTTTTTTCAACATGAAGCCATTTGAAAAGGGAAATCCAAATATGGTGCATTACACAGGCATTGAACCTGCCTTTCATATGAAAAATAAATTGGAATTTTAGCTCCATTGCCACATAGCATTTTTGGCTGCTAAATATTGGCTATAATAAAATATATATATATATATAAACTAATCAAGGTAGAAACTTCAAACTTCTCATATTCCTAGATATGTAGGTGTGTTATTGATGTAAATAAGATTCGTTTGTATTCAAATATGTTTTATTGTTGAAATGTGGGTCTAAAATCATTTGCTAAATTTTATACATAAAAACACACAACTTCAATAGTAGATTGTGGGACAACTAATATACAGTAGTGGAACTATAGTATGTCTGTTACTATCTACATATGGTGGAGAATAAGCAGTCCAAATCTCAGAGTTCTTGTACAAAAGGTTTTGATTTATTGGTACTATTTTAAGTAGATCAAGAAATCTTCATGATTTCCAAAAATTTGCAATATGACAGATTTGAAATGGTCATAACTCAGAAACTATTTGTGCTACAGCCCTAAGGTTTGACTTGTGTGGTTATATTGACCTGATGATTAACTAGTAAAAAAAAATTTTATAAAAAAAATACGAGTGCAATCAGATTTTTTATTTTGGTTGATTTGAGACAGAATGCCCCAGGTGTAAAATAATTAATGAAATAGAAATGTTTTTGAAATCTTGTTTGTTAATTAGCTTTACATCTTCCACATTTAATGCACTATTACTGACTTTTCATAGGTAGTTGACGTTAAACTATGTTCATTCATAATTTCTGCATACTGATACATGGTGCATTTATATAAGTTGTGAAAATGTTTTGAAATGTTGCCTCTCTATTTGTCTGGTAGATGGCACCCCTAGAGGAGGGCATGTTCACCATTGTGGTTCACGACCTCTGTCTGGCAACCGACACGCCTACACGGACTGTCATCTTCATATCAAATGTCTACCAAATCAACCTCTGGGTGGTGGATAAGGTATGTCAGCGGTAGTCAACCTTCTGAGAAGTCTGATGCTTGGATGGCCATATTGACTTGCCCTGTGCCAACTTTGCTGTATGCCATTCTAACATAGGTTACTGAATATTTTCAGAGTGTAAAAAATTTGCTATTTTCTAGTGTGCTCTCTAATTTGGATAACATTACATTTGAACAGGGTTGACTGAATTACTTTTATTTTGTACTTGAGTAAAAGTAATTCACATTGAAACTACTTGAGTAAAAGTAGCTTGTAAAGTACTTTTCAAAAGTACTTGAAGTAAGAGTAAAAAGTACATTTATTTTCAAGCGAGTATTGTAAATGTTTTTTTAAGAATGAAAAACATACAACAGCAAAATATTCACAACTAAACGTTGAACATCTAAATTCTGTACCACACACCTATTCAGTGATCTCCAAAGTCCATGTCTTGTACTATAACTTACGCAGGTGACACATTAGCAAACAACTGCTTTAAAATGGTCTAACGCCTATATTCCATCATGGAATTTCCATGTACTCCACACATCTCCAGTAACATCCAATCACTTCCGACATCACGCCAGCCAGTGATGATGCAGTCACTTAACAAATGACCTGCTCAGCTTCAGCAACAACACATTTTCAAAAGGTGTGTCTCCAATGGGAGACCTTACTGGCATAAAAATAAGCCCAGCGGCACTGAACAGGCGCTCACATGCCACGCTAGCTGGCAGTGCAGTGTTTGTCTTTATGAACAAACCCTTCAGGTGTGGCCAAGCTGCAATTGATGATGTCTCGGTCGAGTGGCTGGATAGGTATTCCTCCAGCTGGAGCTCACCAGATGACTGCCACTTTCTTCGCGTGAAGAATTTGTTGTCGTCGTCCGTTGATGTTGCTCCAAGAATTCTAAGAATTGGTTTGCAACGAATTTCGTTGTAACGGAAATGTAAAAAAATAAAAAATAAAAGTAGCAAAGTAAAAAGTTGCGTTACTTTGAATAAAACTACTTCGTTACAAGTAAAAGTAGTTTGTGGAAATTGTACTTCGTTACAAGTAAATTACTTGGAAAAATGTATTGTAACAAAGTACTTTTGCTTTATTACATGCCAACCCAGCATTTGAATTTATTGTAATTATTTTAATTTAGGCCCATGCAAACAAGAATTAATTAATTTATTTGTAGTGCTGTCAGCACTTTTTAATTGCTGGCAGCATTTAAAAATATTGATTACTTTGTGTTGTTTCAATATTGTTCTTTCAACTTTTCAAATATTGTGTATTGATGTTTTTTCTTGAGGTACTTTTCTGAGTAGCAGATGTCATATCAGTACAATCAGTAATACAGTGTTTTGCGTGCATCACACCAGGTGGAGTTGCACAAGAGCATTCTGGCGAAGGTACAAGTGACGGATCGCAATAACAAGCTGATCCCCGTTGAGTACTTCCCAATGATGGAGCTGAGTGGCCAGACAGGCAGCAGTATCATTACAGTCAAGTAAGTGCATGCACATGGCAACACAATTAGAAGGACGTCTTCTCAACAGTGCTTTCATTGTCTCATTGTGTGCACATAATTGGGAATCCTGAAATATCTTATTGTTTGGGTTTAAATGTTTCATATTTTTTGTATTTTAACAGTTTGAAATCTGTAAACAAGTTGTTAATTTATTGTTTATACTTCCTCTACCTACAAACAATTGCAGATTGTTTGTCATTATTTGTGCAATCTAATTTGGTCAAATGCATGAACTATAGAATGCACATATTGTTAAATAAATTAAATTAAGAACTTTAATTGAGACTTTTTTAATTTGTATTCTTGGCATTAAGTTATTTTTGCTGCATGAAAATATTAACTAAATATTGGTTTTACTCATGAAAATATTGTAAAATGCTTAACAGTTTTTATTAGGATATGTTTTTCTACTTACCGTAAGTTTCCGTGTATAATACGCATTTTTTCCCTTAATTTTTTACTTAACACTCCGGGTGCATATTATACATGGTGATAGGGCAGAAAAAAAATTTCTCCTACCGGATATGGATAGCGCTACTGGAACACTAGTACTATGACATCAATGAGCGGGAAGCATACGCGACCGGGAGCGTCGCTGACCAGTAATAACGCAGAAATGTGTGGACGGTGTCATATTAATATGCTCAAATATGTGTTGCTCCCTGAGCGCCAAGGCATCGTGATTGGCGTTCTTGAATCACGTGAGCGACCTGAATAGTCAGCCAATGTGACTCGAAGTTGTGAATGTAAATAAAGATGATTGTACCGGATGTATGCTTCGCTGTAGAAAGTGTGCGTGCAACATATCAGAATAGAGCTTGGTATTAATTTAAAATTGAGATCAGAACGATGCAAAGTAAGTTCTAACAAGCCCAGATTTAATCAGTTCCGCAATGGTCAAGCTAAAATGCAAGTTACATAGGGCTTACACAACTAACGAGGTGATATATTGTCGCGTGCGATGAGCCGACGGCATTGTCGTAACTTGCGTGACATGTTTACGATTCTGAGATGGATTCAGGGATCATCACACAAACGAACTTTGCTGAAATGACAGTGGCCAACCGTGAGTTGCGCTTCAAGCAAACTATCAGAAGTGGGGAAATCAGGGGTCAATGCCAAAAGTGGGGGTGCGTATTATACATGGTAATATAGAAATTCTATCAGAATTTAGCAAAAGTCAGGGTGCATATTATGCAGTACTAGATATTGCATGTTCAAATGATCAGGGGCTGGTTTCATGTTGCCTACTTAAACTACGCAATTATTTAGTGCTACGCATGTGCATAAAGTAAACATTTTGCAAAACTAAGTAGTTGCATAAAACTAAGCAAGTCGAGTTTCATGCAGTGCGCCTGACCTATTTTTTAACTAAGATTGTATGTAAGGTTGTCACGTGGTTAGATGAGTCATTATCAACGGACAATCTCACAGATTCCCCTACCCATAATCTCGTTAGCGACATGGTGAAAGCATGCAACACAGTCAACACTGTTAAATGGGAAAGGAAAAGCAATTTATTGACACAAAGTTGAGCTGTCTGCTCGAGCAATACTCACAACATGCCACAATTTTGCAGTGTAAATTGAGGAACTATGTGACCAATCTGCGAAAGAAACAGTGATTGCTTATTATTTGCTATGTCGACAATAAACATAGTTTTAGTAGGTCAGCAAATACGCCTATGGCTATGTTTGCTCAACAGCGTTAGTGTCTAAATAATTATCGCTGTTTGCTATTTTATTAAAGTTATAAAAAATCACTGATTAACACAACATTATTTATTTTATTAATGTACATTTGCATCTTAAACGGAAATTCAATACATTAATTATTAATTCATTACAAATTCATAGTTGTCGATGCTGTAAGCACCTAAAATACAGTTTTCTATTAGTACACAATCCATATTCTTATCCAAAATCTTCAACTTGATGAATGACAGTTATTGTCTCTGATGCGGTTTTACAACCTTTAATGAGGATTCCTGTTGATGTGTAAAGTGTTCATGGAAGCGAACATATCGTGGTACGAGTCAGGCGAATGCAGCAGCCACTGTGTGGACTGACTGTTCTAGGCAATCTTGCCTTGCTAATGCCAAGCAAATCGCCGACAACCACCTGAAAGTTACTGTACACACGGATAAGTGCAAGGCAACAAGAATTTGGAGCATTGCTGTGAGTGAGCCATATTGTGCAGAAATAAAAACGTCACCGATCAAATCGACTAAGTCCATGATGCCATGACAATGAAAATGGTACCTATTAAAAACTTGACATCACCGTACGTTTCAAAAGTGTGTGTTCTGTCTCTAAGCGCTGTCTTCCTGCGTAATCCTCATTTTGCCGCATCATTTAGTCAATGTACTTGTCGGAGAACCGCTAAGTAGACAACATGAAACGCATAATTTCTGAAGGCAATCATCCAAGTAAACTTTCTTAGCCACTAAGTAGGCAAAATGAGACCAGCCCCTGTTTTGTAGTAGGTTTCTCTATACTTAGATTTTTTTTGCACTGGTTAAACAATCCAAATAGTAATTCTATACAGAACTGATGGTTGTAGTTTCCCTAACACAGTTTGTCTGTCTGTGCTTCAGAGAGAGTGACGAGAAGCAAGATGAGGGTAGTCAGTACACTGCCCTCTACAGGGTGAGGGGCATCGCCCTGGGGCGCACAACGCTGCAATTTGTGGCCGTGCAGAAGGAACACGTCCAGGTGTACAGCCAGGCCCGTGAGATCCAGGTAGGAAAGGGGGAGTAGTAAAGGAGAGGATGTTGATGTGTTGAATTTTTTCTAAATGGTACACCAGAAGCTTCCATACTGTCAGTAGAGCAGTCTGAAGCACAGGGAAAGTTGTGCACATTCTATACTGAAATGTTCAAATGATAAAAATATATAAAAAATTATACAACAATAATTACAAACAGGCTAGACATGCATGCAGTAATGTAGAAAAGAAGCACAAATCAGCATGAAGCATCATGTTGATAAAAGGACACTTAATAAAGTACAGATTACAGAAAAATTCTGTTAAATAAGGCAATACTGATAAATAAAATAAAAATACCATGCAAGAAATATACGAAGCTATACACAATTCTGACTGAGATTGATGAATACAAATGTAAAAACTGCCTGGAATGTGCAAATTACATAAATAAAAAATACACTAATGTATAAATACACAAAATACAAACAACATATAGATACAGCTGTACAACAAAACACTCTAAATAAAATTCACACTCGCTCCTGTGCCGATCTAGTGCACAAATTGTTGTATGACGTGCACGCGACACGCCAGCCGCAGTGTGCGCTCACAGGGAGCGAACTCGGTACAGATAGTGTCCTCGTTCAACTTGCACTTCAGCAGTGCTGACAGAGTACCAAGTACCGGTACCAAGGGTGCGGGTGAAATTCCAGTGGCCAAGTTCAAGGCAAAAGAAATTCGTAGCCGTAGCCGCCAATCCGCCATTACTACATTAGTGCATTCCTCGTTATTCCATAAACGGTGTATAACACTAACAGTCAACCAATTTTTTATAACGACTACTAAGTAATAATGTACATTCAGTAATCATAATAAATTGCCTAAATGGACAGACGCAATGAAAAAGTGCTGATTGCACGAACGACAAAATGCATGGTTCGTCGATCACGAACTTTTTCCGACCCATGGAAAATCGGCCTCGAAGGCAACCTTGTATGCATACTTCGCCTTTTTAGGCGGTGCCCGCAGCTTAGCCGCCGAGGCGCACTTCATCGTGCCGTGGAGAAACTAGCGATCAATGATTAAAAATTGTAGATAGAAATAACTCAAGTGAAAGAAAAATTTTAACTGTTCTGGCGGGGAGTTATACTCGCTATAATTATATGGCAGAGATCACGAGGGCGCGTAGCTGCAATATCATTGGTCGCCGGAATCGAGGCTGAGATTCAAATTCAAACGGGATCTACCGGAAAGTCGAGAATTTTCGCTCAACTGTGCCGATTTTACCGATAAAATGGAAAAAAAAAATTTTCCCCAAAATCGCAAAAACTGGTAGAAATGTTCTACCGACCGGTAGACTGGTAGAAGAGGTGAAAAACCGGTAGTCTACCAGGAAAACCGGTAGACTTGGCATGTCTGGCGTGGTCCGAAGTCGTGGGCCCTGACCACCGCGTTATAACAAGGCTCGACTGTAGTTCACATTTGCTGGCTTGCTTATAATATTGAAAACAAGATAAAATTATCTGAAATTCTTGACTAACCTCATTATTTTCCACTAGTAGCTAAACACATTGATACAACAGGCTAAATACATTGTTATGTTTTACTGATGTGTCAACAGCTGTAACTGTATTAAATATCACATTAATCAGAATATCTTGGCACATTATATTGTCAGTCGGATTGTCTATCTCCTTAATATCACCAGTACGAAGTAAATTGTCGTAATATCCTTCAAAAACTTTGTCCGCCATCTTTGCTTCGGTGTTTTCGTGGTATTCCCCAATATATTGACATCATTAAATGTGAATCATCCAATAGGCATCCATGTTACAAATGCCAGGGGTTTCCCTTGCATGTGCGGACTTCGCTGATGCCTTGCCAGTGATCTGTCACTGTAAAGTATTGTAATGTGCATAACTAATACAGTCCGACCCAGCAGTGGCCGCTGGGATCAATTGACGGGGTGGGGCCGATAACTTGCACAACTGGATCGTCGGGAAACATTTTGAAGCGGCGGCCTTAATTTCGAACACTGCCATAGTTATAGGAGATTGTGTTACAACAAATGCATTAAACAAAAGTCCTCTCCAGAACATTGGTTTAACGTATGTTAACACCTTGTTGTTTCCCAGTTTTCCATTCTGTAAGACACACTATTCAATCGTTGGAAGCAAATCAAATATGTGATGGTCGCACAACATTATTTAATTGCTTTTTAATAATACAGTTCGAACTAGTTACTATTTTATCATCTTCTTGATATCAGTCATAGCCCTTCTACATACTTTTATGCCCATTTTCTGTGATTAAGCTAAAGTCGATGTCAGGACATTGAACATAGTTATGTATACATATGTATGCTGTTTGATGTTATTCTGGAGAGCTCATTCCATTTAAAAGGAATAACAACAATGATTTCTTGAAATCATTATATTACATCTTGTAGTATATTTCCACAGCACCGAAAAATTCATTAGAATTCCATTAACCCATTAGACCCCACAACGGCCGTGCAGTGCAGTCCTGGAACAGCTGCCGCCGGCCGCATACAGGACCCTCTATTAAATAAAAATCCTGGCAAATAACTAGTGAACTAAATGCTACCAAATTTTGCCACACCCTAGCGGATACATTTTGCATCAACAACAGCTCGTTACGTGCATGTGTTGCTCTTTCGGAAATCTTGATTTTTATCAGTTTTGTTCACGCTATCTCGAAAATTTTTATTTCTATATTTGTCATGATAAAATATGGTGTAACCTGAAAAATAACCGTCAGAAATTGATAATGTTTTCAGTGGTACAAAGCTAACACATATAGCTACATTTTCTTCGCTGAGTTGCATAGGGTTATAGCATGGGATCATTGTCAAATGTCAGTCACAACTTTCAAAGTTTTAACAAATGTACTATTTTGTCTTTGCAAATTGTTATCAAATGTCAACATTTTATTAATATATCCTATTTCTATGTATACATGCACGTGGAGAAATTACTACTCTTCAAAATAAACACAACTTGTAATTGTCAATATTGAATAGTTTTTTCTACAGATTTTTTAACACAAGGAGGTAAAATCGCTCAAAATTTGCCAGAAATCCTGGGAACATGGTGGCATGTTTTAATAAAATCCTGGGGCCTAATGGGTTAATTAATAATTCCAAACAATACTCTGTTCTACCAGCCTACCTCAATTATGCATATTTTTCCTGATGTCAATGATGATAAGGAAGTGCTACGAGACTGGGACTTTCTAATCATTCACTGTACAGTTGACAGCGATAGTGGTTGTTTAGAAGTGAGCATCATGATGGTTTATTTTGCGGTATTTGACTGTAAAGCAAACGTCAAACCGACGAAGCGCAGCCAGCTTTGCTCACTTCAAGAAAACTTGTTTCGACTGCGATCCAGACCAGAGAAGGTGCATCCCAGGGTTATTCGGGTGCTAAAATCTCTTTGAAAGAGGATGATGTGCCCACATTATTCCCAGTAGTGGAAGCTATATTGATGCCACCAATCCGTAGAACACAGGCAGCGATACGGGCGTCGACGACCACTGTCCTAGGATCAAAGTGAGCTATCAGCGTGGATACAAGTGATGTCGGCTCACGGTGAATTTGGACAGCATTCTTTGAAAAGTTCAGCCCACAACTGTGGTAACTTGGGCCTCAGAGCACAATGGGCATAGAGATCTCGGCCCAAATGATTGTGCAGCGAGCGCATGAAGTTTAATGTGTGTCTTTAAATATGTCTGTCTGTCTTTCTGTGAATAAAGAATTCTATTTTTTCTGGTATTTGTTAATAGATTTTGTTCCACATTAACCCAAAATTTTTACTTTGTAACTGCTTTTATAGCTTTCGCTTCCTTTTGCATAAAATATGCCGCTACATTTTTTCCATTTTAACACACAGTCAATGAGACGATCATTAGAACTTATACAATTCGTTGTATCCTTAAAATTCATATTATATAATATAAAATATATTACACCAAAGACTAATATTATATACTGTTGAATAATTTAAGTAAAATGTTATTATAATTATAACAATATCTTGTTTCTATATTTCAGATTTTATGCATTTCACCTCACGGAAAATTCTCCCCAGTTTTATTATTAAATCAAAAACAGAGCAATGACAGCCACCTGCATATAAAGAGCAATGACAGCCACCTGCATATACAGAACAATGACAGCCACCTGCATATACAGAACAATGACAGCCACCTGCGTATACAGAGCAATGACAGCCACCTGCGTATACAGAGCAATGACAACCACCTGCATATACAGAGCAATGACAGCCACCTGCATATACAGAACAATGACAGCCACCTGCGTATACAGAGCAATGACAGCCACCTGCGTATACTGAGCAATGACAGCCACCTGCGTATACAGAGCAATGACAGCCACCTGCGTATACAGAGCAATGACAGCCACCTGCGTATACAGAGCAATGACAGCCACCTGCGTATACAGAGCAATGACACCCACCTGCGTATACAGAGCAATGACACCCACCTGCGTATACAGAACAATGACAGCCACCTGCGTATACAGAGCAATGACAGCCACCTGCGTATACAGAGCAATGACAGCCACCTGCGTATAGTCCTTGATCTGTACAGTGTTTTTCGTCAGATCATTTTGAATGTGAAGCATGGTCTTTTATTCACGCCTGCTCACTGTACGAAACAGACAAAGCATTATACTTCAACAGTATCTAGTTAAACTTGGCATCCATTTTGTGACAAGTACAGGAATAACAAACCCTTAGAGTGAAGGCTAATCCATTACTAGCTAGAACTGAGTAGATCTTGCATGTCACATCAGTCACCGAAATTACCAAGCTGAAACAACATGGCAGTTGGGCCGATTTCTCCAAGGGCCGAAATCACCACCACCAGTCAGCGCTACCACTATTGCGATGTTTACTTTCTGACCTAACCATGAAAACGACCACCTAGAGCTGCCAAACTTCTCATATATTTACCATACATGTACACGTGTCACGTGGTCAAACATCACTCTTACTTCCATGTAACAATAAAAAATACAAAAACAAAAGCTAGCTATATCTTCTATGCCTAGCTCCATGAAGCTAGAGTTTTTTTTTATTTTTATTTGGAAGTAAGAATAATGTTTGATCACGTCACATATGTATGCTATGGTAGATATATGAGAAGTTTGGCAGCTTTATGTGGTCGTTTTCATGGTTCGGTGAGAAAGTAAATAAGTTCGAAGTCAAAGGCTACTGGCACTGCTAAACATCTCCGAAAGAGCCAAATTCGAAGATGAATCTGCGGTATCACTAGCGGTTCAAAATCATTACATTACACGTTTTATTCTGGAAAATTTACATCGCCATCACTCGCTATAGTAACGCGAGTGAAACTATACTGAAGCATTGCATAGAAATCACTGACTGAATGTAAACCCATATCATCATTGACGTCACAAAACCATGTGATCACTCATCTTTTTATCTTCGAATTTTTACGTGCGCTTTGCAAGTTAGACGCGTTAAACATCTAATTTTATCTATAAATATATTTTTCACATTTTTTTTATGTTGGCATGTAGTACATACAATATTAAACTTTGTGTACACACTGAAAAAGCATTTTAGCTAGTGCCTTGTTGTTATTCCCTTTAACACACATAAATTCGCAAGGCAGTTAGAAATTAGAACCATGTTTAAACATATAACAAATTCCAACCCATCTGAAAGCCTGCTGACTTTGGTAGTGGAATATATCATAAATTAATGTTTACTTACCACTGGTTTTTTACTGTTTGGCATTGGAATGTTGGCATTCTGGAGAGGACATTATTTTTTAAGAAGAATGACAAGGACCAGTTTATGATGGCTACATATTGTAAACCTACATACTTAGACATAATTTGCTGTTTGGTTTGGACTTTCATTAATTATTAGTAGTTTGTGGTGTCTTTTTTGTGAGGACATTTTTGTTTAACATAAATCGCACCATAAAATACAAGTTGAATTTATGCCATACTCACCACTCCAATTTGCACCATATTTGTCACGTTTAGTTCACTGATTGAAGGACAATTTAACAAAATTGGTTGTTGCTTGATAACTTTAAAGTATTGCAGTACAGGTTTAATGCTAATATAAACTGAAGTGGGACTAAGAAATGTGTCAAAAACAGCATACCATGCAGATTTTTTTGATGTATATATTTGATGATATTTGATGTATCTTCGTGTAGGTTCCTTACTGTAGCCACTGCATAATAATCACACTGAATTAATGTTACACAATGAATTGTTTGAATACATTGAGGGAACGTGCAGTTAGGCAAAAGTGTACCCTAAACATGAAAACGCCCTTTATATCTGTGTTTCAGGTTTTCCCTCCTCTCAGACTTCAGCCACGGAACATCACACTGATTGTCGGCTCTCTCCTCCAAGTTAGTGTTTTTGTCTCTTTACAGTTGTGTTGTAAACAATCAGTTACGTTGATTACACTCTCACTTTACCAACAGTTTTAGCAAGCAACATGATCAAAACTATTGTTGGGCCTAAAAAATAGATGTGTGATTTTTTTTGTTAACAACTATCTTTACTACGATTCCAAACAGAATGACGTCATGTACATTCTCATCAGTAATATCTTCCTATGTTATTAAAGTTCAAATATCTTTCTAAATCCTTGGGCATGATCATACATACTTTCTACTACCAATATTGCTGTGCGCTACCCTCTACATGTTGTTAATACAATAACCGTAAATTATTAGGAATTAACATTGTCTTGATTTAACAATGATCACAGAAATATAACCATAAAGCGAGTACTTTAACAAAATTAACGCTGTCAGTACAGCTCTACTATAATGTTCACAGGAATAATAACTTAAGACAATCTCAGGCATGAGTTGCATTTATCATCAAACAAAGGAACAGAAAGTATCACATATGTCTACAGAGACTCAGAAAATACCAGTTTTTCCTGGGTTTTCCTACTGTCCTGTTTTTCCCAAGAAAAACCCAACTCTGTTTACTGCAACTGTTCAAATCAGTTGATCTAAGGAGTCACCTACAGCAAATGGGTTATGTAAAGTTACATCATATCTTAAAAAACTACTTATCTCATCCTGACTGAGTTGACCATGTATTATATTTATGAAAAGGTCACGCATGACAAAATATGAATATGCGATTTGTATGACCGTAACCATGGTAATAAAATAATCTTAGAAATGCTGATGGGCAGTTTTGCAGTAAGTTTTTAATTTTTTCTGGCAAACAATTTATCAAATTGTGCAATGAAGCTGTTTGGCTGAACAAATAGTAATATTTTTTATTATAAAAATTATATTTTTATCATTACAAAATAAAGTGTTTAAACATACACAAATGGCAAAAATCACAATTTTATTAAAAATATTACTATTTGTTCAGCTAAACCTCTTTATTTTATAAGTTTGTGTATTGTTTGTTAGAATAAATAAAAAAGACATATGAATTCAATTTGCCATGGGACTTGCTAATATTATGTCATAAGCGACATTTTCAAATAAACGTAATACACTGTAAATTTGGTAAATAAAAGTAGTTTTTTAAGGTATGACATCAAGTTTACATAACCCATTTATAGATCAGAGGCCAGTGTGACCTCTTAACATTTTTCTTTGTATGGCCTTATGCCGCATGGGGCATAGCCTTTACTGGTGAACCTCGCACACAGAGGGAACACAGTTTTAAAATGTTTAAATTTCAAATCAGCCCCATCTCCACCGCAATAGTAGCAGCCTGGTCGTCTCAGGGCCTCAGTGTCCGCCCCATCGCCACCGCAGTAGTAGCAGCCTGGTCGTCCCAGGGCCTCAGTGTCCGCCCCATCTCCACCGCAGTAGTAGCAGCCTGGTCGTCCCAGGGCCTCAGTGTCTGCCCCATCTCCACCGCAGTAGTAGCAGCCTGGTCGTCCCAGGGCCTCAGTGTCCGCCCCATCTCCACCGCAGTAGTAGCAGCCTGGTCGTCCCAGGGCCTCAGTGTCCGCCCCATCTCCACCGCAGTAGTAGCAGCCTGGTCGTCCCAGGGCCTCAGTGTCCGCCCCATCTCCACCGCAGTAGTAGCAGCCTGGTCGTCCCAGGGCCTCAGTGTCTGCCCCATTTCCACCGCAGTAGTAGCAGCCTGGTCGTCCCAGGGCCTCAGTGTCTGCCCCATCTCCACCGCAGTAGTAGCAGCCTGGTCGTCCCAGGGCCTCAGTGTCCGCCCCATCTCCACCGCAGTAGTAGCAGCCTGGTCGTCCCAGGGCCCACACCTGAAGTAGGGTGGATGCTAAAAAGAGTGAAGCCCCTTTGACCTGAATGTCAGTAAAGAGGGTATTCTGTTGTGGACTATTGGAGTGGTGATCTCTATCCCAACAAACAATCCCAGCTCCACCTTTATAGCACGTGATGGGCATTAGACAGAAAGAAGAAATGTTAAAAAACTAAATAGCCGTGTATTCATATATAGATGGAGTCAGTGTGTGTTATAGCAGTAAAGATTTGAGAGTAGAAGCTAGTTGCACTTTGCTTGACTTTTGTGAATGTCACTGTTACCTGGGTAGCATGGTTACTATGGAGTACCACAACCTTTGTGAATGTCACTGTTACCTGGGTAGCATGGTTACTATGGAGTACCACAACCTTTGTGAATGTCACTGTTACCTGGGTAGCATGGTTACTATGGAGTACCACAACCTTTGTGAATGTCACTGTTACCTGGGTAGCATGGTTACTATGGAGTACCGCAATTTTCGAAAAGAATGTTATATTGTTTGTTGCATGGATTTTAAAGAATGTTATATTGTTTGTTGCATGGCTTTTAAAGAATGTTATATTGTTTGTTGCATGGCTTTTAAAGCAGATAGTTTGTTACTCAGAACTTAGAACCAACCTTAATGCTGAGTAAATATGATATATTATGAATTTATTACAACAACCACAATTTAACTTATGTCAGTAATTATTCTCTCCCCAACAATTAGCAGCTGGTTTGATACATATATCTTTCACAATGGTGTTATGGTTGCCATGCTTTTGAAATTTCTCAAGGACAGCATTGGGAACTGGTCAAGCATACACAGGTTGTATTAGTCAGTTGCGTTGTTGTAGGTGACTGCTCGCGGGGGGCCGCAGCCAGAGTCGACCATCGAGTACACCATCCAGTCAGACAGTATCGCGTCTGTCTCCAGTGGTGGACTCATTAATGCCCTTGGCCTCGGCGTGACCAGGGTCATTGGGAAGGCTATTGGACATGGCTCTGATTCTGGCATGGTCGTTTACTCAGAGGCAAGAGAACAGTGTTATGAGGGCAGGCTGTATCACAATCACAAAACGTCATTTGGGCGGCGCATGTTGTAAAAATAAAACGACGTTTAGGGCAGGCTGGAAAAAAAACGTCCATTTCTGTGTTGTCACCTGCACAATACTGACCATATGAAGTAACTAAGCCCATGATTCACTTAATACTCTTAACACAGTCTGCAAGAAGGCATGAATGATAAATATATTAAACTCTGGTTTAACTTGTCCACCAGACATTGTCTCATGTGATTTTATTGTCCTTGGCAATCTGACAAACATTATAATTTTGAACCGTGTACTTAGAATGCTTACAGTAACTTATGTCAATAACCCCCTTCCCATCACAGCAGCAATTTGGTGACTCTAATGTGTTATAGGATGAGGTGACAGTGAATGTAGTGAAGCTGGCGGGAGTACGTGTGTTTGCCTCCCTGAAGCGTCTTCAGACAGGCACCAAGGTGGGTCACACATGTCTACATGCATGACTGTTCACGACACGCCTGATTGCAGTCAGGACACACAGGGCACACTTGGCTGTATTCACACTGTTTGACCACACTTGAGCTGTTGAACATTTGAATAATATCACCATCAAGCTGCATTGACTATCCCGCTAATGGTTCTGCTGATATCCCCACTGTACCTCTACCCTCACTGTCCCTTCACCCCCACTGTACCTCTACCCTCACTTTCCTTCTATCCCCACTGTACCTCTACCCTCACTTTCCTTCTATCCCCACTGTACCTCTACCCTCACTTTCCTTCTATCCCCACTGTACCTCTACCCTCACTGTCCCTTCACCCCCACTGTACCTCTACCCTCACTTTCCTTCTATCCCCACTGTACCTCTACCCTCACTTTCCTTCTATCCCCCACTGTACCTCTACCACCACTGTCCCTCTACACCCGCTGTCCCTCACTGTCCGTCTATCATCATTGTCACTCTACCTTCAATGTCCCTCCACCCTCATTATCCCTCCACCCTCATTGTCCCTACACCCTCATTGTCCCTCCACCCTCACTGTCCCTACACCCTCACTGTCCCTACACCCTCACTGTCATGTTATGGTTGATATTCCACTCCAGTAGGAGAATATGCCATTTGTAGTAACAAGTCATGATGCATGTCACTTGAATAGTTATTCACAAGTATACATGTGTATCGTGCTAATATTGCTAACTTTTGTATTACAGAGCTATATGACAAGAGTATGATTATCACTTTCGTTGTCATCATCTTGTCATGTTTTTATTATATTTATCATGTTATTAAAACAAAGGATGCCTGTTTATCTGTCCAGACTTGAGTCTTCTGACCACTTTGTTGCTTGGTGGTCGTGTGATGTTACAAGGTCTGATCTCTGATGTGAACCCCCATATGATCTCTTGTATGAACCCCCATATGATTTCTGGTGTGGCCCCCATATGATCTCTGGTGTGGACCCCTGTATGATCTCTGGTGTGGACCCCCATATGATCTCTGGTGTGGACCCCTGTATGATCTCTGGTGTGGACCCCCATATGATCTCTGGTGTGGACCCCTATATGATCTCTGGTGTGGACCCCATATGAATCTCTGGTGTGGACCCCCATATGATCTCTGGTGTGGACCCCCATATGATCTCTGGTGTGGACCCCCATGTGATATCTGGTGTGGACCCCCATATGATCTCTGGTGTGGACCCCTATATGATCTCTGGTGTGGACCCCCATATGACCCAGTGCTCCCTTTCACAATGAAACATGCAACTAATCGTGAGGTGTGTCATGTCTAGATGCCAATCTATGCTGTCGGAGTACAAGAGAACATGACTCCATTCTCATTCGGCAGTTCCATTCCTCCACTGCACTTCCATTGGACGATCAGCAATCGCCATGTCGCAGATGTCAAAGATCTTTTCTACAAGGTACAGTATGTTGGAGCAGAAAACGTAATAAAATTGCTCTGCTGTGTGCAGTGATTTAAACTTTTAATTGCTGTTTAACTATTCCATTGTCAATTAATGTAATCCACCATATCCTGTTTTCGACAGATATGTTTGGTTCTTGTGAATCTGACCTTTTAAGGTCTCTTCAGGCAATTTGATTTTACAAAAAAGCAGATGATTTAACTTATGTAATTTAATTAATCTTTGTTTTCAAGTATTACTAATTTTGTTAACACACTGTGAAGTTCACCTACTTTAGGTGGTGTTTCAGGTTAAAAGGTATTTTAATCAGAAGGCCACTGACAGTCTGTGTAATGTATTTTTTACAGTAAAATAAAAAGTTAATGGTTTACTAGTCAGGGGAACTAAGTTAAAAAAAAAGTCTAATCAAATATTGCACAAAGTGTCTCATATTACATATTTAATAAATAAGGCACTACATGTTACGTGGAGGCACACTTACATGTTCTTTATCTCACCTCTAGAGTGGTCTGCGGCCAACCCCCCGCAGCTGTTTTGCGATGCGTCTGTTGGCGGAGGAGGTCGGTCATGTCAGCGTCCACCTGTCCGTCATCCCAATACCTGGCTCACAGCTACAGGTGACAGGTAGCTCAAAGCTTGAGGATGACATACAGATACAGGTAAGAACACCCGTACACCTCAACTCGACTTCTCTGGAAAGCATTCAGCAATGCTACAATTACTGTGCAAAGACTTCATTTACATGTGCCCACCATTGGCCGTCTACAGCCAGGTATTCTATTTACACAGCTGAGTGAACTGAGACAACGTGGAGGGAATGAAATTGTCCAAGCTTCGATATGTCAGCAAGACGATTCAAACCTCGGTTCTCTCAATTGAGAATGTGATGTTCTTACCACTGTGCTACTGTGCCCCCTGTACTGCCCCACAACTCAATTGAGAGTGTGATGTTCTAACCACTGTGCTACTGTGCCCCCTGTACTGCCCCACAACTCAATTGAGAGTGTGATGTTCTAACCACTGTGCTACTGTGCCCCCTGTACTGCCCCACAACTCAATTGAGAGTGTGATGTTCTAACCACTGTGCTACTGTGCCCCCTGTACTGCCCCACAACTCAATTGAGAGTGTGATGTTCTAACCACTGTGCTACTGTGCCCCCTGTACTGCCCCACAACTCAATTGAGAGTGTGATGTTCTAACCACTGTGCTACTGTGCCCCCTGTACTGCCCCACAACTCAATTGAGAGTGTGATGTTCTTACCACTGTGCTACTGTGCCCCCTGTACTGCCCCACAACTCAATTGAGAGTGTGATGTTCTAACCACTGTGCTACTGTGCCCCCTGTACTGCCCCACAACTCAATTGAGAGTGTGATGTTCTAACCACTGTGCTACTGTGCCCCCTGTACTGCCCCACAATTTCACCGTATCGGCAAGTTTCTCCCTCCACTTGTCAAACACCTGCCTTTCTCACATTCCTCTTTATGCAGACCTCCCATCTCAGGTGTGGTCTTTTCCTCTGGCCTGGTTGTGTCACTGCCTCTGCTGTCTTTGGTGGTCGGCCCTCCTTCATCCACACCAAGCGACCTGCCCACATCACCCTCCTCCATCCACACTAGGTGACCTGCCCACATCACCCGCCTCCATCCGCACTAGGTGACCTGCCCACATCACCCTCCTCTGTCCGTACCAAGCGACCTGCCCACATCACCTGCCTCCATCCGCAATAAGTAACCTGCCCACATCACCCTCCTCCGTCCACACTAGGTGACCTGCCCACATCACCCTCCTCCGTCCGCACTAGGTGACCTGCCCACATCACCCTCCTCCGTCCGCACTAGGTGACCTGCCCACATCACCCTCCTCCGTCCGCACTAGGTGACCTGCCCACATCACCCTCCTCCATCTGCACTAGTTGACCTGCCCATATCACCCGCCTCCATCCACACTAGGTGATCTGCCCATATCACCTGCCTCCATCCACACTAGGTGATCTGCCCACATCACCCGCCTCCATCCACACTAGGTGACCTGCCCACATCATACAACTTCTTTCATTTACAGTAGGTACTGGCAGCCAAAAATGCAATGAGGATTTATGAAGGAAATTTATTGCAATGAATAGAAAATAAAAAACATGAAAAATAAATTAACGTTCTATCTTAGAAAATTAAGGAAATTATGGCCATTTTTTCTTTGTAAAATGTTGCGATTTGGCAACTTTTACGATGGATGATGTTTGACAGTGTGTCACACATCCATTTAAACAGAAACACATCTCCTAAATCACTCAACATGGCCTACTACACATAGAGATTGTACCCAATTTTTTTTAGAGCTGTTACACACCATAAGGCTTTGGCATTCCTTCAAAAATGGCAAAATGTGCAATTAGTACTTTTGTTACAAAGTACTCGATTTAGGCCATTTTATTCCCATATTCAGTGGGTCATAACATTTGAACCATTCTACCTATCTTCAAGAAATTTTTACATGACTTAAAGGAAGTTATGTACTTTACTTAACACTTAGGTTCATTGCTGCCAAAAAATAAATATGCCTGCACTGATATTCAGAAAAAGAGATTTTCCCAAAAAATGCAACTTTACCGCCAAACACCCCTTATTCAGTGATCACCAGTCACAATCCAAACATAAAAGTCAGCATGAAGTTCAGCAAGTTGTCAAGTGCATTTTATTAATTTTTTATAAAAAATAATTTAGTTTTCCATGTGCCAAAAACTTATGAAATATTGAAATAAACAAATAAAAGAAGTATCGCGTACATCTTTCTATCACAAATGTCACTGTGAATTTCATGAAGCAATCGACTCCAAGTTGTCTTCAGAATGTTGCCCCCAGATCATATATTAGATTGCATAGATCAAGGGATTGTCTTTATGTAGATACACATGTGAAATTAATCAATTAAACAAGCTAATTTTAAATGCTCACTGTGACAACGTGAGTATCGGTTGGCAACATGCTCACTAGGTGGTGCCATTTTCAATTTTAAGCATCCTGCTAGACTGAACATATATATCAATAAAATGCAGAATTTACGTGTATTTATGTTTGTAAATAAAAGTTCACCCTTCACCGGACGCTAAATATAAAAAATGAGTGCCGTAAATCATTATTTATGTAGTAGAAATTTATCACTGCACAGGCGGTGCCATCTAGCAGCATCTTGCTACGTTCATACTCGAACTAGTGTCGGCCCCATTTCAACCAAAAAGTGCTCTAAATACATATGTCAATGTCTGCATATGCATGAAATTATTCCCTGTAGTTAAAGTTAATGCATCACTTATATGGAAGAATGGCTAAACTATTTAGTTACGTAGTTCGGCCAAAACATTGCTCGCGATTGAGCCGGCAAAGGATGTCGCCATGCTGCCTTGCGGGCTTAGTTTTCGACCAATCGGGTGGTGTTTTACAATCATAGCCTCTAATGGGAAGTTTTGACTGACAGAAAATTTAATGCTCTTTCGAAAAATGCCTGGATTGATTATGATATTTTTATTATTTCTGTTAAAAAATCACCTTTGAAATATTAAAAAAGTTGTTTCGTTTACAATGTTAGAGACAAGGGTTTACTGCCTTAACCAATGGAAAGATCTTGATCTCCACTTTCCTGTGATGTAGGTCAAAGCATTGTTCTAATTATAGAAAATCTCCGGGCCATGCGAAAAACTACCAACTGTGTTTTTCTGCTGTGATGGCAAGTGTTTTTCTGCTGTGATGGCAAGTGCTTCCCATGTTTTTCTGCTGTGATGGCAAGTGCTTCCCATGTTTTTCTGCTGTGATGGCAAGTGCTTCCCATGTTTTTCTGCTGTGATGGCAAGTGCTTCCCATGTTTTTCTGCTGTGATGGCAAGTGCTTCCCATGTTTTTCTGGTGTTTCCAAGCACATGCACACAGACACACCCACACACACATGCACACACTGACACGCACACACATGCACAAAATAGCACCCAAATGAAAGATAAGAAGTCAATCAACAAGAACACACAGATTTTATTTCATTTCATGAGAAAACACGGAAGTTACAATGACTTGAAAATGCACAATTTTTCATGATCTGACTGCTGAGATAGGGCGTTACATAGGCTGCCAGTACCTATTTACAGGTTGTAAAAAGTAACAAACTAGTAAACATCAGATGATAATAAAAATACACAAATTAAAGAATAATGTGACATTTAGGGCAACATCAGTTTTATTACGATCAATATTTATTTTCAAACTTTGGTTTTATAAGATTTAATTTAAATTCAACATGTCTCATTGTGATTCTTGGACATATTATTTGGTAACTCAGTAATTTGTTCATAAAAGTACAGTTTTGCTAATTGTTTTATTTTACATGCATGTATTTCAGTCACAACAGTTATAAATGGTAAACTAAAGTTTATTGACAGTAATTGCAATAAAACAAAACTTACAAAATATACTTCATGTGTCCTGCATACATTATTTAAAAATGAATGCGTGCAGTAATTTCTCACCTAATTGCTGTTTTTTTCCTGTTTGATCAGGTGTTTGAGAAGTTAAAGCTGATTGGTTCTGAGCATTATGACTCGGTGATGGTCATCACTCCAAATACAGAGGTACAAGTCCGCACGAATCGGTAAGCATGTGTGTCTGTCGTTAACACTAGCTTCTCTCTGTCGTCAACACTAGCTTCTCTCTGTCGTCAACACTAGCTTCTCTCTGTCATCAACACTAGCTTCTGTCGTCAACACTAGCTTCTCTCTGTCGTCAACACTAGCTTCTCTCTGTCGTCAACACTAGCTTCTCTCTGTCGTCAACACTAGCTTCTCTCTGTCGTCAACACTAGCTTCTCTCTGTCATCAACACTAGCATCTCTCTGTCGTCAACACTAGCTTCTGTCATCAACACTAGCTTCTCTCTGTCATCAACACTAGCTTCTCTCTGTCATCAACATTAGCTTCTCTCTGTCGTCAACACTAGCTTCTCTCTGTCGTCAACACTAGCTTCTCTCTGTCGTCAACACTAGCTTCTCTCTGTTGTCAACACTAACTTCTCTCTGTTGTCAACACTAACTTCTCTCTGTTGTCAACACTAGCTTCTCTCTGTCGTCAACACTAGCTTCTCTCTGTCGTCATCACTAGCTTCTGTCGTCAACACTAGCTTCGCTCTGTCGTCAACACTAGCTTCTCTCTGGTAAAGTGTGGATTTATAATTGTCCACATATGTATACTAACAGACTGTTCGTTCAACATTTTACATGAAAATTGAAGTAGAAAGAAATATGGTCAGAAAATTTATTTTGTTCTCTTCTGAGTACATTTCTACATTGGACTTGTCTGTTTTTAAGTAGCTAAACAATAACCCGCATATACTGACATTGCAGGGATGGATCATCAGCTAAGATGACCTACGAAGTTCAAGGTCACATTGATGGCACACACAGTGACCCTGTAATTGCTGTCACTCGACATGGTCAAGTGATCTCTGGTTCTCGCACTGGTCAGTCATCCCTGTTGGTTACTGCCCTGGAGGACTTCGGTGTGAATCAGTCCGTTGTGATTCTTGTCAAGGTAGCTGTGGAAGTTTGTCATTTGCTTGGGAGGTTGTCATTTGTTTGGGAGGTTGTCATTTGTTTGGGAGGTTGTCATTTGTTTGGGAAGTTGTCATTCATTTGGGAGGTTGTCATTCGTTTGGGAGGTTGTCATTCGTTTGGGAGGTTGTCATTCATTTGGGAGGTTGTCATTCGGTTGGGAGGTTGTCATTTGTTTTTCAGGTTATTTCCATTTGTTTGGGATGTTGTCATTCATTTGAGTAAGCTGTTGTCATTCATTTGGGGTGTAGTTATTTGTTTGTGGATGTTGTTGACGTTCGTTTGGGACATTGTTGTCATTTGTTTGAAAGGTTGTTGTAAGTTTGTCTTGTACCAGCACCTTTGTGAATATTATGCTACATCATAACAGGAATTTATTGTGAAAAAAATTTTTTAAGTGTCAATATTGTTGTTGTCCTATAGGTGAAGCCCGTGTCGTATATCATGATCAACGCTGATACAGTGATCCACACGACCACTGGCTCCATCGCGTGGCTGCCAGTAGGAACTACAGTCCAGCTGTCAGTGACTTTCCATGATGATATTGGTGAAATGTTCTTTGCCACCAACAACAAGGTCATGTACAGACCTAACAGGTGTGTGCTTCAAGGACATCTCAAGGTCATACATTCTAATATGATCAGTCAATTCTTGTATCGTACTGTTGGCATTTTAAGATTAAATGCAGTCTTTTCAACACTATTTTTATCAGATTTATTACCTTAAAATACAATTTAGAATGTTTTAAATATTATACTTGAGCTTGGAGAGAGGGTGAGAGGTAGAGAGAAGGTAAAGAGGTGGCAGACACTCAAAGTAATGTTAGTCTAGTAAGTCGTAAGCTGGTCATGTCATATTTATTGTTTTTCCCACAGATTTGACCTGCTTCAAATTTCACATGGAAATGAGAACAACACTCTTGTTGCCAAGGCAACTAATATAGGTCAGACTGTACTGAAGGTATGTAAATACTGTCCCTTTATATGCATTTCTATTAATTTATAAAAGTTGATGTTTACAAAGAGTGTTGTCATTGTTAGTAATTACTTGTGTGACGGAAGTTGTCACATGGTACAAGAATGTCATGACAGTTTCACTAAATGTCAGAATAGCATCCCAGCTTCAATGAGTGTAATTGTGATGGATTGTAATAGATAGCAGTATATACTGTAATCATTACATCAAATTACATTAAGAGTCAGTGCTGTAATAAACATAATTACATTGTAACTTGATGAAGATATTCAACCAGACAAATCCTTAGTCTAGTTGTAACAAAAGTAATGTCTAATACTTTTAATTTTTAACATGTTTTTATTTTACTAACAACTTTACTGAACATAGGAGATAATATGCAAATAAGATTTGTGCAATTGTAACCATGATAATTTTTTGTTTGGATGGTGTCAGTGTAATCCATGTGTTTGTGCCATGGGTAACGAAGATTAGTTTGTGCCATATGTAACAGATTAGTTTGTGCCGTATGTATAACTGAGATTTGTGTTGTTGAACCCATTCCTGGGAAGCCATGAGAGTATTAGTTGAGGGTATCAACTGGGAATATCGGCTGATCGGCCGAGAGTAGACGCTGAGAGTATCGCCTGTGTGTTGGCACCACTTTGTAAGATCTGTGTGAGTCTGGCGTGTTCACTCTGTGTGAGTCTGGCGTGTTCACTCTGTGTGAGTCTGGCATGTTCACTCTGTGTCATGGTGGCAGGTGTGGGACGGCAACACAGGACGACTTGTCGACTACGTCAACATTGTGGTGGGAACCATCATAGAGCCTCGTGAGCTGCTAGCAACCCTTGGAGACATTGTCTGCTTCCACTGCCACATCACATCCCTGTATGGTGAGTGGGGGTTGGGTTGAAGGAGTGCACTAATATATGATGTTTAAATGTTGCATCATATGCATGTTGTTGTGTTATTTTATTATTGTGATATTTTAAATGTTGGTGAACATGTATTATATTGTTTTCAAGTGTGCTATTGCAGTGAACATGTTATATACTTACTAGACTAGACCGTAAGTATGTTGCTGAAACATATGGCTGTGTTTAGTGTGTTTGGGTAACCTATTGTACAAAGACATATTGATATATGTTGAAATTGAATGTGTCACGACTGTACTGTAGATATACATTATCATGTTAAGCAATTCTTAACGTGATGAACGAAACCCATATATGTATGTAATGTATTGTGACTCTTTGCATGGTCACAGTCCCGTGCCTCACATTGACCTGAAACTGTGTTTGTGTTTAAGGTCACACAGGATCATGGTCAACAAATAACGCTGTGGCACAGATTGAGCCCGACTCTGGCATTGCCACGGCAATGCAGGTCGGAGTGGTTCACATCGGCTATGATGTCGCAGGTCACCACACTGTCAATGAGGTGTGTGAAGTGTCTGGTGCATGCTTGTCAACCTCTCAGTCCACATCACTCATTGCACAATTATTTCATATACAATATCCATTTACAAAACAATACAATCAAGAAACTTATATTGTGCTAAAATCTTCGGGAAGCCCAAGCTCAGCAGCGCACCAAAACAAAAGGTTTATGCAGTTACTAATCGATAAACAATTCCAGTCGTAAACAGTTGGATTGGTACACTGAGGAGCTATGGAGGATAAGTGAGTTTAAACAAGTGGGTTTTTAGTTGATGACGAAATATTACTATATATTGGGAGTGAGTTCCACAGAGTTGGTGCAACAATCGAGAAAGCTCTAGTTCCAACATTTGTCTTAACAATGGGAACAAAAAGTGGATTAGAACTAGATGATTGAAGCTGTCTGGGATGTCTGGAATTGCAATAATACAGTCTAATGCTAACAAGATTTAACAAGATTTCCATCCAAGGCAAAGGCCCAAATGGCAAGTTGACAAGGAAGTCATTGGCTTATCGAGATTCCAACATTTTTTCATCAATGTGTAACCTGCTATCCTGAGATATGTGTCAACTCTGTTTTTAAACATATTCACGCTGCTAGCAGTTACACAATCTGTAGACAATTTGTTCCATTCATTTATTGTCCTCTGTGAGAACGAGTACTTCCTGATATCCAATCTATACTAAACCTTTACTAATTTTACATCATGTCCTCTAGTTATATCTTTTTTGAGAAAAAAATATTTCTATCAATATTTTCATACCCATTCAGTATCTTGAAAACTTCAATTTGATTTCCTCTTAACCTCTCTAGAATTTCCTCTCTAGAATTGGTAAACCACATTCTGTAGCCGTTCTTCATAACTAAGGTCTCTCAGTTTTGGAATCATTTAGTTGCTCTCCTCTGTATTCGTTCAAGCGTATCTATATCTTTCTTACGATATGGTCTTCAAGCTTGTATGCAGTATTCTAAATGAGGCCTAACTATTACTTTATGCAGAGGTATAATTAGAGGTTTGTCCTTGTATGTTATGTTTCTTCTAATCAATCCAAGAATTTGATTACCCTTTGAAGCTGCAATACTACACTGCTCTGAAACTTTCATATCAGCACTTATTGTTACTCCTAAGTCCCTTTCTTTTACGATAGTACGTAGAACAGTATCTCCCATTTTATAGTTTACATCCAAGTTACTGTGTCCTGTATAGGCATTTACACTTCCAAAAATTTAATAACAGCTGCCATTTTTCAGACCATTTAACTAATTTGTCTAGATTGTATCGTAAATGTTGTTTATCACCATCAGTGTTAACCTTTCTAAACACTCTTGTGTCATCTGCAAATTTAAGTATGTTGCTTGTTATATTATCATCCAAGTCATTTGGTTACGAAGTAATATCCTCTCCGTTGAACACTGAACTGAAGTATCCATTTAGGTCTTCCGCCATTAAAAACCTTGTGGTCTGACCTTGTCTTGTACGTTTTGTTTACTCCTGACATATGCCTAAAAATTCTTGCTCTCATTTGTTATGTTATGTGCTAATTTTCGCTCATAGCTTCTTTTAGATTCAGTTGTAGCTGCATTAAATGCCACTTTGTAATTTGTGTAATCTTCATCCTTTCTTGTGTGCCTATAAACTCTCCACATAATTTGCTTGTACACTATTTTTTTAACAGCTTCTTTTGTTAAGTGTTTCTTTCTAGACCATTTTCCTTGTTTTTCAAGGGAACAAATTGATCAATGATACTCTCAATTTCACATTTTAGAATGTTCCAACATTCAGTTGCAGTCTTATTCCTCAGCATGTTATCAAAATCTAGCTTTGCTAAGTGTTTTCTCATATCTTTATATTTACCTTTGTGGAAGTTTCTCCTGTATTTTTTTTGCATTCTGATTTTCTTTGATGTCAAAATGTATTTGATTATGATCACTGTTACCAAATGGTTCATGTATTTTGACATTGTCCACTAATACATTTTGTGAAGACAAAACTATATCTAATACATTCTCTCCCCTAGTTGGTTCTAGCACGTGTTGAGTAAGGAAGTCATCCTGTATTAAAAATAGAAACTATTGGTCCTCACCACCATACTCTCTAAATACATGTACTCTCTAGACATTCCCTTTACTCACTTCCTTTGTAGCGTTTTGTGTCATCCTCTTCATTTATGTTTGCACTTTGGTAAACTAATATAATAGTTAAAAACAGCTTTATCACAATCTGCTTCCCTTTTTAATTTTATTTCATAAGCCGAAAAAGATTCTTTAACATATAAAATAACTCCCCCTCCCCTTCTTCCGATTCGATCTCTCCTAAACATTACGTATCCTGTCAGTCTAAATTCAGCATCTGCTATATCTTTGTTGGCCCATGATTCGGTTATACCAATTATGTGAGGGTCAATATATTCTACCATAATGTTTAATTAGTTTTTCTTATTTACTTTGCTCTTTGCATTTAAAAACAAGCATTTATAACCATCTTCAGAAATGCTTTCAGGACATTGTGTTACTGATTTGTGTGTACTAGTGATTTCTTGTCCTGTTTAAGGTGCCTCTAAGTACCCCCATGCACTTTTAATGTAAACAATGTTTGCTGCCAAAAATATTTTTGATTCTACCCATGCCACTGTCGATTGTTGCTGAGAGTTCATTCGCAAACACTGCTGCACCTGAAACCCATCCCTGATGAACGTGTATGCCTCCCAACAAAACATCTCCACAAAGCCAACTTCCTCTCCCCTACACAGCTGTTGAACTAGCATAACAAGAGCAGTTTTAATTTAAGCAACAGAAAGAAACATGCCAACAATGGTGAAGGTCACAAATGTGATAAACGCAGCAACAACATATTTGGGAAATATGCTGTCTAAAATCAAATATTCACAAAGGTGCTGGTACAAGACAAACTTACAACAACCTCCCAAACAAATGATAACAATGTCCGAAACGAACGTCAACAACATCCCAAACAAATGACAACACCCCAAAAATCAAAACTGTCATCAAATCTAACTCCAGGCTGTGGCGGCTGGTGCGAAATTCTGGCTCAGCTTACATATCGGCTTTTGCGTATCAATAATAAGAAACTGTTTTATTTGCATTTAACTTAGGGAACAATTTATATCCGGGGTGGAATGTTGATTTCAGAGATGTTGGTTATATAGAGTCTGGTGAAATGTTGCTGTCAGAAATGTTGATTATATAGTCTGGTGGAATATTGCTGTCAGGAATGTTGGTTATATAGTCTGGTGTAATGTAGGTGGAATATTGCTGTCAGGAATGTTGGTTATATAGTCTGGTGTAATGTAGGTGGAATATTGCTGTCAGGAATGTTGGTTATATAGTCTGGTGTAATGTAGGTGGAATGTTGCTGTCAGGAATGTTGGTTATATAGTCTGGTGTAATGTAGGTGAAATGTTGCTGTCAGAAATGTTGGTTATATAGTCTGGTGTAATGTAGGTGGAATGTTGCTGTCAGAAATGTTGGTTATATAGTCTGGTGTAATGTAGGTGGAATGTTGCTGTCAGGAATGTTGGTTATATAGTCTGGTGTAATGTAGGTGGAATATTGCTGTCAGGAATGTTGGTTACATTTGGTGTTATAAAAAATATATAACTTAATTTAATTTAACCCATTTGTGGAAATTATTTATTGCATTAAAACTTTTAAAACAGATTAAATTCTTTAATCACTCCAGATTGGTGCTAAGTTCATGTCTACAGGGTGCCAATTTTGGCCAATTTAATGAGTAGATTATGAGTATATATCAGGAACTGTGTTGATAATAATGATCTGTGACTGCAGTAACTTTGGCTTGTTTCAAGTTGACTCTCACTCTGACTTTAGATGACTGTCATTCTACTTTCTGTGTTACTTAGATGACAGTGCTGCCAGTGACAAGAATTCAGCTGAATGACGAGCAGATCAAGTTTATCACCAATTTGCCCTCAAAGAACCGAGACTGTTTCATTGACGTTGAGCTTAGAGCCAACGATGAAGAGTCATTTCCTGGCAACATGCACGGTGAGCTGGAAGTGGTTTTTGACTGTGTCATCACAAGCTTTCTGTCGGCTGAGTGATACCAGAGCTTACTGTAAATTCTCTATTTGTAGCCATGGCTTCAATTACAATAGTGTGTAGCTGAATTGATGATGATGACGGCAAAGGTGGGGTGCGGCTTTAAATACAATAACAGGGCATCATTTTTAGGCGAACGATCGCTCTCGCTCCCTATCGCTCGTGCAAATTAATAATCTAGGGAGCGATTCATCGCTCGCTCAATTGCTAAAATTGCTCGCTGTCTGCAAGTGTTCGTCTTGACAAGGAGTTTCTTGAGTATTAGATTCACTAAGAAAGTCTACTCTCTTTATAACGAAGTGTTCGGACTCCAATAGTCAGAGTTCACGTATCATCCTTCACCGGCGATGGCGATCGCAGCCCGCTGCACCAAGATTGCAAAAACGCCATTGAAGCTACGATGTGCTTGCCGCGTGGTTTATAAAGAAGTTATCAAATGAGTGGACCAGCGTCAATGTGTATTATCTTTAAATGTCACATACTCTTGTATGTCAAGCTGAATAAAATACATGTACAGGTATGGAATAGATAAGGAATCAACAATATTTCGTTACGATCTGATTGACCAACTAGGCTGTAATGGCAATCGAAAATAATAACCTGGATCCAAACTACCAAACACGCATATGAGTTGACAAGGAGTGTAAAAGTTGATTAAACATTGAAAACAACAATTTTAATAATTGTTCCACTTCGTCTTTCAAACGCTCTGAACACATAAATTCACAATGCACATCTCCGGTACCACTTAACATCAATTCACTGTTTCATGTGCGGATGACGAATTCATATTTTTGCGCACCGAGTTTCAGTTGTGCGTTTGATTTCCGCAACATCGATGTTGCGCATGGTTTCATGTTTTGATGTTTTAAGCTGCGTTACTTTTATGAGGAGTTCCAAGCATAACGTTCACTGGTACAAGATACAGTGTTATACGAATACACGAATACGTTTATTTCAGGTAAAAAAAAAACCCATGCACCTGGTATTCTATGCAGGTGGTCCCATTAACCCTCACTAGTAAACTGTCTGCAAAATAGACCAATCTATCAATCATAGGTTGCTAGTGTTTGTGCCATTTGATGTTAAATTCGTGAATTACCAAGCAATGTAAAACCCGCGAATCTGAACAGGATATGTTAACATGTGTTTCTTGCAATAATAATAATATATTTATTCGTACTACAAAGTGTACAATTACATTATAACAACACGTGCAATTACACTGTACATCGATCAGATAGCAATGACATCAGCTCGACACTGCTGAGAAAGATATGTTATATACATTCTCTATATCACACAACACATCTTTTATAATTGACACTTAGCAGCAACCCTACGTGCGATGCCTCCCTCCCCGGGTACCCGGTAGTTCGGAGAATAACGGTCAAGCCTTGCTGATTATGTAATCAACATGCATTGCTATTCCCTCTTTGGAGACAATTGCATTTACAACAGACTGTGTTATAATCCCCTGGAAAGTTGTGTGAAGTCAGCAGTGCACAACCCCAGAAACAACACAAAAGTAAATAAACAATGTCCAGGCTTGTTGAAGTGAATGCGCTAACAATTGATCAAATGCTTATGAGTACCAGGGCAGTAGGCCAACGATGACACAATACTAACTACAACTTTCTAAGAAATAGGTAAAACCACAATATCCATTCTCACCAGCTGCATCCAGCTGATCGAGACGTCCAGTTAATACATAGTTACCGGCTGTCACTCAAACACCTTTGAAGTTGAAACAGCTGGCACAACAACAGACAGAAACAGCTATACCCCGGGTAGTCTTTTTAACCTGCTGCAATACATGCAACGCATGTTTTACTAATGCATAGGCATCAACGTTATACGTGCTTCTAAATAAAACGTCATACAAACAAAACTTCTCAACATATTTGAATAATTTTAGCTTTGTTGTATAGCCTACATGTATGGCTACATTTCTCCCACTGGGTGTTTGGACATTCAGCCACCCAGTTATTATCTGGTAGCACGGTGATAATTCTTTATCTTTGTTTTCCGTTTTGACGAAATTCACATAGTAATATTCCCATGATTATATAATGTGGTGTAGTTATTATCATTGCATTACATTAAAGACTCAGCAATAAAGAGGAAAGTCGGGGTTTATGTCAAAAGTCGGGGTGCAGCTTTAATTAGGGATGCGGCTACAAATAGAGAATTTACGGTATATGGCATTGCCCCGTTTGTCTGCCTTGTATAATCAAATTATTCTTGCTATCTTCTGTGTCATGTCAAACCAGGCATGTGTGTTGTGTTTGTTATAGTTGTGTTTTGTTTATGACACGTCATCTGTGTGTTACTGTTGTGTTGTGTTTATGTGTTATGTTTTGTTATTTCTAATCTGAATGTTGTGTTTGTGAGCTGAGTTTTGTGATTGTGACCTGTGCTTTGTATCCCAAGCCTTGTGTTTGTTGCCTCAGCACTGTGTTTGTGACTAGAGCGTTGTGTTTGTGAGCTGAGCTTTGTGTTTGTGACTAGAGCATTGTGTTTGTGAGCTGAGCTTTGTGTTTGTGACTAGAGCATTGTGTTTGTGACTAGAGCGTTGTGTTTGTGACTAGAGCGTTGTGTTTCCAGGAGCCAACTGCAGTGAGTCCCTGAGCCGTGCACACAGCAAGGTGTGGCTGAGTCCCTTCCACTGTGAGGTCTCCCTCAGTCGCTCTCTGCCCAACTTCATTGTAGAAGACCTGGTCCAGGCCACTCCCGAGTTCAACCCAAAGACAGGTAAAATCCTTCTTTTCCCACAGGGTTCTAGGGTGGCATGTGAAAGTGGAATGTCTGCTGCTGTGTTTGCTGCAACCGGCTGTCATCAGTTCATCATACATGTTAAGTTTCAGAAATGCCAATCCAGGAGATTTAGACGTAAATCGGAGGGTCTCAGAAAATTGGGGATTTATACGGTAGTCTCGGAAAATCAGGCCAATCAGAACCGGTATTGACCATTTTCTGTTGACTGAGAAAAACATACTCGAGTCAGCCGGAAATAAAACCTAATTAGGCCATGTCGAGTTCGGAAAATAACATAGAAAAAAATTGTTTTGGTTTCACTGAATATCCAGGAGATTGGTTCTCCTTTCCAGGAGATCAGGAGATTTGGTGGATTTCCAGGAGTCTCCCAGCGAATGCAGGAGACTTAACATGTATGAGTTCATTTGTCATCAGCTTCACTTCGTGTGTGCATTCATGCCATTGTGTATGTGTGCATGCGTGCATGTTCACACATGCACATGCACAATAATACACTCATTCCAGCAGGCCAGATTTTGACATCTGCTGTATTTGGACAGCTCCTCCGTGATGCCCTGTCACTGTCTTTGCACCTGAATGGGAATTTCTTCTCAAGTTAATCTAGTATTCATGTATGGAAAATACCTGGTTGTAAGTTTGTCTTGCACCAAGATCTTGGTGACTTGTCATAGTTTAGTAGTGTAAACGTGTAATAATAGTCATGTGATTGACAGGTACTCACCAGTGTCGACTGACCCAGGTGCTGTCACATGACCTGCAACAGGTCAGCACGTTGGACGCTGTTGTCCAACTGCGAGCGGTCATCTCTGACCGACCTGGTCAACCAGAGGTAGCATCTGAGTTTCTCTCCATTCCGTTGGTTCCTGCTTTCCACATAGCGACATCAGAGTTACATCTCAGTAACCTGTTGCCCAAAGTGAGGCTGCGTGTGTCCGCTGTCCATGCTGTACGAGAAACACTCAAGGTACGACACTGCAGTGGCAGTGTGCTAAAGATAAACTTTCATTTTCAAGTGTTTTTCCCAGTTATTATTTTATGTAGCCTCTGAAAAAAATGTAGAAGAATAGAATTGTTTTGACTTGACCCTAAGAGACAATTCTAACAAGAATCCATGGGAAATTATAGTATTTTATACAGTATTAAAATATGATGCATATAAAACATGGTGCATAACAAAGTATAGTTGGGAGATTCCACCAAAACTGTCACAGTCACTCTTAAAGAACCACCATATATATACTAAAATAAGTTAATAAGCCATACAAAAATACTTAGCAGTGAAAGATCTATATGCACATATATATTCATTTGTGATATGCCCAAAATGCCACAAGTTGTATATACGTGTATGTATGTGTGTGTGTACATGCATGCATACATCCATAGATACACACTAGTGCCCTGCGCGGGCGGGGCTTTTGGTCCAGGCCCGCAGCCCGCAGGCTGCGGGCCGGGCCTCTACATAATCTCCCGGGCCGGGCCGGGCCTGGGCCTACATACTGCCGGGCCGGGCCTGGGCTGAAAACAATTTAAACACATCGGGCTTGGGCCGGGCCTGGGCCTAGTGTGAGCGGGCCGGGCCGGGCTTGGGCTGTGCCTGGACATAATAAAAATATTCATACAAAACACCGATTATTACTTTATTTTTTTAAATAAAAACTGATTATAAATTGTAATTCTGTTTAATGAATGCTTAAACTTATTTGTTTAGTATTATATAGTTGCAAATTGAGACCTTGCATGGAATCTAATGACCCCATAAGTTCACTTGGCTGGAAGTAGCCAGCCCCAAATGTTTACTTTAGAAATATTTGCAGAGGCAATCAAGCCATGATTAACAATCAACTTATCACCCTTTGACCATACCAGTGGACATTCTATTGTCTAGGTCTTCCCTCCAAACATTGCCCACCTGAAAGACCTGCCCACTGCCAAGGGCACACTAGGCCACTAGCCCACTACCCAGTACCCAACCCAGTTGGTAATTGGTATTTCTCCCCAGTCCTAATTCATTCACACTTGTACTAATTCACACATGTCTGAACCTGTCTGTCTCAGGCTAGTGGCTGCAGACCTGCTGGAAATGCCACTGGGTGTCAGTGCCAGTGGGTGACATTTAATTGAAATATCATATTAAATTATGTTAACTTAGTTGAGCTAATTCAATTAACAATATAAATTGGGATTATGGCTTGCATATGGATTAAGTCAGGGTTAGATAAACAAATATCCTACCCTAACAATAAACCAATACATTAAAGCCAAATATAACAAATGTTACCATATCTAATAGTAATGACACTAAGAAGTTTTTCTTTATTTTTCTTCAGGATATTCGTAAGTTTGAAGAAGTTGGTGGTGCTGAATTTTTAGAACTCATCCAGCACACTATGGACCTTTTTTATTTAATAAAACAATAAGTATGTTTTACAGTTTATTTGTTTTTCGTCTTTGTTATAAGATTATAGGTTTATCTTCTCTAAACTTAGCGGGCCGCGGGCTTACCCATCTTTGGCCCGCGGGTATGGGCCGGGCTTGGGCCTGAAACTTGCGGGCCGGGCCGGGCCGGGCCTGGGCCAAACATTCACGGTCTGGGCCGGGCCTGGGCCTAAATTCTAGTTTGCGGGCCTGGGCCGGGCCGGGCTTGAAAAATTATTGCGGGCCTGGGCCGGGCCTGGACTCTAACTGCTAATTGCGGGCCGGGCTTGGGATCAAATTCTAGGCCCGCGCAGGGCACTAATACACACACACATATTTATTCATGACATGCCCAAAATGTATAACCAGCCATGCACTAAGATGTTGATTGACTGTGTACGCAGGTGACTTCTAGTGACGAGGCCCTGCTGGAGGTGCTGTCACCTGTCATCAACGAACAAGAACAGACGATCCACTTCCCAGTTGCGTTGAACAATCTGGAGATACTCGCTGAGAAGACATCCATCTTGGCTGAGTTGTTGGTTGTGTGCTCCAAGACCAGGCAGAAACAGACGGTGGCGGTGTCTGTGAAACTGATTGGACAGACAGCGGACGAGTACAAGTCAGGTACGAGGGCATTGCTGGGGCTGCTCCCAAGTATTGCATTGTATCCACTATTGAGTTGTTCTGTTGTCACTTTTGTTTCTTGTGCCACATAGTAACCTTTTTTTCTGCCACATGATTATCTACCTTGATTTTCTAGTATGCGTAAACTGTAATAATATGTGTTATTGTGCCATTTACCATGCTGTTACATACACCACTCTTCATCAGGGATATAACTTGGTATTATGTTAACAAACAATGATGGGGCATATGAAGGCAAATAATGATGGGGCATATGAAGGCAAATAATGATGGGGCATATGAAGGCAAATAATGATGGGGCGTATGAAGGCAAATAATGTTGGGGCGTATGAAGGTAATCGGCAGTGTTTTTTATTTAGGAATTTTTCATAATAGAAAAATTATTTTAAGCAGGTCAGGTGAAAGCTTTGAAATTATTATTTTTTGTTGATTTTACTCACTTAGAACATCTAGGTATAGGATAAAATGCCAGTTAGATAGGCAATGGTTTGTACAACATGTCACTATGCTTGTCTGTCAGGCCATCCGTCCGGGTGTTGCAGTTTTTACACTTGTTTCAGGTTTACAATCGTGGTGGCGCCACCTGCTGCATCAACTTGCTAAGAACTATCCAAACATCATCTTCCTTCTGTTATGTATTGTTGCCACGGCAGCGTGCATATTTATCGGTGAGTTTACATCTATGCTAGGAGCTTGTGTACCGTGTCAGTGCTTCATGTTTGAAAACAACAGGCGAGCGATAAATCACTTGCCTAAATATGCCAAATTAATTTAGGCGAGCGATTTGTTAGTTGTTTTTTTACCATGTGGTGGCGCCATCATTCCCCATTCGGATTCTGCCATTACGTTGCCGTGATATTTTAATTGGTACTTGTTGACACTATAACATTTGTACAATGAAATAAATGTTGGAGATGTGAGTCATGAATTTATGTGTTCAGAGCGGTTGAAAGACAAAGTGGATTAATTATTAAAATTGTCGTTTTCAATGTTTAATCAATTTTTGCACTGTGTGTCAACTCATATGCCTGTTCGGTAGCTCAGATCCAGGTTACTATTCTCGAATCCCATTACAGTGTAGTCGGTCAATCAGATCGTAGCGAACTGTTGTCGTTCCCTCGTCTATTCCATAACTGTACATGTATACGTGTATTTTAATCAATTCGACATACAACAGTATGTGACATTTAAACATAATACAGCCTAGTTGGTCAATCAGATCGTAACGAAATATTGTTGATTCCTTATCTATTCCATACCTGTACATGTATACATGTATTTATTCAGCTCAACATACAACAGTATGTGACATTTAAAGATAATACACATTGACGCTGGTCCACTCATTTGATAACTTCTTTATAAACCACGCGGCCAGCACATCGTGGCTTCGTTGACGTTCTTGCAATCTTGGTGCATTGGCCTGCGATTGCCACCCCTGGTGACGGATGATATGGAAACTCCGAATATTATACCCCGAACACTGCGTTATAAAGAGGGTAGACTTTCCTAGTAAATCTAATACTCCAGAAACTCCTTGTCGAGACGAATACTTGCAAACAGCGAGTGATTTTAGTAATTTACGGGAGCGATAAATTGCTCCCTAGATTATTGATTTGCACGAGTGACAGGGAGTGAGAGCGATTGCTCACATCAAACGTGAATGACTGCTGTATTTTTGCAAAAGCTAAACATAGTGAGTGGAATATATAATTTTTCTGTCGATATTATGTGTTTGAATATTATTGGGAATTATTTCAGTAGGAATTTGTAGAGTTAAGATTTTTAATGTAAATGACATGATTAAAATTGTTTCATTTGCTCACACCAACCCTGCTTGATAATAGGTATGACAGCCTTCCTTCCATCTTTCTTTCATTTGCTATGTGTGGCTTCATATTTGACTAACATATCAATATGTTTAGCTTTATTACCCGTATTGTTGAAAACATTAGTGTTCCACTAAACATTATTTATAATGTTACTCTATTTTGTATTCAGCTTACCATGCTGTCCTGGGACAACGCTACCAGGCGGCGACACCGCAGGCTGGAGCCTTCCTCAACCCGACCTTCAGCCCTAATCACTTCGGTAAGGGATTTGGGTTGCCAGCAACGCAAGCTAAATTTTGGTTAAAAAAAACCAGATAGTTCTTTTGTAAGATAGATGTGCCCAAGACGGGAGGTACAGGGGTCACTGTGTACAGCAGGAGTCAATGTGTACAGCTAGGGTCATTGTGTACAGCAAAAGTCATTGTGTACAGCAGTTAGCATTTCATGTGTGTGCTTTTGCGTCTGAAACTGTGAAAGTGAATTTATTATAACAATAATTACAAGTTTGCAGGAACATTATCCTGATAATATAATAGACTTTTAATAATTGCGAATCCAGATTTTCTGCAACTGTCATCTTTATATTGTACTGTTTTGTAGTGGCTGTAAATATGCTGTGACCTGTAAACAGCATAAAGCAACTGAGTTTAGACATGTTTTCTGACTTATGAAAATAGCCCTTAAAAATCAGGTGCTGTGTACCCAGTCTTCCTGGATCACACTCTTACTCTGTTGACGTTGCATGTTCTTCTGCAGCGATGCCTGGATCAAGTTATCACACTCTGTTGACGTTGCATGTTCTTCTGCAGCGATGCCTGGATCAAGTTATCACACTTTGTTGATGTTGCATGTTCTTCTACGGCGATGCCTGGATCAAGTTATCACACTCTGTTGACGTTGCATGTTCTTCTGCAGCGATGGCTGGATCAAGTTATCACACTTTGTTGATGTTGCATGTTCTTCTACGGCGATGCCTGGATCAAGTTATCACACTCTGTTGACGTTGCATGTTCTTCTGCAGCGATGCCTGGATCGAGTTATCACACTTTGTTGATGTTGCATGTTCTTCTACAGTGATGCCTGGATCAAGTTATCACACTCTGTTGACGTTGCATGTTCTTCTGCAGCGATGCCTGGATCAAGTTATCACACTTTGTTGATGTTGCATGTTCTTCTACGGCGATGCCTGGATCAAGTTATCACACTCTGTTGACGTTGCATGTTCTTCTGCAGCGATGGCTGGATCAAGTTATCACACTTTGTTGATGTTGCATGTTCTTCTACGGCGATGCCTGGATCAAGTTATCACACTCTGTTGATGTTGCATGTTCTTCTGCAGCGATGCCTGGATCAAGTTATCACACTTTGTTGATGTTGCATGTTCTTCTACAGTGATGCCTGGATCAAGTTATCACACTCTGTTGACGTTGCGTATTCTTCAGCAATGATGCCTGGATCAAGTTATCACACTCTGTTGACGTTGCATGTTCTTCTGCAGCGATGCCTGGATCAAGTTATCACACTCTGTTGACGTTGCATGTTCTTCTGCAGCGATGCCTGGATCAAGTTATCACACTCTGTTGACGTTGCGTATTCTTCAGCAATGATGCCTGGATCAAGTTATCACACTGTTGACGTTCCATGTTCTTCTGCAGCGATGCCTGGATCACCCTGGATGTCACCACTGAACACCAGTGGCTCCCCCACACGGCTATGGAGTGTTGACTACGGCCCATACAGTGAAAGTGGCTCCCCCTATAGGCGTTCACCACTACAGCGCAACTCACCACAAAAATAATGACCTTTTCTTGATGTGTTCAGTAATGGGTGATCTTTACGAAGGAGTATGTTGGTGTGTCTGCAGACTCACTGGTGTCCATGTTTTTTATATGAGAGAATATTTTTTTACTGCGAATTGACATGGGAATATTTGTGAGACATTGCTGAAGAAATGTGCCAGATGTGTCATAAGCGATTGAATAATCAGGTATAGTAAGATATAGAAAGTACACCACAGTTACACTACCTGCTTCCATTTCACTGGCATGTGCGAAAGTTGGCAAACTAGTTACTTTTTAATGGAAGAAAATATTTTCAAGCAACAATGTTGTGGTATTGATTACACTTGTTGGCACCATATAAACGACTCTGATACAGGTGCATAAACATTTTCAGAAACTGTCAATATTGATAGTAAGGATTATGCTTGCCGTAGGGTTAAACAAGTTGAATGTGATTTTGGTGAAACTTGCCCAGCATATTAGTTAAATAATGATGGTGGATGCAATAAATTCTACAATCATAAGAAAGATTATAATAGTTGTCAGTTCTTGTGTCTCACAATCTTTGGCATCACCAACCGTGGTAACTTTAACCACCGAGTAACTACGAATGTTAAAGGTGATGTGCCACCTAGTTTTTATTGTAAGGTACAGTGCTGCTACCTGGTGATCATAATGCACTTTAAATGTTCTGTAGCATGCGTAGTGGCTGCCACTTACATCTAGTGCTCAACAGGTTATTAGGATTTCATAATATTGTGTACAGTCACATCCAGTTGTATGATGTAGATATTGTCAACTTGCCCTAAACTAATTATATTGTCAAAGAGTAAAAGGTAAAGGTATGTTCTTATATGGCTCAGTATCCAGTCCTTACGACTTTTCAGAGCGCTTTACACTTCACCCCTGGCAGACCTGTTCATTCCAACACAAACTTTTCCTCGTAAGCATACAGCCACGCTGCAGTTACTGCGCCAAGACTATTCATTTACCTGTTCACCACTATATATATACCAAGGTATTCATTTAGACAGCTCAGTGAACTGGAGCAACATGGTGTGAACAAAACAGCCCAAGCTTTGAAACAACAACAAGAGGATTTGAATCCCGGTTATAAACAATAGGAATGACTCGGTATCATTACACTGATCAAAATTCATTACATTGTCAGTACAATTCATACTTGGTCTTTTACAAATGATTAAGCAACCATTGACTGACTGACATGGTTTTGGACAATGTCACCTACGTGTTTAATTGTCATTTCATAGATTCATTACAGCATGCATAGCTCCAGCACACTGGTTGTTGCTCTTGGCCTCTGTAGCACTACTGTACACTGGTGGCCAGCTGTTTCTGTGCTAATTAACTCATTTGGAAGGGCTTAATTATGAATAACTAATCCCAAATTGTGGAAGTTATTGCACCAAAAACACTTAGAAGTTATGTTCTCGTTGTTTCACAATTTGGGTGAAGCTGGCTTCAGAGGCTGGCAGCTTACAATGCTGATTTTGAGTTTTGCTGTAATTAAATTAAAATTACACTATATACATTAACATTATGAAATTAATACTTGCCCAAGTTCAATGAATTGTGTTGATTTGTATAAATGTTTTACATTGTGGAACTAGACCAGTTTCATATGTGGAGTTAGGATCGATACAAATCAGTGTAAAATGTAATGTTTTGTTTATACAAAGTGTCTGGTTAACTAAGGGTATTCAGCCAAGCCAAGATCAGCGTCATTTATGGTTTAGTACTGTTACAAGTTACAGGTGTACATTTTTGGTTTAGTAGTGTTACAGTTACAAGTTACAGGTGTACATTTTTGGCAAAACCTGTCTTGTTTGTGATTTTTCAACAAACATTATTTTACAATGTCCATGAAAAAATTATTTCATCTTTAAATATAAAAATTCAGGGGAGCCATAAAGCACTTTTTATTTACACTGTTTTCAATGTTCAGAATTGTTAGGTCAGCTGGAAAATGTCAAGAAATTCCTGTAGTGTCTGTAACAGTGTTCTGATAAGAGTCATCGTGAGGAATGTTAAATTATGTATCATATCAGTCCATCGTACCCGTGTACCATGACCAATACAAAATTATATCCACACACCCATCCTACCCCAATAAAACTATTTCATATTCTGTAGTGTTCGTAATGCAGAAAGTCTTTAAAGTTAATAAACATTTATGAACTTTTTAGCAACAAATTAGATTATTTAGATAGTTACATTTATGTTTCTTTGTGGTTAAATAATTACTTTTACAAAGAAATAATTGTTTAATAACCCGATAGAAATATCTCACATTTGTCACTTGAGAATCACCTGGAGCATAATTGATCAAATAAGATTTTTAGCAAGGTTGTGTCTATAAATTTCTCCCCAAAAATAGAATGGTTCCATGATAAGTTCTTGAGATACAGCAATTTGAAGTTAGTTTGCAGAAATGCTGATGCTATAATAGTTATAGATTAGGTTCTGAAAAATATTCATTAACTTCAAATTACTCTATCTCAAGAACTTATATTTGGACCATTACAATACTTTGCTTGAAGCTTGTTGATACAATGACCTTCCTAAAGATCAAAAAATTTATTAATTTTGGGTATGTCAAATGTCAAGGTCAGTAACCTTTGCAACAAGATATTATTCAACTGCCATGTGATGCACATCTGTGGACAGGACAATTTCTTAGCTTTATTTTAAGACCAACATCAGTACCATTAGGGCCAAATTTATGTATACATGTGTTAAGATTTAATGTGAAATTGTGGGAAAATAGCCAAAAACTCACTTAAAATTGCTATATCTCAAGATCTTATAAAGGTCCCACTCAATTTTTTTTAATGAAACTTGATGTGGTGACCTTGCTGATAACATTTTATAAAAATTTGGATTTACACATTTTGGGTATACCAGGTCAAAATCGGTGACCTTTACAAAATGTTTCAACTGCCATGTGATACACCTATGGATAAGACAATGTCTTTAAGACCAATATTAGTAATTGAGCACCATTAGGGCCAAAGTTATGTGTACATACATATTAAGAGGAACATATTTGTTTGCCTTTTTTATCATTAATATGCAATAACTCTAAACTATTTCACTCACAAGTCTGGAAATTGACAAAAGTAAATTTCAGTACAGGTCCAACATGTGTACCTAATTTAATTAAAATCGGAGGGTGTTGAGAAAATGTTAGCCTTTTCTGGGTTGATTTCATATGGAATGACCCCAGTTTTATACTATATTATTCCCAAAACATAAAATAGCATACTGGTATTGTATTCTAAATAATATCTTCATAAACAAGTTATTGTATTAAAACAAGTTTTTCATCCATACGAGATGGTTTATTTTATGGAAAAGGTCTTCCGTCCATAACGTAATGTCCATAACACTGACTGATTTTCCAACATATGATCAAACACAACACAAAAACCAAACACGAATACCCCAACAAAAATTTGGGGGATATTCGAATGTTATCAAAGTTGATTATAAAAAAGAAATTAAACCAATACATCGACTTTTATTTTTGGACCAAAACGTAGTGTTTGACACGCTGATCTTGACTAGGATGTGGACATATCGTCACACGTTATTAAAATGTACAGAGCTTTGAATGATGCTAAGGGTAGTTACTTTTGACTATGTTGTCAAGTGAATGCAATATTAGTTCTGCAGTCTTCCTTAGATTTGAGTATATGAATAATCTTTTGAAATAATTATGTAACTGTTAACTGATTGGCGAGTAACAATGTATGATATTTTGTACCTGTAGGTAATAAAGTTGTCTAAACCAAGTACATGTGTACTACTATCCTTAATCTACTATGGAACTGTTTGTATAATTCATATGTCTAATTCCACCAGCATCGCTTCCTCTCCAGTGCCTTCATTCACATCTTTCTAAATATGACATTTTTATTGATGTGACAATTTGTTAATACGATTACACTTTTGTGACCTATTTACAATATTTTCCCATCACTCTTTTTCCAGATTATTGTTTCTGTCCAATCCCAGATCCACATCAAATTTATCAATGTGTCTCAACCATGGATTTCACACATATTCAATTCAAATTGGCCTTTGCCCGTATAATTTCAGTTGTTGGTAAAGTATGCATTTATTGCAGCCTTCAATCAACCACCTCGCACACAATCCTAAACACCAAGATCATGTCTTAGTTACGAACATTCAGCATTTCCTAGAAAAACTAGCATGTTGACCATTATTATTTTTGTAGCATATATGGCAAATTAAAACATGAAAGTTTGAAACACAACCAATGTAATAATATAATACAATTCAAAAAATCCTATACATCCCATTTTTATGATAACAATTTCTTATTCCATATGTATTTGTGAACATGCTACTGCAATATGATACCAATTTAACAGTACAAATGCTGGTACCAATTTGCTAAATACTGAAAACCTTGAAGAAGCTCTCATGAAATATCATCATCTGTTGAAACCATGTCCACTGTTTTGGCAAAAGTATACACTGCATTCCGATTCTGTGGTGCCGTTTAACAATTGATTTTATTATTTGATTGGTGGTCAAAAGGCTAATGAACAGTTTAGTGATCAAAATAGCCCAAAGGTATCAATTGACAAAACACCAGAACGCACACACATGTATACAAAATATAACTACACATACAATTTACTCTTCCACAGTAGCAGTTTCATACAAAATACAAGCTTCAAAGACGTGTACATCTATTAAACAGGGATATATGTATATATAATATTAAATACATCAGTCAAATATCACCTGACAACAAATGCAACATGAAGCCATTAATTTGTAACAAGGAGCCCTGTAACTACACAATTTATAATTAAAGGTCCTCAATTAGATGTTTCACTCCTCATGTTTCAGACGCATTCCATGGGGAAAACCTATGTATATATAATATTAAATACATCAGTCAAATATCACCTGACAACAAATGCAACATGAAGCCATTAATTTGTAACAAGGAGCCCTGTAACTACACAATTTATAATTAAAGGTCCTCAATTAGATGTTTCACTCCTCATGTTTCAGACGCATTCCATGGGGAAAACCTATCCAGTATCCACTATGACATGCTAGCTCATTTCTAAATTTATAATTTTTGACTAGCCCAGTCAAAATAAAAAAAATTACAAAAGTGGTCCAGCGCTATACACTATAGTAGAAGGCTATTTACACTTTCACAAGTTACCCGATCGAAGTCAATTGTTTTGATTGTATCAATACAAACATGAATGTGAACAATGAAACTGATGCTATCAATATGAACATCAACGAACCTTTGATGCTATCAATATGAACGTCAACGAACCTTTGATGCTATCAATATGAACATCAACGAGCCATTGATGCTATCAATATAAACATCAACGAACCTTTGATACTATCAATATGAACATCAATGAGCCATTGATGCTATCAATATGAACATCAACGAACCTTTGATGCTATCAATATGAACATCAACGAACCTTTGATGCTATCAATATGAACATCAACGAGCCATTGATGCTATCTATATATACTTCAAAGAACCTTTGATGCTATCAATATGAACATCAACGAGCCATTGATGCTATCAATATAAACATCAACGAACCTTTGATACTATCAATATGAACATCAATGAGCCATTGATGCTATCAATATGAACATCAACGAACCTTTGATGCTATCAATATGAACATCAACGAACCTTTGATGCTATCAATATGAACATCAACGAATCTTTGATGCTATCAATATGAACATCAACAACCTTTGATGGTATCAATATGAACATCAACGAACCTTTGATGCTATCAATATGAACATCAACAAACCTTTGATGCTATCAATATGAATATCAATTAACCTGATTCACAATGCACCAAACCAATCGAGGAGGGAATTTTAAATATATTCCTAAAAGTTCTCTGGTCTCTTTCAATCCGATTTCTGCATTAACCGACCTGTACTCTGCCATCACAACTGACTTAGATCAAACTAATTTTACAAAGAGTAATATCAGCTAATTAGTGAGATGATTTCTGATTGGCTTCAAGGTAGGTGTACTTGAGCATTGAGCATGTAAACTATCAATGTTAATGTCTCTGGATATGGCCGGCATACACTTCCTTCATCATCTACCAATATGAGCAAATGGTAGGACATACTACACTGCAATAATACTGCTTCTATCTACCACTAATCCCAGTTAGCTTCAAATGGCTACAAAAATACGTCACATGAAAGCTGTGTGCAGAACATGTTCGGGATAATGCTTTGACTATGTGACAACCAGGTCAAAACTTGCTAGTAAGTATGTGTGTGTGGTGTGAATGTGTGTGTGGTGTGTATGTGTGTGTGGCGTGTGATGTATGTGCGTGCATTCGTGTGTCTGCATGAAGCCAGTAAACATCAGTACACATTGGACTGTACAAAAACCAGGGATGTTTTCCATTATAAATTACGATATACTGTATACATATTCATGTATTTATGTGTACCGGTATGTGTGTGTGTGTGTGTGTGTGTGTGTGTGTGTGTGTGTGTGTGTGTGTGTGTGTGTGTGTGTGTGTGTGTGTGTGTATTTATACGTCTATATGTTGTGTATATATATAGTTATTTGAACAGGATATATTCAGAGCAAGTAGTGTAAAAGATTTAGAGTCAGGCATTAGTGGGTAGAAGTCAGTGTAATTTACAATTCCTTTCATTGCAATCAGTTACACAGTTGGATCACTCTTCACACAAGTGTTACAATTTATTATGATTATAATTCTAACTGAACCCAACCGTGACAATAACTAACATGGTTCATATACAAATATTATTCTCCTGACAGCAAACAAGCTCCTCAATCAGCACAACTACAGTGCGTGTCAAAAGCAGGCAAATGAGCTCATGTTCGGTGAATTCAAGAAGCAGATTCCTACGTGTGCATTCCTTGTGTGTGCACATCACATCTGTGGATTCGTTGCACTACCAGGCTTCTAGTGAATACCACAAAGCAGTGTCCACGTCTGTTGCAGACTTGAACCACCAAAAATAGAGCACACCATTGAAAAATAAAGTACACACTATCACATGTAAGTACACACCGTCAGAATTACGATAGGTCTCATGTCATTGTTTGATGTCAATACGAATGCTGGTATCTTCTAGCATTCTCGGGCTTAGAATTCATGACTATGTAGCATGAAACATGGCCCCTTCTCATAAAACACTGCATCCTCCGTGTAAGGAAACAGTAAGTCCTGTGATTGGTGCAAGGTTTCACTTCATAGGTCGTCTTCTTGACCAGGGTCATTGTCATCGAGGAACTTGACGTGTGTGAACGGGAAGTGACCTTTCTTGTCATTCAGTTCCCCTTCCCACTGCCCATTGATGTTCATTGCTGTCACGAGGATCTCATCTCCCACCTGGTCAACAAACACATATCAGAGTTCAATCATTAGCTATGATAGGACTATTTTAAAGGTGCCTCCTCAATTTGCTAATCTCATTTCAAATTAATTTTGCCAAAAAACAAACCTACATAGTATCCACTGCAACATGCTAGCTCATTTGTGCAACTTTTGTATGTAGTTTTTGTGAAATCATCAGACAAACTATCAAATTACTTAATGCTTGTTCAAGCATCAAGTGAAGTGAAAACCGAAATGCTGACAAATCACGATTTTTACGCAAAATTAATGTGAAATGAGACTAGCACAAAAATCGAACTGAGGAGGGATCTTTAATTGAGGAGGGACCTTTAATTGAGGGACCTTTAATATTCTCTAATGCTGTGTCTAAATGTGTTCTCAATATTCACACAAACTGGAAACAATAATAAGAAGTAGATGTATTTTAACAGGCAAGTGTGATAAACCATACTCCAAACTGATCACCAAACATACGTCTGCTTAGTAGTTTCAATAAAATCTTCACTGTCATACTGCTATATATTACTGATACGCACCTCGAGTCTAAGAGCTGATGTGTCGTAAGCACATGGCACTCGAGGTCGAGTGACAGTTGCTCGGGCCGGCAGACGTCGCTGATTCTACAAAACATACATATTTGTAATTATCAACTTTGTGACAGATTCTGGCTTCACATCACTGAACTAAATAAACACAACTTTAAATAAAAAATGTTTTAAATAGAAACACCAATATCTACTGGGGGCATTCCGTCTCAACCAAAATAAGAAAATCTTGTTGCACTCACATTTTTTAATTCAACCAGTTTTATTTTAATTCTACCAATTAATCTACAGGTCAACATAATCACATGTCAAACCATAGGGTTATAGCTGGAAGTTTTATTTCAAATTTTGGCAGATTATGTCGCCACTTTTCGGAAATCATGAATTTCTTGTTCTACTTAAAATACCAATAACTTAAAAAGCATCTATATATATGTTCGTCCACAAACAGGCACTGAAGTTGTGTGTTTTTATGTGCGAAATTGAGACTTTTGGTCCATATTTCAACAAAACATGTTAGAACATAAATGAATCTTATTTGAATACATACAGGTATGAGAAGTTTAGTTTGGATCAATAATACATACAGATATGAGAAGTTTAGTTTCTAATGTACGAGTTACTGATCTCCAAAGTTATTACATCGTGAAAAGTGGCCTAAATTTAGCAGCCAAAAATGCTATGTGGCCAATTTATTTTTATATGAAAGGCATGTATAATGCCTGTCTAATGCACCATATTTGGATTCCCTATTCCAATGGCTTCATGTTAAAAAAAATATTTCAAATATACGTATTTCATGTTTTTATCTAATCAATAGATTATAACACAGTATCAAATCCTACAGCTGATTATTCTACCTATTTCTGGTCTAGTAAGAAAATTATGTAAATATTGTTGTCAAATGCAAAAAAAAACTTCTGAATACATAGTTCTAGATTACATGTACCTGGGTCATTTCATGAGAAATCAACCAATTGTCAAAACGTTTTTTTTCTTAACTTGTAATCAACGACTAAGAACTAAGCATTTACATGCAAATTGTCTCTGTAACGTCTTAGTATAACGTGAACATGGGGTAAGCACCCCAAATCGTACCAATTCTTTTTTTACATTTTATGTGCCTCTAACTGGAGAAGTTTTCAAGTTATATATCTTAAATTTGTTGAAAATGTAGATATATTGGTACAGATTGTGAATGCAAAATTCTACAATGACAGGGTGTAGGGCAATGGGTATACTGGGTGCACAAAAATGGCGAAACAATTTTGTTTCTTAATATAATTTCAGCAGTATCATTGTTGTGTGTATATTACATTTTCAGAATAACTAACTTTTTATATATGTTATGACTTTCAGCACCCAAAATGAGAATTTGGGACAAGTCCTATGACCACCATTTTTCACTGTCTTAGTCCTTTACACAACATATTTAAATTTCAGGATGGTCTTCTGCCATTTATTTTTGATATTTTTGGCCAATTTTGTAGAAATTTAGCTGAAAATGCCATTAGGCAGAACAGTCATTTTCAGCTTCAATAAAAACTAAACGTAGGACAAGTCATGACCATCATTTCATTAACTGTGCTTCCACAGACATCTGGCGAAAGCCGCCGGTAGTGATAACAATGTGGTGCCACGTTGTGGCTAAAAACACACACATACTATAAATTATTTCTAAAGAGTCCACAAGGTGATGCCAACCGTAGCAGTTCTGATGTCATTTGCTTTTAGAGCGCCTTCACTCCTGAAAATCTGTGTTTTTGCACATGGTTTCACTTCTCAAAAAGTGGGTGTGCGTCTATTAGGTAGTGTGCTACTATTTGGGAATTATATGGTATATTGAAGCTGAAAATCACTGTTCTGCCTATGGTGTTTTTTCCTAAATTTATCCCAAACTGGCCAAAAATATCCAAAATAAATGTGGCAGAACACCATCCTAAAATTTAAATAGGTTGTTTACCTAATAAAAGACTATGCATAGTGAAAAAATGGTGGTCATAGGACTTGGTTATACTGTGTGTGCACTCAATGGTAGTCCATTGTGTAAAACAAAGACCTGTGTGTGCACTCACTGGTGGTCCATTGTGTAAAACAAAGACCTGTGTGTGTGCACTCACTGGTGGTCCACTGTGTAAAACAAAGACCTGTGTGTGCACTCACTGGTGGTCCATTGTGTAAGACAAAGATGTGTGTACACTCACTGGTGGTCCACTGTGTAAAACAAACACTTGTGTGTATACTCACTGGTGGTCCAACATGTAAAACAAAGACTTGTGTGCACCCTCACTGGTGGTCCACCATGTAAAACAAAAACCTGTGTGAGCACTCACTGGTGGTCCACTGTGTAAAACAAAGACCTGTGTGTGCACTCACTGGTGGTCCACTGTGTAAAACAAAGACCTGTGTGTGCACTCACTGGTGGTCCATTGTGTAAGACAAAGACGTGTGTACACTCACTGGTGGTCCACTGTGTAAAACAAAGACTTGTGTGTACACTCACTGGTGGTCCACCTTGTAAAACAAAGACTTGTGTGTACACTCACTGGTGGTCCACCATGTAAAACAAAGACCTGTGTGTACACTCACGGTGATCCATTGTGTAAAACAAAGACCTGTGTGTACACTCACAAGTGGTCCATTGTGTAAAGCAAAGACCTGTGTGTACACTCACTGGTGGTCCATTGTGTACAGGATCTGCTGACTCGACTGGCTCCGTGGTGCTTGGTACACTGACTGGCCGGGGCATGTATGACGCCCGTGTCTGGCGCTCCACCTCGGCATCGTACTGAGGCAACACGCAACACACTGTCAGTATCAACTTGTCACATGCGTCATCATATACACAAATACATGCAGGCCTACAATGGTTGTCAGTGGTTCAAGGAAAGATATCTGGATTTGTTAATCCAGACATTCAAGTGAATTGGAAGAGTATTTATCTTGTCGAGACAGATGCAACAGTAAGCATAATTAAGATCCACAAAAGTACAATTACCAATTGGAGTCAGAGCCACAATAAACTTATAAAGTAAATACCTTCTGACCCTGATGTAAGACACACCTTACCCATCATACCTTACCCAGACACACTGTACTACACACCTCCCTTCACCTAACCAGAGCAATCACTAAGAAGAAAGGAAACTTTCTGCAGCTGAGCTACATTACATTACAGTAGCCAGGAAAAAAGTCTGATAGAACTAGTACTTTTTCTATGTAAGGTTTGGGGACAAGGCCGGTGTCTCCGTTCCTGTTGCGGGCCATCCACCACTCATCCTCGTCTTTCTGAAGAATTGTCAGCAGGTCTCCCCTCTTGAAGGGCAGGTCTTCCGGGTCCTGCCAACAACAATTATAATTATGAACAATTCTATAGCATCTAAATTGTTGCAAATCTCAGCTCAGAGGTAACACACTAGAAGTTGGAGAACAAAAGGATTTGTCAACCTCAAAATTGATATACATTGTCAATAGATGGTTGAACCAACTATGGAGCTATGGCATGATTAAAAGATAAGAGTGCAATCAACAACAACCCACTATGGAGCCATGGAATGATTAAAAGATAAGTGTGCAATCAACAACATATGTATGTTAACTGCACCAACAAAACATTGTTTCAATCAGACATGAGACAGATTAATTAATAAAATAAGTGAACTGTGAAGACTCTAAACAATGTACAGTATGTCTACTTAGCCTGTTTCCATATAAGAAACAGCAATTAGAAAACAAATTATATTGTGTTTAGATATGAAATTACAGCATTACATTCTTCCTTATTGTCAGCGTCATTATTACAATCTTTCATTTCCATCAATTCACAAATCATATTTGCATAGTCATAACGTTTACACTGATATTCCACATTTCTTTACATTTATACTTAATAGTACTCATAGGCATATACAATAGTCCATGGCATGTCACGCAATATACATTATATCTTACATTCTGGCCCATAGTGGACTTATAAACAAATGCCGTTGTATTTGCTATATAAGTAACAACCATGTTGTCTGACAAGGCTACTGTTCTGTAAAACCTAAAGACCAAAGCAACATCTAAAGGTACACATTCAGCAATTAATGGTATTAAATCTGTGTGTGAACCATATGGTAGATTCCATACCTTACGCAAATCACTACGCCATTGTACACATTTCTTGTTAACACTGTCATGCCACAGTGGTGACAGTTTGAAGTGATTGGCTTTAATTATTTTAATTTAATTAATTTACACAATTAAATTTCTTGATACCATCAAACACCATTTCATACTTACTGGTTGTGCTAAGTACATTTCCCAGATGTATAGTTTTCTTACATTTACAAACATCCGTATTTCTAAATGCGGATCATCATCTTTCTTGTTGTACACTAATATTTTGCTTTTTGACCCATTAAACACATCAAGTAGTTCGACATATTTTTCACACCTCAATAATTTTTCGCAACCCAGAACTAGTAGGACATAGTAGTATAATAATGTCATCTGGATATCCTGCAGCTCCGCAAAAATGTTGCCCAATGAAACAGCCAATACCAAGGTCTTTTAACTCATCCATGTATACACCAGATAGAAGTGGAGACAACACCTCCTTCGCGAACCCCATTCTTCACATTGAATTTACATCATTCCATCTAACCTGTAGTTTCTGGCTTGTATACATGTGGAGTAAAACTATTACAACTAATGGGCACATACCCTTGTCAGTTAGTTTTTGAAACAACATACAATAATTCCCTCTATTGAATGCCTTAGAAGCATCAAGTAATAAAACATGCACAGTACTACCATTATTTATGCAATACGAAATGGTTTCATTTTCCATAAATGTACACATTGTTGTAGACAGGCCATCTTTAAGCCCAAATTGCAAATCTGATGTGTCAAAACCTCCAGTTTGTTGTTTCATTATACTGGCATCATAAAGTTTGCCAATGATGCTGCCTAAGGTCAACGCCCTATAGTTATCAGAGCTATGATGTGCCTTTCTTTTAGCTAGTACCTATCAGTAACTCACTTGGGGATACACCATGAATAAGCATGCCATTGTAGAGCAAGGTTAATGCTTTAAACAGTTTTTCAGTACCATGTACCATTCTTCTTTTTACACGCTTCATGCAATTTACACATTTCTTGAGATCATCAATATCAATACCCTGCTGCTGATGGCAGTTGTGACCATTGTCATTATCATCATTGTCATGCATACACATATTAATAACAAGATTGTCAATTCTACTTTCTTTATCAAATCCAACGAATTGTACAATTGTTCAAACTTTCAGGAAAATAAGTCAGCAATATCTTCTGAACCTATATGACCATCAATAACAATTGGCAGAAAACGACAAGATTTTTTCAAACTATACACCTCTTTCCATAAGTTACGATAATTACCTTCACTAATAGCTACAGCCATTCTATTGCTTTTTATCCTTGTTTCTTCCTTTATTACATATCTCACAGCGTAGTGATACTGGGCTCGAATATGCCTCATGATATCGGCTACTTCACCATTAAACATCATGCCAGAACAAGGAAGTATCATGTTGAGCATGCACGTTCGTTCGTTTGTTAGAAAACGTGAAGCATTTGTTACTTATTAAAGTTATTATTATCATTTTAAATGCCATTTCACCGTAACCCGGAAATTATAGACCGGTGTCTGCAGACTAAAAGTTCGCATTCCAGTTCACAAACACACACATACTATAACGTGCATACATGTCCTATGGTCATGTCCTATGGTCATGTTAATTCAAATCATATGAGAATAAAATATGAGTTGTATTACTCACCCGACCAGAAAAATCATATTTTGCTATGTAAATTTCCCGAGGAGCCTGAAAAAAAGAACTGACAAGAATCAAGATACAAATAATGTGTACAGCAATTTTAACATGTAAAAAACCTAAGAACAAATGATTGTTGCTACAAAGTAACTATCGCATGTCAGTGGGTGGCAGTGGTTTATCATAATAACAATATTTCTGTATAATATCTGACAAAACAAAGCTTTACTATTAAAATTAAAATCTAAAGCAACAATACTAAATATCATGTTGGAAATACTCTGATTAAACAGACAAAATAATTAATATGTAACAACAAACAAACAAAAGACACACTAAACGGTAATCTATTAACGCGATAAAAAACAAGACAAGATTTAACAATATGTAAACACAACAGGAACTGTATAAGATGTTTAATGCAGCCTTGGGGAAGTTAGGAATAAAGTATTAAACTTAACTAATTATTCAGTACTTACAGATCTTGCATAAAACATCTAGCACCTGCAAAGGGAGTATTGTACTAAAAATCTATGTTTATGTGTGTCTGCTCTCTGTCACTGTACTTCTTGCATTTCGTCACACACTACACACACTGCTAGTCATAGCTGCATATACCCACATTCCTGACTCGTGAAACCGTGACGAGATTTCAAACTTGCAACATATCAACAAGTGTCCATGGTCACCTGGCTGAAGTCTCATGACACTTCATTCAATTGGAATTTCACAAAAGATTTGATAATTGTCTCATATTTTGATGGACTAATTGTTGTTATAAATCTGTGCTAGTGTGTTTCATCATGTAGATGTCGTTAAAATGTGGATTTTATCATCAGTAAGTCAGGTAAAACTGTAATGTTCGTGCCAAAACTGTTAATAGCAATCAAAATGAGAGATGCCTATAGAAAGATGCTAGATGTATAATGAAGCTTCAGCAAATAATTTGTGCCTGTTAAGTTACGGTATCATTTATTGAGTGGTTGTTCACTGGCAGTTCTGCTAATTTGTTGTTTTGTTGAAAATGTGTTTTTTACCAAGTTTAGTTAATAATTTGTTGTGATAGCGTTTGCATCTATATACTGCCTACAATGTTAAAACACCATCTATTCCCAGCTGAGACGTGAGTCTGTGCCAAATATAAGCCATACAGTGATCTTCGCTGAGTGGCAGTCACAAAACAAAAACCTTAAGAAACTCCATTAAAATAGTATCTTTGTAAAACTTTGCTGCAAAGCTTATCAACACTGTGGCAGAAATGAAAAAACCCATTTCCTTCACTACTTAGAAGGAAGCGAATCTCACGGGCTTAATGAGCGACGTGGTGTCGAGGTAATGTGTCTTGTAGAAGTTCAACAAACTCGGCAGATCTGGGAACTCCTGCTCTCCAATGCGAAAGCGTATCTTTCCTCCAACCTGGATCTTATTGATGATGTAATGACTCACTTTGTTGTCCTCTCTGGAAGGAACAGAAAACAAGCAGTGACAGGTAGTGGGACTAGACTGGCAATGGTGGTAGACTAGTAGTGGTGGTAGACTGGTAGTGGTGGTAGACTAGTAGTGGTGGTAGACTGGTAGTGGTGGTAGACTAGTAGTGGTGGTAGACTAGTAGTGGTGGTAGACTGGTAGTGGTGGTAGACTGGCAGTGGTGGTAGACTGGCAGTGGTGTGTGGTAGACTAGCAGTGGTGGTAGACTGGCAGTGGTGGTACATTGGCAGTGGTGGTAGACTGGCAGTGGTGGTAGACTGACTAGCAGTGGTGCAGACTGGCAGTGGTGCAGACTGGCAGTGGTGATAGACTGGCAGTGGTGGTAGACTGGCAGTGGTGGTAGACTAGTAGTGGTGGTAGACTAGTAGTGGTGGTAGACTGGTAGTGGTGGTAGACTGGCAGTGGTGGTAGACTGGCAGTGGTGTGTGGTAGACTAGCAGTGGTGGTAGACTGGCAGTGGTGGTACATTGGCAGTGGTGGTAGACTGGCAGTGGTGGTAAATTGGCAGTGGTGGCAGACTGGCAGTGGTGGTAGACTGGCAGTGGTTGTAGACTGGCAGTGGTGGTAGACTGGCAGTGGTGGTAGACTGACTAGCAGTGGTGCAGACTGGCAGTGGTGGTAGACTGACTAGCAGTGGTGCAGACTGGCAGTGGTGGTAGACTGGCAGTGGTGGTAGACTGGCAGTGGTGGTAGACTGGCAGTGGTGCAGACTAGCAGTGGTGGTAGACTGGCAGTGGTGGTAGAATGGCAGTGGTGGTAGACTGGCAGTGGTGCAGACTGGCAGTGTTGGTAGACTAGCAGTGGTTGTAGACTGGCAGTGGTGGTAGACTGGCAGTGGTGGTAGACTGGCAGTGGTGGTAGACTGGCAGTGGTGAAGACAGGCAGTGGTGGTAGACTAGCAGTGGTGGTAGACTGGCAGTGGTGGTAGACTGGCAGTGGTGCAGACTGGCAGTGGTGGTAGACTAGCAGTGGTGCAGACTGGCAGTGGTGTGTTCAATTACACAGATCCAGGTTATTATTTTCAATTCACATTAGTCGATCAATCTGTACCAGTACATCATCATTATAGCAAATCTATTCTATAACTGTACATACAGGCTGTACACATATTTCATTCAGTTCAACATTCAACAGTATGACATTTAAAAATAATACACATTTACACTAGTTGACTCGTTTAATAAGCTATATTAACCACATATAGATAGCGTGGCCAGCACACAGTGCCTTCAAGTGTGTTCTTGGTGCAGTGGGCAGTGAAAATCCCCCAGACATAATTCCCCAGACAAAAGCCCCACCGGGCATAATTCCCCCACATAAATGGAAGCTAGGAAAAAAAAACACCCAAATCATCACCCTCACAACTAAAACAAGTCTTGTTTAATTTCTTATGCATATATTATAAATAATTCTTGATTGGACCACAGTTAAAATTAGGAAACAAAAAGCCAATGAACAGTTCATGTACCCCAAGTGAGCACTATTCACCATAACCAAGTGGGCACCGTCCTGGCTCCACACAATCTGTCTAGGTGGCTTGAGAAGCCATGGCAGTAAATGCGATGCTACTGTTTTGTCTACAGAGGGATATATATATATATATATATATATATATATATATATATATATATATATACAGCAACAAAAAAGTTAAAATCTTTGGAGTATCTGACTCTGAGTCATCAACATGGAGGCCACAAAGAGTAACAAAGGTGGAAATAAGTTGTGCTATAAAGGGTACATTTACACCAAAAAAGCTCAGAAGAAGAACCGAATTCGGTGATGACATCACATTCATAAAGCTATGTAACTAAATATTGACAAGTGCAAATAAAGGTTATAACTTATACTGATTGTTTTACTTTTTAGTTACTTTTTAGCCTTACCTGCAGCTGTTTAAATTGACATGGGGTCAAGAGTACATGACAACAGCTCATGCACTATTTTAATTTTTTTATTATTTTCTGATAACAGATCCAAAATATATGAAGTTTTCTTCTTCCAGTTGCAGCTTCAGTTGTCTGACAAAACAATACTCATGGACATGGTCCGACCTGCAACAAATACTGTATTCGACCTATTTATTGTACATGCTCTAATAAGCGTAAACCCCATTTTTGTCAAAGTTCTGTGATGACAGAAAATCTAAAGTTTCACCTATATCAATTTCGGTATATTTTTTACCACAAGTGAATGTATAAATGGCTGGTAACACATCAACCCAGTCCCTTCACTGAATATATTGACAGTCACTTCTGTTGAGTCTCGATATGACCTGCCCGAATTTGTGCACTCCCACATGGAGCACATGGTTGACTATAACTATTTCAATGACAGTTTCTGTATGACAGCCAAGTCTTTCACTAAGTCTTAGAATAGATACTGCACATCTGTCATGCTGAACGTTTGCTACTGCTAACTTTTCTCCAACGTTTCACTCACACTTAGTTTTATATACATGGTAACCACAAATAATTGTCCAAAATGTCAGTTTCCAACTCTGAGCAATAAGCAGGTCTCAATTAGTAACGTCCCAGATGGACTAGTAAACTTCTGTGATTACTAGTCCTGCTGTCTTACAAAGAAAATGTTTAAGTTCCAGTCGTAATGCAGCATATACTATAGACTGATGAAAGCCGATTGTTTCATACAATATCTGTGGATTTTGCGCTATACTGGAAAGTTTTCAGATGCTTTTTTGTGTGCATGCAAAGACAACTAACATATTCGTTTCCAGAAAAGACTGCAACAAAAAATTATAATCTTGTAAAACATGAGGGTCTGTGGACCGCCAGAGTTCCACATTTTTACTGAAACGCCAGCAGCTGTTTATTATGGCAAGCACGTGACACTTGTGTACCGTCACAAGTACACAAGTGTAACATCACCATGTGACACTTGTGTACCGTCACAAGTCCACGAGTGTCACATCACCATGGGACACTTGTGTACCGTCACAAGTCCACGAGTGTCACATCACCATGTGACACTTGTGTACCGTCACAAGTACAGGAGTGTCACATCACCATGTGACACTTGTGTACCGTCACAAGTACAGGAGTGTCACATCACCATGTGACACTTGTGTACCGTCACAAGTACACAAGTGTCACATCACCATGCAAAACTGGCTAAACAAGTTTTCATTTGGCTACAGAAATTTTTTTACCTTTAACCAAATTGGCTAGAGATTTTCAGCCCAGTGCTAGCCTCGGGATTTTGTCCTAGTCGTCATTTACATGGGGGAATGTCCAGTGGAACTTTTGTCCATGGGGATTTTTTTCCTCTACCAGCCAATACATCTCACCATGGTGAAGTTCTTGGTGTGGGGGAGTTCTCAATGGGAACAGTGTATGTGTACTGGCAAAGTTAAGTAATATGTTTTCTGATGCATGTATTATTGTAGTTTCAACTTCATGCCAAGCGAAAATGTAGTGATTCCCAAGATAAAGTGGCAGTGTAGAATGCGTGTCACTAGAGACAGTACTCAATTTCGAGTACCTTGGGTCACGGGCGCAAGACAATAGTGTCTTCCAGTTATGGCTACTTCCCGTTACAGTTAATCATTAAGATTGACAGTTAAACTAGTCCAGTTACAGCTACTTTTTTAACTCTACAGTTCAGGAGGGAGTAGGAGGGGAGCATTAACTATTTCAGATTGCAATAAGACATCAGATAAAACAGTTATCCTCTACAGTGCTTCCCACCAGCTGTGTATGTTGATATAGTCGGTGGACAAGGCTTCTCATAAACTACGCACTGTGTTGAACAGGGTTTCCATTCGCAATGTGATTAGCAATATTGTCATGTTTCTTTGGGTGGTGGTTATAAATTGAGACATTTTCTCCATGGACACTTGCTGAGTTAGAGTGACACAAACCTTGTGATTTACGACTTTCGTTTCATTATAGAATATTTTACACTGAAATACATTGTAGAATGAATGTATTTGTCTTAATAAAACTGTAGTGCATATGTGTTTTAAGTTACATATTCCATTTCAGATAATTGATTCTCCCTTGGTGCAAGAATGGATTCTAGGAAGTAGCTATATCGGGACCAGTTTTAATGCCTAATTAATTGTTTCTCTCACCTGTAGCTGTAACGGGGAAAAACAGCTATACAAGGAAGTAGCCATAATGGGCCTAAACCAAGGTGATGATGTGTGCGCTGCAGATGTGAAGAAGTCGAGAGATTCACCTCGCTATGGTGTATATGGAAATGTGCTGGACTTCTGAGCAGCACGAAGGCACCTGGCACACCTGTATAAGATTGTGTTCCAATCAACAATGACCAATGGCTTAATCATCCGATTGCCGAATGTCTAGCGAACTTTGCCACCGAACCCCATCAATTCCATGCTAGATGGAGGAGTGAAGCGCGAGACTCTGGGAGCCAATCCACACTATTTAATTAAGGGCTGGGAATGACATGCAAGGCTCCAAACTGCCAATTCTCAATCTTTCTCATTAAACACACAATACATATGTTCGTCTACCCATCTGTGGCTACAGTTCATAATGGAACAAAACACAGCTGGCAAATCTCTGTTCTGGCATTTACATTTTCAAAGGGAGCTATATTTACATCAAAGCTGTTGAAATAGCTTCCATATATCCCTGTACGCTTCAGACATGGTCTTGAAATGTGCCTAGTGTGTAGGTGCAACTGCTTGTGCCTGCACATTGGTTAGGAAAACAATCAGAGTTCTATGGATGTAGCAGGTCAAGAACTAAGGTTCTAATCAACAACAGTTTATCTGTACAGACCCACATGACTAATGTGGTAGCATCATGCAGGTATTACGCTCATCCTATTCATAGTCATACCCTAGTTGTTCATAGTGATACCCTAGTTGGTGTGTAAGGCCACACAGTCATCTGGGTGTGGTTCCCTTTAATGGCTTACTGAGCTGAAAAACTGGTGATTGTTCACCTTCAAGCCAAACAAATGTATGCTGACAAACTCAATGTGCAAAAACATGCTGGTATTTTCAATGAGGCAGGCATTTTTTACTGTTATAGGTTGCAGTATTGAAATATACGCTGCCATTAATGTAACATGTTTAAATGTACACAACTTAGGATCAATATCTCCCAGCATACCATGAGAAAAAATAACTGAATAGTTGCCATATTAGTGTAAATGTTCTACAGCTACGGGTGATACAGCTTTCATGAAACCAGCATGTGCATGTGTCTTTTGACACAAGATGTCAGCACAGGTCAGCAGCACACTAGTCATGCATTTACAAAGATATACAATGACAAGATGACATAGATAACCATATTGTTGCAAGTTGGCACAGAGCCATTCCTTTGAAATTAATTGTACTGCAGGTATTTAGTCCAGTTCCCTAGGTTTGAGCCTTGAGGGTGACGCTAACACTGTTTATATTTGTTAAACATGGTTTAAAAACATGTTTCTGTAACATTTTCCCTGAGACTTTATTACTAAATCATTCTTACAAAACTGTCTTTCTAAAATGAGGAAAAAATACACATTTTATAGATGAAAGACTCATAGACATTTGACAGTGCCATTGGCATTCTACTGGATGCAGCAGTATTTCATATTTCAGTTCAATGAGGCAGCTCCACCTTCCTAAGATTACACATCAATGAAATGCGATCTGGGTAAGGCGTGGGCATCTCCACTGGTGGAATGGGAATATATCAGGTCCATAAGTTAGCAGAGCTGCTTCTGGGTCCAGCTGTATCATAGCAGCTGGTCTAGTAGATCCTTAGATGTTGATAGCAGGAAGGATCATTGACAGCTACATGTTTCAGCAGACACCATTGCCCCAATCACCTGCCTCAGAGCCTTCAGCAAGTCAGTGGTAACTTTGTAGCAGTCTCAACCCTACAGGCACCATAAACATACCAAAAAAAAATTGAGTGCAGAAATTATTTATGTCATTGTTTGGTTTGCTAAAAATTTATTTTTAATATTGTCTATTCCTAACTGAATAGTTAACACGGATTAGGACTGGACTGCTACATAAACTTCACTTTTGGAAGTGTTATTCATAATACATTTTTCTTTCAACTTGAAGCAAAATAAGTCATCGTTTATGGCCTATGTACCTATAAGTGTTACTAAAATATACCCATTTGTAACTGTTTGTTTAAGGCTAACTATGGGTTTCTGACTGGGAAAAGTTGCTGCATTTAGTGAAGCTTTCAGTTAATTTTGTTATATCAATCAGAAATAATGTATTTGAACAATTCAGATACTTTATGGATGTATTCAAATAAAAAATATTTTCATTCTGTTAACTACAAATACTACTACTGTATTTAAAATAAAATCATAAATAATTATCACATCATCATATTTAAAAAAGAACTCATAAAATCTGAGTACCTTGAGCATGAGTACGAGTACTTCAAAAATGTACTCGAGTACACGGGTACTTCGGCCCCAGGTTTAAAACAAATGTATAAATGTATTTTGTGTTTTTATCTAATCAATAGATTATAACACAATATTAAATCCTATAGCTAATGTTACTACCTATTCCATCTCTAGTAAGAAAATTATGTAAATATTGTTGTCAAATGCAAAAAAATCTTCTGAATAAATAGTTCTAGATTATATGTACCTGGGTCATTCCATGTGAAATAAACCAATTGTCAAAACGTTGTCTCAGAATTTACTTTTAAATTTTACTATTAAATTTTAACCAATGACTAGGTGGTTATACTTGAGCACTTGTGCAGAAGAACTAAGTATTTACACACAAATTCTCTCTGTAATGCCCAAGTATAATATGAACTAGGGTTGAGAGGTTTTCTAGGTATGTATCTGAAATTTGCTGAAAATGACAGGCAAAAAAACAGATTGTGAATTTTGCATTGTAAATGTTTTTGTTTTATTTCCTAAAATCATTCAGCAGCCTGTATTTCATTGTTGCACCATCCAAATAGCAACTCTCTGTTGCCAGAGATCCTGGCAATAGGATCTCTATGCAATATTTTCTGAATAATTAAATCTTAAACTTTATAACTTTTTATATATTTTACGACTTTCAAACACCCAAACTTAGAATGTGGGACAAGTCTTGACCACCATTTTTCACTGTCATAGTCCTTTATTAGGTAAACAACTTATTTAAATTTCAGGATGGTGTTCTGCCACATTTATTTTGGATATTTTTGGCCAATTTTGTAGAAATTTAATAAAATACCATTAGGCAGAACAGTGATTTTCAGCTTCAATAAAAATTAAATGAGGCAGAACACTATCGTGATATTTTTTGGCACTAAACAATTTCCCCCTTCATTTTTGTCCACCCAGTATACCCATTGTCCTTCCCCCTTTCATTCTTGAATTCAATTCAATATCTTGTATATTCCAGACACAATAGAGCACATATATACACCACACATTTAATCCATATGTTATTGCGCACAGTAAAAGCAGACATTAAAATAATACATAGTAATGAGCTGCAGTAGACAATTATATACAGTTATTTCTGTCACATATATAACAGCTTGTTCCAGTGTTTGCAAATTCTTGATGAGAAATGCAAGCTAGTGACTAATATATCCTTATAATATAATTATTTAATTAACATAATTAACTAAAATAGTTTGTTAAAACGTTTGAGAACGCATTGGTTCTGTGTATGTTGGCCTCCCTTAATACATACGTCACTTCAGTCTAGCTCACCCCGATTTTATAGAACTCCACATGTGCTTACTGGTCGCACTGGTTAACATATCAGCCTTTGGTCATTTGGAGAAATTACCGGATTCTCCAACTTTTAGAACACATTCTGGGTAAACCACTGGAGTGATATTCTTGATTTTAGTTGCACCTGGTTAGTTTTTATCATTTCTTTCTTTTCCAAAACCAATGACTTTTGTTTCACTTTAACAGGAAGTGAACCTTGTCAAGGGTAAACGCGCACCCAACTGCCTGTTAACACATTAATAACGAAAGGGCAATGATTCACTTCACCACAAACACTGATGTAAGACGATAATCAACTGCTTATGTCATTGTGGCTAATATCACAGGTTTAGGACTTGTTTCAGGGTTGGCAGGTTTTTCCTATGCACAATAGTATTTACCGTGTGGGCCATACCTAAAATACTGTCCTGGGCAAAAAGCCCAAAGTGGGATAAAGCATCCAGTCCAGGGATTATTGTTGTTGCTCTCCTCTTTGTCCCCGAAGTCCGGGTGAGGCTGGCATCGATACTGGTTCTCAATTTTTTTCCTTCTTCCGTCACTAATCACATTTGACTGTGGTATCCACCACCCATCTCCACTCCCCCATATCTCGCTCTTTTTCCACTCAGATACTAATCTCACCAAATCACTCTTCAATGTCTTCACATATGGTGGATTAGCACTGCCAATGTCCAAGGCTGACTATCAGATTTAGCCTGACTGCAAGCTGCCACCAGACTATACTGGTGCAGGCTTTCTGTCTTCAGTCACCATATTTATTCAGAAGACTCAGCTAGCTGTTCTTGGCAGTGCCCCTTATGAGAGTAACAAAGACACTGTATGGCTTTATCTGATTAATAATTACTTAACTATGGACTTATGGTTATTAACTAGGTCTTTTTGACTGGGGAAAAGATGCTACCGTTGTGGCATTGCTGCATTCTAGGTGCAAAAAATTATCCAAGGTGTGAAATATCATCAATACCAAAATCGAAATGAAACCACATCACAAGAAATTCTACTAATTCCAATCCATCTGTGAATGTTTCATAGCCAGAAAGGGAGGCCTTAACTCGGGGTATGGACATAATAATTATGGACGTAACCCCTCAGTATATTACAAAATAAACCATCACCTTTTAGATTGGATAGGACAAACCTCTTCCTATAACTTGTTACTTTTTCTGAGTGAAATTGGTTTATTACAGTGACTAACCAATGTTAATTTCTGTTTTTTTTATTTGTTTTCAGGTAAAATATTTCTTGTGCAAAACCCAGCCCTCCTGCAATGTTTACAGAAGAAAACTAAGTCTGATGGAACTGAAATGACAGACCAAATATACAACACAAACACACTAATTAACAAACACACTAATTGAACCATGCAACAAGGGGTGGCACCAGTAAACAGCTGGAATTAACCTTCCAAGCAATAACTGACACAAATAGAGAAGTCAGTCTGACAGAAGTCAAGGGGAACCCAATTAAACTTTGTGCCTATTTACATTGTCTGTAACTAAATGATGGTGACAGTAGTCAGCACTGTCTGTCTACCTGTCAGTGTTATGAACAGCGATGATTCATCCGACCAGGAAACTATTTTAAAAATACAGAACTTCGATTTCATTGATGCAACAGTTGTCTAAATTATGAACATATTTAATGAAGGTTTTTACCACAAACTTACTTGACACACAGCACAAAGTCTCCATGTATCGTTGAACTGTCACGAACGAGAAATTCGCCTGTCTCGCATTCCGACATAAGTACCCTATTAGCATCTTCCCGACTCAATGGTCCAAAGAACCAGCTGAAAAACAACAAGGAATTGTTATTCAAATTCATGGTGAATGACAAACATTCACAAAATTGTACTCAATGTCTGGAGTTCCATCACTACAAAAACATTCCAACAAAGCTGCAATTGCACATGGTTATTACGTTTTGGCATACAAGCCACCATATGACGTTGTTTCACAATATTTTGTACATAACAGCCACCACACGGTAGCATGATAAACTAACGGGTGACTAAGCCTGCCCACATTGATCAAACCATGATCAAGGGAGGGTGGATAAAGTCGTGCATAGAGCCAGTCATATTGTTAGTAGACAGAGAGTCTTCAAGGGAAAGTGTTACATAAAGCTAGCCAAATACTCCAAGACCCCTCACACCCCATCCATGTCAAATTTTATTCACAGCTCAATCACAGAAGCAGCAGATTTTTACTCCATGGGAGTCCGGTCTCCGGAGGGGAGGGGGGACATGCACCCCCCTGGATCTGGATGTTTGTAAAATGTAGGTCTTTTATGGCAAGTAGATTGTTATTTGTAGATCATCTAGTATATTTGTTAATTAATTAGGGGTATATACAATTATATCATTATCGTTCATTGAAAGTAGACATTTTGGTAAGTGTAAAGATTTCTGGTTGAAATCAGACAGCAGAATTTTTTGCCTCCCTCTGGAAAAAACCTGCGGATGCCCGTTTTACTCCCTAACATCAAGACAAACCGCTACAAGTATTCTTTTTTGCCCTCTGCCATTTAAATTCTTAATTCTAAATTAGACAGAAATTTGTGATTAAACAACCTGTGATTTATACTGTACATGTGTGCATGCATGCATGCATGCATGCATGCGTGCGTGATATGCCAACTCTAGACCTAATGTTCAAGGTTTTGTTTCTATCATGTTGTGTCGATCGGCAACGTAATTTCCTGGTCAGATGAATAAAGTATTATTGTATTGTATTGTATTGTATTGTATTGTATTGTATTGTATTGTATCCCCCTTTATGAGATCTTAGATTGTGCCACTGCATAAGATATCAGAATCTTCATATGGGGCATATTTCATGCTTCTTTTGACTATGGTTGTTATTGTACGTCTTGTCCCTAGAACAAAACAAGGCGACTCAGCTCCACATAAATGACAACTATGGACACTGATTTTCTGTTTAAAAAAACCCTGCAGATTCTGTTTCAGAAAAGGGTAAATTATGTTTCAAACAAACAATTTATGTTTCAAAAAGGCAAATTCGGTTTGAAATGCATTTAAAAAGGCACACATTTTTTTTCAAAATTAGTGTTGGTTCATTTCATATGAAATCAACCAACACAATTTTAGACCCCCCTCGGATTTTAATGAAATGTAGGAACTGTTGTGAAATTTATCTATGCCAAATTTCAGACTTGTGAATGAAATAGTCTTAGAATAAAGTTATTGCATATTCATGAGAAAAAAAAATTGTGTTACCTCATATTTAAAAATTGTGTTACCTCATATTTATTCATGAGCATAGTCGATGATAGGCAATGACGAATGAATCTAGCCTACAAAACGCTTCTACTATGCTCCGCAGAATAAATTTACGTTCCATTCATAGTACCTAAATATGTAACATGTTATACCATTGGAAATACATGTGAATTTCAATACATGTGAATGGACTCTCGATAAGCCAATGGCTTCCTTGTCCACTTGCCATCTGGGCCTTTGGCTTGGATGGCAAATCTTGTTAAATCTTGTTAAAAAAAACCTGGGAGTTACTACGCACGATCGGTGCGAAAAGCATTCCAGCCAATTTTGGTATTACCCTGTAGGAACAATTTTCGTTTCCGTCACCAGTATCTCACACGGGAAAAAATGGTATCACTGGAAAGCTGAATCACTCTTCTTTCTGATTCATATTTATTCATGAGCATAGTCGATGACAGGCAATGACGAATGAATCTAGCCTACAAAACGCTTTTACTATGCTCTGCAGAATAAATTTATGTTCCATTCATAGTACCTAAATATGTAACATGTTATACCATTGGAAAGCTCTATGATTGGCCTATTTCAATACATGTGAATGAGCGAGCGGGCTATATGCAGCAAATGAGAAATCGTCATTAAAACGTGTTGTCTGGGCCGTCTGAGTTTTTTATTTACTAATTCGCCATTTTGTTTTCTTACTTCGTTCTATGTCAGTTCACTTTATGCTGGATTATTTAAAGTTTCCGCGTCAACATTTCGGCAAATTGAATCACATTATTATACTAGTTCAGACAGTTAGAACAATGTTGCAGATTTTTTTGTGGCAAACATCAGCAAGTTGCCATTGTGATTTCTGTTGGCTTTGACAACATGCACTACCATTGTAAATGACGCGGGACAAATGGGCCTGTCCGAATCGGCATAGTGCAGTATTGGAAAACTTCATAAAAATAAAAGTTCTCAACATATTTGATCCATTTTTGTTTTATTTTGTAACTAATATGTATGGCTAAATTTTTCTAATTGGACACATTGACATACAGCTACTCAGTAATTATCTAGTAGCAGGGTGAAATAAAAAAATTGCTTTCTTTTTTTTATGAAATTAAAAAAGTAATACCCCATGATAATATTATGTGCTGTAGTTTGTATAATTTATTATAATAATCTTTTAGCAACAAAATTATACCTCAATCACATTTGTGTGATAATTATTAGCAATGTTATGATTTTTTAAAAGCACCCTTATGAATAACTCTGATTTGTGTACACCGTAGAAATTTATCATTGGTCACCCATAGGCAGGGTAAAAAATGATTTTTAAAAATAAAAAAATCTGATTTTTTTTATTTAAATAAGATTTTTTGGAAATCTGGTATATAGACATTTATATAGATGTTTATATTTATAAACTCTTTCAAACATGTTCTATTCAAATCGATTTGGGTACTTGTCTTAACAGAGGGTACATGATTTTTGCTTATATAAAGACATTAGGCAATGTCCACAAGGCCTCACCCCCTGTAGTTGCATAATCTGTCTTGGAAAGGAAAGCATGCTGTGTGTCTGACTGTCTGTGGCTGTAGCAGTGATAATTATTGTTTGCTCAGAGGGTGGATTAGCACCTGTCCAAGGCTCTGTGTACTCTAAGGGTACAGTATTAAACAATTGTCACCAAGACTGTCTCACTTGAGTCAACATACTGAATTGGTAACAACTAGCACAAGCTCTAAGTTGACTTTAACTCAGGGCTTCTGACTTGAAAAGATACTTCCTCTTGAAGACAAGTTTGCGTGGCTTCACTGCATTCAGAAAGGGAATAGCTCAAACACACACAATGTCATAAAATATTTGACTATCAGGCTATCTGGTGTTAATACAACTACACAAGCACATGGTGCTTTTGTATTAAAAAAACATACAAAACTTTGTTGATCTTGATGCTTGTAAACAATTATTTGTGTTAAATTCATATAAATCGGCAATTAATAAAATTGGAAAAAAAATTTTTTAATCATGATTTTAATCAATGATTTAAATCAAACAACCCTGCCCCTAGGGTTAAGGTAGCTGGGGCGGCTAGCATGTCAGTTGATTTTTTTTTCTTCATAACAGGCTAGGAAATATTGAACTAAACGTTGACACCAGAAATAATCATCCGGCATTAACATCATATTTCGCCAATCCATGCTTAAAAAAAGTCCTTTTGGAAATCCCCAATTTCTTAGAAACGCTGACAATGTTTCCATAGTAATGACTGTACTATGTTCGAACCAGCTATATTCATTCATAGTGAAAGCGGAATGTATCGTTTGGTTACTGTGATTCTAGTATACATCAGTAGTATATCTACCTAACTAAATCATTTCCACAAACCAGCAAATATCAGTGCTAATGTAGTTTATTGTGCCTTTGAACCCATATATTGGCTATAACGGAAACAGCCTGTGACCCTGACCTGGTGATCATGCTGGATAACGGGGCCAATCAAAATGATCGTAAACATGCCCTGCCACATATTTGTGAGATGGCTGGCGTAACTTCATATACATATATAGTAGATGACAACACGTTACAAATACAGATTAAAGGCCCATTGTGGCAGCAAACTAAGGGGACATATCAATATTACAAATGGTCATTATGTTTTGTCAACAGTATGTAAAGCGCCATTGAATATCTTCACATTTCAAGCATGATACGTGACTACCCATATCTATCAACATTTCTGTTATCACTAACAATCAGGAAACTTACGATGCTGCAATTTAGCATATGAACGCGTCTTATATGTAGTAGGTGCCAGCGTCCTGTCTCAGCAGTCAGATCATGGAAAGTTTTGCATTTTCCAGTCGTTGTAACTTAAATAAAATCAAATCTGTGTGTACTTGTTGATTGACTTCTTATTGTTCATTTGATTGTTATTTTGTGTGTGTGTTTGCTTGGAAACACAAGAAAAACAATGATCAACCACAGTATCGTGAACGCGTTTCGCCATGGGAAGCAGAAAAACAGTCAGTAGCTCGCAGATTTCCTACAAATAGAACAATGCTTTGACTTACATCACAGGAAAGAGGAGATCGAGATCTTTCCATTGGTGTAAGGCAGTACACCATTGTCTCTAACATTGTAAACGAGACAACTTTTTAGATATTTTAAAAGCGATTATTTTACAGAAATAATAAAATATCATGATCAATCCAGGCATTTTTTTAAAGAGCATTAAATTTTCTTTCAGTCAAAACATCCGGTTAGAGGCTATGATTGTAAAACGCCACCCAATTGGTAGAAAACTAAGCACGCCAGGCAGCATGGTGACTTCCTTTGCCGACTCGATCCCGAGCGATGTTTTGGCCAAACTATGTAATTTTTCACATAGTTTAGCCATTCTTCCATATAAGTGATGCATTAACTATAACTACAGATAATAATTTCATGCATATGCTGCCATTAATATGTGTATTTACAACACTTTTTGGTCAAAATGGGGCCGACTCTAGTTCGAGTATGAACGTAGCAAGATGGCGCTAGATGCAGTGATAAATTTCTACTACATAAATAATTATTTTTGGCACTTTTAATATTTAGCGTCTGGTGAGGGGTGAACTTTGATTTACATACATGAATACATGTAAATTCTGCATTTAATTGATATATTTTCATGGTCTAGCAGGATGCTTAAAAGCGAGAATGGCGCCACCTAGTGAGCATGTTGCAAACCGATTCTCATGTTGTCACAGTGAGCATTTCAAATTAGCTTGTCTAACTGATTAATTACACGTGTATCTACATCAACACAGTCACTTGATCTATGCAATCTGATATATGACCTGGGGGCAACATTCTGAAGACAAATTGGAGTTGATTGCTTCATGAAATTTACAGTGACATTTGTGATAGAAATATGTATGGGGGGGGGGACACTTTTATTTGCTTATTTCAAGATTTGATAAATTTTTGGCACATGGAAAACTGAATTATTTTTTAAAAATAAATAAATAAAATGCACTTGACAACTTGCTGAATTCTTCTTCTTGCTTACTTTTATGTTTGGATTGTGACTGGTGATCACTGAATAAGGGATGACTTTGGGTGTTTGGCGGTAAAGTTTAATCTACCTTAAAGTTTTCAGTGACACTGTCATATTTATATGTATGTCGTTTATTTCTTTGGGCATTTTCTCAAAACGATACAATTTTGTATTTTGTGGCTATTTTTTCACATTTACAAAAATGTTTTAAAAATCTTGTAACATAACCAAATAAATGAAAAACTCAAAATTTTATTAACCTGGGATATTATACAGTATTTCAACTACAATCTGTGAAGAAATTGTTAATTTATCTTAAAAACCCCATCTTTAATGAAATTTTATCATTAGCAAGGTCATCATATCAACATGGGTAAAACAAAGTAACAAATTCCTTAAATTAGTTTGGTATATCAACTTATCAAGACAAAAGATCTATCATTCAATGTTTTTTCAAAAGTGAAACTTTGCACTGTATCAATTCATGAAATGTCAATGAGACAAGGAAACAAGCTATAGCTAGTTGTTACTTGTAAATAATGTTGTTCAAGTATGAACACTTCAGTGTCAAATAGGCGCTTGATAAATGCCGCGATCACGTGCTGCTTTGTCACTGAAAATATACGCCATTTTTGTGTGCTGCCATGCCTATATGGCGTCAGGATACTCATACAATTCTGCTTCTATTTTTTTGGCAATTATGTTACCTATGAAGTGAAATTTTGGCAATAGGAAAGAGATTCCGTTTTTTGGCCTCGTTTTCAAAGGGATTTGCTATTTCAATGTAAGCAGTGTTTGAGCTAGGACACGATTTTGCGACATTCTTGCGTTTATTTGTCAGATGGCGCATATTTTTGAAAAGTGCGCGACACCGATGTCGTATGATTATATTAAATATCGCACATTTTTGATCAGTGGAGTGACACCTGCTATATTGGGAAATAATTTTTTTACGGTTGTTCAGCATCTAATATTACTGTAAAATTATTTACATTTTTGCCCCTAACCACTTAGAATTTACTTCTGACATCACTGATCACCAATCACAGAATTAGCCGCGCTTCCCAGAGAGTGGCGCCACCAGATGGAATGGGGTCATGCACAGCAGACCAAAAAACCAGACGGTAACCGAACTAAGATGTTATTGTGCAGTCTTTATATGTATATGCTAAACCGATAATATATTTGATGTTTATTAAGGTCATGCAACAGCAAATCAGCATTTGTACGCGTTACAGCATAATACTAATTACTATGTCTATGCTATGGCTTTGCAAGTACTGCCACTATGCACTAGACTAGTACTACTGCCCTAGTTCTACTTTTAGTTCTAGTCTGGCAGCTTTTGTAGTACCAATGACAATGCCTAAGTTGTACTGACAACGCCACAGTAATTATATGTTTGCATAGGATGTGAATGTACGACTTAGCTGATGCTATTGTAATAAATATGTTTTAAAATGATACTAGACCATTTAAGCAACAAATTGTGCGATTAAGGAAAGGTGGCGTTATGTTGAGTTTTCGTAACTAGTATAGGCCATAAGGCATAACCGTATTCTGTGCCTGTGGTACACCCATATTAGGGACTGATGATGGTGTTAATGATTGGCTTGATCGTGAAAGGGTTAATAAATCTCACCTATACTGGGTGGCTGCACATCAACTGAGTATGTAATTAGTACCTCATCAACAAGCAGTTTTTACAGCAAAGTGTGAGTACAGCCAGGGTTGTTTGATTTAAATCATTGATTTAAATCATAATTTAAATCGCACCAAAAAAATCATTGATTTATGATTTTTTTTACTTCCAGTTATTTTAATCGCTGATTTATATGAATTTAACACAAATAATTGTTTACAAGCATCGAGATCAACAAAGTTTTATGTGTTTTTTAATACAAAAGCACAAAGTGCGCATCTTTGTGTAGCTGTATTGACACCAGATAGCCTGATAGTAAAATATTTTATGACATTGTGTATACCAGATTTAAAAAAAATCAAATAAATAAAAAAATCCGATTTAAATAAAAAATAAGATTTTTTTATTAAATGTTATACCATTTTTTTCAACCCTGAGTACAGCAAACAAGACAAGTCATATCTAGCATGCAAATGCTGTTAATGTGAAAATATCTGTCTGACTAATTAAAAGATGGAAAAAATGGTAATTCATTTGTTGGTTTTGTGACTTTTAGCCCCTCCATATATCTGATATACATTAAGGTTTCATGGTGTTCACACACACATATATATATATATATATATATATATATATATATATATATATATATATATATATATATATATATATATATATATATAATGTGTGTGGGTGTGTTAAATAAATTTGTATTACCGATGATTTATATATGTATATTATATAGATCGGTGGCTCTGCCTAAAACTGAATGTCTTACTTTTTTAAAGATGGGGAGACATGTGTCCCCTAAATTTCAAATCCTAGCTCAAACACTGTGTAAGTACCATTTACCATTTACATTGAAATAGTAAATCCATTTGAAGTACCATTTACCTCTTAACAAACAAGACTACAAACACAAGACTCAAAAGCAAGACAATAATCTATCAAATGACGAAGCATGATGTTTCTATATGGTCCAGTAAATAGCTAATTTGGTCTCAGAAGTTACACAAATCCACATGGCAGGCATTGGGCATGTTGTCATGGCTTACAGCTTGGCTGTAGCATGTACAGTTCTGTTCTTTAAGATAAAGCATGTAAATGTGCTAGTTTTCTTTACTTTCTTGTGTGATTTGCAAAATTATATCAAAGACTGCCTGCACATGGGTCAGCAGTGACACTTGAGAATTAGTTGTTATTTACATGCAAATGCATCGCAATTGATCATCTGATCTATACGAAGAAGCGCCATAGAAAGGACAAGTAAATGCGACAAACACTGTTGTTGCCGGATTGATGTACAGTTTAACACTGTGAGTACAACACAAACACAATAAACCATCATTGATATTATCACCCATCTACCACCAACAAACGGCGGGAACCTTTACCCTTAGCTGTGTGTGAGGTTAGATACACTTAATAGCCCTTAATTTTTTAGGCGAGCGATCGTTCCTGCTCCGTATCGCTCACGCAAATCAATAATCTAGGGAGTGATTTATCGCTCGCGTCAATTGCTAAAATCGCTCGCTGCCTGCAAGTGTTCGTCTTGACAAAGAGTTTCTTGAGTATTAGATTCACTAGGAAAGTCTACTCTCTTTATAATGAAGTGTTCGGACTCCAATAGTTAGAGTCCATGTATCTTCTGTCACCGGTGATGGCGATCGCAGCCCGCTGCACCAAGATTGCAAAAATGCCATTGAAGCCACGATGTTGATGTGCTGGCCGCGCGGTTTATAAAGAAGTTATCAAATGAGTGGACCAGTGTCAATGTGTATTATCTTTAAATGTCACATACTGTTGTATGTCGAACTGAATAAAATACATGTATACATGTACAGTTATGGAATAGATAAGGAATCAACAATATTTTGTTACGATCTGATTGACCAACTAGGTCTAGGCTATAATGGGAATCGAAAATAATAACATGGATCCGAGCTACCGAACAGGCATATGAGTTGACAAGGAGTGTAAAAGTTGATTAAACATTGAAAACAAAAATTTTAATAATTGTTCCACTTTGTCTTTCAACCGCTCTGAACACATAAATTCATGATGCACATCTTCGGTACTACTTAACATCGATTCACTGTTTCATGTGAGGATGACGAATTCATATTTTTGCACACCGGGTTTGAATTGTGCGTTTGGCATTATGATGCAATGGAGGTATGCCATTTCACCCCAGTTTATATTGGTGTTCCCTGCTAAGCTGCATTTATGACTATACATTTGATTCTTATACGTGGCATATTTGTGAATCTCAATTGCAATTTTCAAACCGCCTAAGTGAAGTCGCACACCAGTGGCAGTGCCGCATCCTGCTACTGCACTGGCCTTGCCTATGCTACGCCCATGGTGATCGATGACATGTTGCAATTCAAAACCGTTTCACCAATTGCAATGAATGGGGTTTACTAAAGCAAGCATTTATTTCATGGTACAAAAGTCATAGCGCCAGCAAGTAACAATTAAAATTTCATGACGACAACAACAGAATCTGAATGGGAAATGGTGGTAAATGGTAAAAAAAACTAACAAATCGCTCGCCTAAATTAATTTGGCATATTTAGGTGAGCGATAAATCGCTCGCCTGTTGTTTTCAAACGTGAAGCCCTGAATCATATTAATTTTTATCATATTGTACATATTTGCATGCATGTACTTAAAGTCTTAAGATGCTTCAAACATTACTTCCATGTTTATGTATTTAAAAGAAAGTTTCAAGTTACTTTTTCATGAACCTTCATGTGTTGGTTCTTTTTCTATTATTATTTATTATTACTGTGTAGGTGATAATGCCAACCTCACTGCACAGCTAGTAAGACTCGACTGGGCCAATAATGGTTAAATAATAATGGTTGTCCTGCCATTGAAAAAAGCTAATTCGGCAAATAATAGCTGTCATTTGACATTTGCTCAACTTGCATTGGCCTTCCAGTGCAAAAACCAAATGGGCCAATAATGGCTGTCATTATATCAACCAGCATTGGCTTGCCTACAGAAAAAATTAATTGGGCAAATAATGGCTGTCATAAACAGTTCACGCGTTAAGGTTTTTTAGAATGTTCAAGACTGGCAAAATTTTATTTCTGGCTAAGGGCCTGATGCACAATGCCTAAGAAACAAATTTATACAATTTGAAGTTCTTATATGTCGGAGAAGATCCAGATGTTATTGCCATTACCGAAAGTTCCCCGAAACATTAGCCTCAGACATTACTGACTCAGAATTCACATCACCACATTATACATGTTTTAGAAAAGACCGAAAAATAATTTTTTACACACCAGGCACATACACAGTGGAAGACAGGAGAGGAGTACTATTATTAATAAAAGATAATTTAAACCCAACATTATTCGTACCTGGCAATACAGATGCAGAAATCTTATGGGTTACAATATCCCCACACCCTAATATACAGTGGCAAGTTGGAGTATACTACAGAACAGAAGAAGATCAGACATCCATGCTACAAAAGATAAACAATTCAATAAATACAATTTAAAATTCGAAATGTCTCCTTCTTGGCAATTTTTATTTTAGAAAGATAGATTGGTCCTAAGGATAGGGAAACAACCAACTAGAGAACAGTTTCATTTATACTCTTAATGAAATTTTTTTGGTTCAGATGGTTGATAAACCAACTAGAGGAAACAACATCTTTGACCTTAATTGCATTTCAGACCCAAGTAGTATAGATAAACTCGAGGTAGAAGGAATGTTTGCTCTGAGCGATCACAAAAGTATAAAGGTACTACTAAACAAAAACAGAGAAATAAAAAACATAGATTGGACCAAAAATACAATAATAAATCTATGACTGAAATGTGGGAACATTTCAAGCAGTGTTATACCCAACTAGTGGAGAAGCATGTCCCATTCAAACAGATAAAGACGGGTTCAAGACTAAAGCCTCCATGGGTATGTGCAAAAGACAAAAAAGTGCTAAACAAGTAGTGGCAAACAAAAGAGGGCTTTCAGCTGATCTTATAATATATGAATTAGAAAAGGAGAAACTACAGACTGTCTTAAAGGAAGCAAAATTGCACTATGAAAAAAATGGTCGACCAAATAAATGTTAACGATAAAAGATTCTGGAACTACACTAGACACTTTACCAAATCATCGTCACCAATTGGTGATCAAACTAAAGCAAACATTAAACCATTATTTCATATATGTTCTTACAGATGAGCCAGAATTACTGCACTCTCTACCAACTTTAGATACAGATGTAAAATGTACACTGTATAATTTAGAAATTTTACCAACAGAAGTAAGGACGAAGTTAACAAAACTGAAACCAGACAAAGATAGTGGTCCAGACCTACTAAATGTAAATGTTTTAAGAAACTGCTTAGATTTTTATATTCCTCTAGCCTACATATTTAATAAATCCATACAAACAAGCCAAATACCACAGCATTGGAGGGATGCTAATGTAAGAAAACAGTGGTGAAACTGATTTAATTTACTTAGATTTTTCAAAAGCCTTTGATATTGCACCCCATAAACGATTGATTTATAAATTAAGACAATATGGCATTAAAAGCGTGCTATTATGGATCCAATCTTTCCATTATGGATCCAACCTATCCTAGCAGGTAGAAGGCAGAGGGTCCTAAGAAATGGTCATTCATCATGGAAAAATGTCAGAAGTGGGGTTCCATAAGGCTCAGTTCTAGGGCCATTACTATGTTTGTTATTTGTTAATGTTTTTCCAGACTCAGTCAAGTCAACAGCCAAAATATTTGCTGATGACACAAAATTCTACTCAAATATTTCTACATTAGCTGACTGTGAAGCCCCCCAAGATGATCTAAACAAACTTGCAGTTTGGTAAAAAAAAATTGGCTATTAAACGTCAATGCCACTAAATGTGTAGCTCTCAAAATAAGACAAAGCCTCAACTATGCATACACATTAAAAAGGAGAAATCTTAGAAGTTGTTGGAGAACAAAAAGATCTAGGAATTACCATATGCGATAACCTAAAACCAAGCACCCACATAAAATACATTACACAGGGCTTCACGTTTGAAAACAACAAGCGAGCGATTTGTCAGTTGTTTTTGTACCGTGCGGTGGTGCCATCATTTCCCATTCAGATTCTGTCGTTGTTGCGATGAAATTTTAATTGGTACTTGTTGGTGCTATGACTTTTGTACAATGAAATAAATGTATACTTTAGTAAACCCCATTCATTGCAATTGGTGAAACGGTTTTGAATTGCAACATGTTATCGATCACTGTAGGCGTAGCCTAGGCAAGGCCAGTGCCATAGCAGTGTGCTGTGACTGTGGTAGGGGCCACGACACGGCACTGGTTTTGTGTGCGACTTCGCAGTTTGAAAATTGCAATTGAGATTCACAAATATGCCATGTATAAGAATCAGATGTGTAGTCATAAATGGTACTTAGCAACACCAATATCAACTGGGGTGAAATGGCATACTTCCACTGCATCATAATGCCAAACGCACAACTCAAACTCAGTGCTCAAAAATATCAATTCGTCATCCGCGCAGTGAATCGATGTTAGGTGGTACCGGAGATGTGCGCCATGAATTTATGTGTTCAGAGCGGTTGAAAGATGAAGTGGAACAATTATTAAAATTGTCGTTTTCAATGTTTAAATCAACTTTTATACTCCGCGTCAACTCATATATGTGTTCAGTAGCTCAGATCCAGGTTATTATTTTCGATTCCCACTACAGCATAGTCGGTCAATCTGATTGTAGCGAAATATTATTAATCTCATGTATTCCATAACTATATAATATGTATACATATACTTTATTTAGTTCAACATGTGATACATAATACACATCGACAGACAGCACATCGTGGCTTCGATGGCGTTCTTGCAATCTTGGTGCAGCGGGCTGCTATCGCCATCCCTGGTGACAAATGATATGTAAACTATGTATATTGGAGCCCGAATACTGCGTTATAAAGAGGGTAGGCTTTCCTAGTGAATCTACTAAAGAAATTCCTTGTCATGACGAACACTTGCACGCAGCCAGCGATTTTAGCAATTGATATGAGTGATAAATCGCTCCCTAGATTATTGATTTGCGCGAGCAATAGGTAGCGAGAGCAATTGCTTGCCTCAAACGTGATGCACTGATTACAACTAAGGTAAATCAACGCATTAAACGATGCTTCGAAAGTACATCGGAAAATATAATAAAGACCTTATATGAAACAATGATACGACCTGTGCTGGCATATGCATCACCAACTTGGAACCCCTTCTATAGAAAGGATATAGATGAATTAGAGAAAGTTCAGAAGAGAGCACTGAAACTCAGCATAATACCTGTCGAATCAGTTCCCTTGGAACAGAGACGACTTGAGGCGGACCTCTGTGAGGTATACAAATGTGGCCTAAAAAAGGAATAACCCTGAGCATTTTTTTTACCAACGTAGCAGCAATCTGAGGGGCCATAGCTTAAAGTTAAGGAAGACGTATTCCCGCACAGAAATCTGTAAAAAAAATTCACAAATCGTGTCATTGGTCACTGGAATAAACTTCCTGAAGAAGTCGTAACAGCTTCTTCCCTGAACACCTTCAAGAAGAAATTGAGGTTTCTAGCAACCGGCTAAGAGACAATACAACCACGTAAGTATTACCAGTGAAAAACTGGCACAAAATTATAATGGCAAAAAAATTATTTCTGGCTAAGGGCCTGCTCCAAGTTCTATGCAAAACAACATTCTGGTAAATATAAATGTAGCGACGTCAGACCGATTTGACTTACCTTCTGCTAACATGGGGAACACGGGTCGCAGTTTATTGCTCATATATTATTATTATGCAAGTTACACGTTAGATTATTTATATAATCATGTTGTCAATATGTTAATATGTGCAGCTGTGTTGAAAACGTATTTTTTGGCAGTGCTTAAGAGCGGTAATAATTTTTTCAAAATTGATGTCGTAGTTTGTTTTTGTTTATTTTCAGCTGCGGCCATCTTGGATCTCGCTGACGGGGCCTTCCTTTCTCGACCGATTACGGGATTATGGTAATGAGGGCGTCCATCTTAAATATTGATAAAGGAAGAGGAATAAAAGACAAATTCAAATCTGTCAATATCATTGTAATCCGTTTATGAAAAGTTATATTAATTTAGCATTTAAGTTGAGCTACTTTTAAAGTTGTTTTTGTAGTATTTCAATAGTTTCGTTCAGCGTCGTTCATGGTTTGTCGGGTAAAGACATATGTCTACGACAACTTGATTCCCGTGTTGACGTACTGCGCAGTTGCACAAACGTGCACAAGGTCCGCTTTCGGGACCCCTGTCTGTAAAATCGACGCCATCTTGTCGAAATGCGTGGTGCGCGCATTGCATTGTAGGATACATATATTATGCTACCTGCTCGTATTATCGTTCACAACACATATTTCAGTGCTATTAGGGTTTAGTTTTGTGATGATTTTATTTAGTATCATAACTATGATATATTATTTACATTTTGTGGGTTCAGCTCAGACATAGCAAATCCGGTACAAAAGGGAACTGGGCCAACTAAAAAAAAATTAAAGACTGCATTTTCACTATTGTCAGTATTGACGTATTGTTGATATTGCCATCATTATTACAATGCTTATTAATTTAATGTGTATATACCACTATTTTTTATTATATATATATATATATATATATATATATATATATATATATATATATATATATATATATATATATACGTATATATATATATATATATGTAAATATATATATATATATAATAATTGGGTTATTGTATAACTGTGGCTCTACATAAATGAATTAAACATGACTGTTGGTATAATTATTAAATGTATATTTTATTAATATATATATATATATATATATATATATATATATATATATATATATATATATATATATATATATATATATATATATATATAAATATATAAAATCATACTATTAATATTAGTTATTAAAGCTAGCAAAACTATGTTTGTTATCTCCAGCTAGCAAAACTATGTTTGTTATCTCATGATGAATTATGAAGTTTTGTCTGTACATTGATGCTACCGTATTTAAAAACCAATGTTATATATAATTTATGTGATGGTTCTGAATTAATAATTTCACTCTGTCATTAACTATTTTTTCATTTATTCTTCATGAAGAAATTGTTATTGATGCTTCTATATATATATATAAATTTGATCAATATTGGACATTTGGAAAACCGTCAGAAAATTTCTCAAAATTCGAAACTTTAAACAGCTGTATCTTTTTTAATATTTAACTTAGAAACATGAAACAAGTACCTTTCCACTTCTGTTAACTAGTACTTTGAGGAAAAAAATTAAAAGAATTTATACAACATATATACAAATTTGGTCTGACCTCCCTAATAAATGTTTTCCCAATAATTGTACTCGACTTCTTTTAAGTATTTTAACGAATCCTTGCCCCGTCCCAGTACTATATCGGGTTACTGCACCCACACAGAATTAGGGCCTACCTATGACTATGTAACTGAATACTGTCTAATCAATATGTTACGTAAAATTCACTACTCACCTATTTTTATCCTCTGGATCGAAATCGGCAGCCATTTTTGTTGTCACGAACAAGTGTCAACTCCCAAGTCCGATTCAACGGCGACTTATTTACAAACCGAATCCCATGAAAAGGTCAGATTCCTATATCATATGCAACACGTATGGAGCATAACCCAGTATTGGTGCAATGTCATAAGGGAAGTTGTACGCACTTGCGATAGTCATCGAACTTGGACATATTTACACCAACGAACCGGCGTTTCAAAGTCACGAAATATCGCCTTCCTTCTGCTCGCCCGAACTTTTACTGTTGAGTGAAAGTCAACATATGCTGATTAAAATGTGAAGATGACATTCGTAATTACTTTACCATAATCGTATACATGTTCAGGAATATGCGACCGCCTTAAACAAGTTATATATATACGCTGTCACGTAAACATTCTGAAATGTCCACTGATTCAGGAAGTCCAGAAATCAACATCCCTCATCAGTCAAAATGGCGAATGTGTGGGGCTTCATTTTGCACAGCAGACATCTGATTACACTTTTACAATTTTATTCCGTCATACAAGCATACACATAAGTTTTAAATGCATGCATCTGCAAGCAAATATATTAAAATAATAGTTGCTATGTAATGATGGCCACATACAACTAGACTTCCTTCGTACTATTCATAAACAATTCTGTTGGAGATTATAGAAATTTCCACAAAAACGGGAAATGTCACGTGCTGTCGTAGTAGTGTAGTGTGTGGTAAATAGGTGCATTCACTTTTTGTGGTAATCGTGACTTGTTTTATAGCTTTTACGACAATTGTCGGACATGATGGCAGTTCCTTCAAGGCACTAGTTTATATATAACGTAATATTTATAAAACTAGAGTAACTATAAGTTATATTATGCTTATTATCGCCCATCCTAGGGCATTCTTCTTGTGTCGCCATCTATCGCATAACTTTGTTTTTATACGATTAAAACTAGTAGTGGCAACATCCTAAACCACTTCCATGTTTTTGCCTCACCCCATCCTCGCCGCTAGGGGCTTCTGACTACATCAGTACCCTTGGCAGGTCGACATGTTGAAACGCTGAGTTTTCAGTTGCAGTGTTAACCACTGTCATGGCAGGATTGCTTGCTAGAATTATAGAAACTTAAATAAAGCTGCCTCCTCAATTCGGTTTTTTCCTAGTCTCATTTCAAATAATTTTTGCGAAAAACCAAGCTTACCTAATATCCACTGCCCGTTTGTGCAACTTTTATATGTAGTCTTTGTGAAATCATCAAGCAAACTATTAAATATTACTTATTGCCTGTTCAAGCATTAAGTGAAGGAAAAATCGAAATGCTGAAAAATTACGATTTTCGTAACTGTCGTGATTGACGAGAGGATTGCAGTTATGCCCATGATCAGCATTGACTCGCACAGCAAGTGTTTACCATTTTGGATATCCACTATTTTGATCCTTACTAGATCTAATGAATAAAGTAAATTATTTCGATAATTGAAAAAAAATAGGCATTTTTTATTAAACAGACTGCGCACATTACTTAAACTAGTCGTACACTACACATCTGGACATAAATTAACACGATGAGCTGAACCATTTGAGGAAGCAGCTTTAACTTTAATTGGTTGTGCCTTGTGGACCCGTCCTCGCTGGTTATGGATAATTATAGGCTTTTCCTGGAAATGCTCTTTGAAGTTTGGATGCGGACGCATCTCAGCCGTTTGGTTCCCAGGAACACATCAACCAAGACAGCAATTGAGCCAAAGTTCAAATGATTTGGCGCACTTCCATACATTGTGTAGGATATATGCATGCCAGGCCCTACCCCAGGGGCAGGGCCTGGGTAGTAGTAACACTACAGCTGCTGGCTCGCGAGGATGTCTCACCCTAAATATGTAAATGAAATGAATATAAAATTACAGTAAACACCAATTGTAATGTTAATTTACATTTATTATATAATTTAAAACCTGAATTACAGGTATTCATAAATGGATATAATATACACTGCATGTTCATTGTTTTATTACATTTGGAAGGTAAAATATAGAATTATCAAGACATGCAGTAATACTAATTAGTAATTTTAATTATTATGTAACCATCACAGGCCTTGACATTAAGCTTTTGTAGCCAGTGGCCCAGTGCTAATTCCTCTGGCTACAAGAAAGCCTTGTGTTCATCAAAAAGTACTGATTATCACGAAAAATACACGATATACAGTATCGTCATGGACCATTGCGGAAATGCTACACCTACGCCAGCTACGCCTATGGTATACAAAAGTGGTACACAAACCCAGTAGACAAACACGGTAGACACAAATAAATGAATTTCAACACCACTGCGAAACAATAGAGTGTCAATGAAAAAATTTCTGCCTGTGCATCAGTAAGAAGTGAAATAACAATATAATGTTTACCCTAATTGTTATAAAATTAATTTGTTTGCATCGCCATTGCAAAGTTTGGACCAAGTGTGATGTCTGCTGTTGCGTTTGCGTGGGTTCTGACCTGCTCCCACTTGCCAGTTAATGTCTGGAAGCTTCACGTGCGCTTCCATGAGTGGAGCCAAGTGGTTTGTTTATTTGAATGATCATCGTTTCCTTCAAATACTGATTAAAACACTGACTTTGTGGTAAATTAAATTGTTTTAATTTTCTTTCAATTGTTTAACTGACCCAGATTTCTTCAAATAAAATTTCAAATTAAAGAACTGTTAAAACTGCTTCCTCAACTGATTTAGCCTATCGCAAATCCGATTCATTGGTGTCCAGATATGTAGTGTGTAATAGTTTATGCAACATTTGCAGTCGATTTAATTATTTTAAATGCCTATTTTTGTTCAAATCATCAAAAGAATTGACTTTAGTTGTTAGATCTGGTAAGGATCAAAATAGTGGATATCAAAAATGGTAAACATTGTGTGGGTCAATCCTGATCATGGGCTTGACGCCGATCACATGACAAAGTTACGAAATTTCACCAAAGAACAAATCATGATTTTTCAGCATTTCGATTATCACTTCAGTCAATGCTTGAAAAGCATTTACTAATTTAATAGTTTGTCTGATGATTTCACAAAAACTACATATAAAAGTCGCACAAACAAGCTAGCATGTTGTAGTGGATACTAGGTAGGTTTGGTTTTTCGCAAACTTAATTTTAAATGAGACTAGCAAAAAAATCGAATTGATTTAGCACCTTTAAAATATGCGCAAGAACAGCTACTTATGGTCATGATGTAAGCGAAACTGAACTGAGCGAAATTTGCATTTGTGATCTGCATGGGCACTGCTTATTGAGTGGTTACATCAACATTTCTACGGTATAACTCTTATGTTACACCATTGTCAAGGCTGGGGTCAATTCCATAAGGAATTGGAATTATTCATTTCCTTTCAATTCAGGAATTTGAATTGAAAGATTCTGAGCAAAAGGAATTGGAATTGAACAAAAAGGAATTGATCCTTATTTTCTTGATCTGGCCAAACCCCACCTTCCAATCAGTCCATAAACAGCAGACATGTCTTATCAGCTCACATAAATGATGAAACAATACTAGCCTAGGCCCAGTTAGTAGGGTTGTCTTGCTGAGGCAAGAAACCATGATCAAAAGACAGACTTGTGTGCACAATAGAAGCCTGCTGTTAATAATTGCAGTTAAGTAGCTAGACTTCCAGTGTAAATAAGGCAGTGCAAATAAGATTGAGTTTTAGAAAATTTAAATCAGCCCAACAAGTCCATTTTGTTACCTTAGTGTGACAAATGACTTGAACAGTTTGGTGCAAAAGTGGAGTCTATGTATTTCCCTTTGAACTAACACTTGTGAGAGAGTATTAAATGCTTTCGTTTGTGCTCAACAATGCAACTCGTCCTTTCACTCCCATTTAGGTGACTGCAATCCTGGAAGTCCATTTGCTCACCTTGTGCATTAACTGAGGTGTGATATGTATTCATCACAGAAGTTACTGACAGGCTTTGTGTGACTGTGCTCACTCTGAATACTTCAAATTTATTGTACATAATAAATTAAATAGAAAACTTAGAAATTTTGGGTTTTTGCCAGGTGGGCATTTTTACGGGTTGTTTTGTTCTGTGTCTGTGTATTCATGGATTAAACGCATTTATAATGTTTATGTAACTATTTTTTAAATGTGTTGGAAAAACTACCAATTGAATTATTTCGGAAAAAGGAATTGAAAGAAAAAGGAATTGGAATTGATTAAAAGGAATTGAAAGGAATTAGAATTGGAATTGATTAAAAGGAATTGACCCTAGCCCTGGTCATCGTCAAAGAAGAAGTCCGACAACTTGTTGAATGGAACATAGTAGCAGAAATTAGTCAAAATGGCGGTGACCCGCTGGACAAAAAAAATATGAAAACTTGTGGCCCGAAAAGGCCCAATGGCCTTAAAAAGGGCTCCGGGCCAGTGTTAATGATGCATCAGTATAGAATGTGGCAGTTATAAGTGGTAGGTGGGAGGTCAGCCCTGAAAATGGTGGGAGGTTGGTCCCAAAGAAGTGGAAGGTTGAGCCCCCCCACAACTCTATAGGGTATGGCCTGATTCTAAATGTAAAATATGTCAATTGATGATATGAATGTTATGTTATATAAAATTAATTATAAGAATACATACATGCAAATGATGTGTAAGATATGGTGCTTTTCTGCTAGTTTTTGCTCTCAGCTAAGATTTATTTTATTGCAGAATTTGTCAATCACTGTAAAATTTACTGAAATTTTAGCTGTCTGACAGTGCTATGATGTTGTTTCTTCTGCCACAGAACGCTGGATGCTTGAAACATGCCAATGCCTAATGGAGCAGTTTGTCAACCAAAGATACAAGTGTTGGAGTTGTTCAGTGGAATTGGTGGAGTGCATTATGCTTTGGAAGGTATGGAAAATGACATGTTCTCTGAGTCTCAGTGATTCATTCTCATATTACTTATGTTGATTGTTTCCTTTTATTGTCACACACATCATTCATATTCATCAGTTAAATCCACTTTCTGATACCTTGCAGAAATGTATATTTCATGAAATAGTGATAAATATTGGCTCAATGTAATGTGAAACTTTATGGTCTTTTGTTTTCCTACACATAATGGACATTTGATTGTGTTCAGTAAATTGTGGGACTAGTAAACTTGATTGTGTTTAGTACATTGTGGGACTAGTAAACTTGATTGTGTTTAGTACATTGTGGGACTAGTAAACTTGATTGTGTTTAGTATATTGTGGGACTAGTAAACTTGATTGTGTTTAGTACATTGTGGGACTAGTAAACGTGATTGTGGGACTAGTAAACGTGATTGTGGGACTAGTAAACCCACACTGTGAATATGACAATTATTTGAAGAATTAAGACAAATTAATTCATAGCTTAAATTTGTTGCAAGCAACTCCAAAGCATTGCATACAACTGACAAATTAATTAGGTTGTCATATAAAATGAAGTGAAGTATTCATTTGACATGATCTAATATATTGGTTATATCTTTAGGCTTAGTTCCAATAGGATTAGAAACATTCAGATGATGATAATAATAATAACAATACAAAAACTGCTATCGCACCTAAATCCTTCGAACCCCTTGCTCAGATGCGTATCAAAATAACATGATTCGTTTGGCAACTAAAACAACTTGTTTCAGGTTCCAGTTGACTAGGATACATTTCCTGTAGTTTACTAAATGCTTCTCAAGTTTGGCTACATGTGATTTGCTGGTATATTTTCTACATAGAAAGTGAAATCCCATACGAGGTGGTTGCCGCTGTTGACATCAATGACCAAGCTAATGCAATCTACAGACACAACTTCCCAGGAACAAAGTTGCTGCAGCGATGCATTGAGGTATGGAAATGTCTACTCATCAAACTAACTTTATTGTATTTGTTTTGTGTTTGTCTGGATTCAGTAAAATGTATGTATAACTGTAAAATACAGAGTTACATACAAAGTGGTAATATTGTCATTGCTTATTCATAAAATGTTTGCTAGGTAAAAGTTGAGTGGATCTGGCCTCCAAATTACAAGGTTTTTGTCTCTTGGAATTAGTTACTTCTGAAAGTAACTTTCACACTGCATGCATTTATACATTTCCACCCACAATGTCCACTACTGGCTTAGGTTGCAAAGGTGTAAATTAATATAGCAGTAGCATCAAGTGGTATATATTTTTGGCATGTCCCAAAAATCTAAAGGAAAAAATAGGGGCCAAAACTAAATATGGGGTTCTGTGTGCAAAATGTAGAAACAATTCAAAAAAGCTGTTTACGTGGAAGCAACTTTTGTGGCAAGTTTATATAGTAAAGCATGTTTAGAAGATGGTGGGGAACAGTTATTTTGCTCAAACTTATAAAACCGCTAACACAACATTGAATATTGTAAAATGTGATCACATAATGTGATCAAATACTGTATGCAGGGATGAAATTTTCCCGGATTTCCGGTTTTTACAAGGCCGAAAATAATTTTGTGATTCGTTGGGATTCCAGTTTAAAAATCTGGGGGTATAGGGTGATCATATTTTTTTGCGATTCGTGTTTTTGTTGGAGAACTCAGGTGTTACTTCCCATTGACATCAACAAACATTTCTCCAACTATTTTCGATATGATCACTGTGATTGGATGAATATGCAGTGTGTTGCCCCTCTACACCAATGAGATCATTTGAAAGAAACAAGACTTGCATCTGCGCATCTTGCCAATGGCCGCCAAATGAACAGGAAAGGTATAAATAATTTCAGTTGAAAATCCGGTTCATATATGCCTCATTGAAAGCCATCAAACCACAACAAATGACTAATAAACATTTAATCATTTTATCAGTTTCATGAATATTTTCTTGCCCCATCTATTAATTTGGCCAGAAATCGATTTTAAAAATAGGTTATTTTTTACTATCCATGTATCCAATTGGGGCCAAAATTAGGGCCTATGTCGACTCATCCTTTGTTTTTTCTCTCACTTCGTGATGACACATCTAATTCAGAGTCAAATTGTTTTCATATGTGTCCCACCAATTAAATCATTAAGAGGGTAATGCTAGAAGTCAATTTTGAACTTTATATGAGTGTTTAGTGGGTGATAATATGTGCTAAATCTAATATGCATTCATTTTATTTATGTCGTATTTTGAATGAAGGAGGGTGGTGAGAGGATGAGGTTAAATATCTTGAATTCACACCAAATCGAAGTATTACATTAGTGGGGACAGGCTAATTTAAAAAAAATTATCTGGCAAAATATTTTCTATTAAAGCTAGAATCTACATAAGAAGACATAAGAATTTAGATTTGATTAAAATATAAAATTTACACATAATTATAGGGGAACCCAACTGTCAAAATGTTGATGACACTTGTTAAACATGCTAAAAACCATGACCAGACCAGATGGATAGATGGATCAAGCAGTTTGCAGCGTAGCCGACACCCCCTCGCTTCTTTTGGGCCCCTAATCATCTAGTCAAATTATTTCAGGGTGTTTCCTCTTGTGCCTGTCACATCCCTGTGTATGTTGATGTTTGAGAATGTTGCTGTAGATGTATCACTGTGGTTGGTTTTCAGTCTCTGACCTTGAAGGAACTGGATCGTCTGAGTCCAGACCTTATCCACATGAGTCCTCCCTGTCAACCGTTCACAAGGGTTGGCAAACAGCAGGATTCGTCAGATGAAAGGACAAAGTCATTCTTTTGTATTCTCGACTTACTCCCAAAGTAAGATGCACTTGCGTTTTAAACAAATATAGCATTGAAAGTTCTGGAATGTCACTTCTTAGTTTGTTTATGCCTTTTTTGCTTTAGGTTACTTTCATATGTAGAAAATAAATGTACACTAACTCCACTTCTATATTGAACCATAGCCATGTTTTATAAACACATCTGACAACAATATGCTAAATTATTAGTTTACCAAGACATGATATTTTACAGTAAAGTTGTTACCAGAATAGCAAAATAATAGGTTAAATGTTTGAATAATCATATTTTTCTAATTAATGAGGTCCAGTATAATGTGAATTGAATTGGATCTGTGGAAGTAAACAATAGTTTACTTTTTACTGTGCACTTACATAAATGTAATAGTAAAAAGTGACGTAATTAAAAATTTTAAACACCATTAAACAATTGTAAACTAATAACTGGTATAGTTGGTGTTTTCACAGAAAACTGTTGGTTTTGTTATATTTAAAAGTAATTTACTTTAACCTTACTTTAACCCTACTTTAACCTTAAATAAACTGTAGTAAATATGCATATTTTTAATAGTTATTTTTTAAATATTAATTACTGAATGGTCTATTTCAGACTATCCAAACGACCTTCCTTTATATTGGTGGAGAATGTGAAAGGGTTCGAGACATCTGATACACGTAACAGGCTGACTGATACTCTTGATTCATGTGGCTATGTCGTACAGGTAGGATCACATATATTACTTAGCACTTAGTCTGGTCATATCACTTTCTATATATAACATATTAACTAGCACATTTCAGAGATAATACTAACATGCATTATACTAACATACATATATAATGCTTGTTAATATTATGTTTGATATATATATATTATATATTTATATATATATAATAATAATACCTTTATTGGTCCAAAAACATTGATATACATTTGATAAAACTACGGCAAGGAGTTAAAAATACAAAGTACAAAAATCTGCAAGAAAAATACTCAACTTAATGCAAACACAAGATTTGTATAAAAAAAAAGAACAAGCAAGAACATGTATGTATATAGTTCTATAGTTTGCACATAGCCCTCTGTAACTTAGCAATCATGAGTTAAGGGCCCTGATGGCGGATGGTACAAATGATCTGCTGTAACGGGCAGTGCGTGCAGAAATGGACAGATACCACCTGCCTGGTCTCGTTGGAATGAATGTGGTGTGTAGGGGATATGTTGCATTGTATAAGATGTTTTCTTTATTCTTTGTCATGTAATCACAGTGCAAGCTGCGAAATGGTGTAACATGGATGGATTTAGCAGCTTGTTTTACCACACGCTCTAACTTGTTCATGTTTTCAGCTGAGAGTGAGCTATGATAGCACATAAAACAATACGAATATACTTACAAGTATAAAACATTGAAAGGAACACAATGCTATTCTCAAACATTAAATTACCGGTTGGCTTTTGTTCTTGTTTTTGTTTTTATTTGACGGCATGTGCGAAAGTTTGGCAGTAAGTTAGCTTACAGCTGCTTGGTTTCAGGAGATGCTGCTTAGTCCGGTTCAGTTTGGAGTGCCCAACTCTCGACTGCGCTACTATCTGCTGGCAAAGTTGCCTCCTCTGCAGTTCCAGTTCCTAACGTCATCAAAGGTGATGAAGCAGTGTTTGTAAATTCTATAAAACACTTCAGATAAATTGGACTTTATTAATAGCTAAAAGTGGTTGGTCCCATTGTTTGCAATATAAAGTGATTTTAGTTCATGTTTGATTCACTATTTGTACTCTGGTTACATATATATCTTCCTCTTAAGTCTTAACTGAAGGACGTGAAGATAGAGCCAAAACAACACTTCTACATAGATATCTACCTATAGCCTGTATTTGTAGTAAAACAGATCTTCGGGGCTAGTAACAACTAAAACGGTGATTTCTTTTGAATTTTTTTTTTTATTTAGCCATATTGTCATTGTTTATTGTGTTGACCAACGACTAAGGTCACTGGTAAAACATTCACATAAACATAGTTACCATATTAGCATGAAAAGTATATTGTCAAACACTGGTGGCTGTTTTATCATTGTCAAAATTAATTTCAAACATGAATATTTAACATTTTAGAAATATAATATATTTTAAGAAAAAATAATGACATCATTATTCAGTAAGCTTAATTATTTGCAAAAATTGTACCAAAATTCTGCAAAACATCATAGAGAAAGACACACATCTCTACTAACTGCAATGACAAACCGAAACCACTGGATATCATCATGTCACCACGTTAAGTGGACGACAAGAAATAATTAAGTAAATATACTAAAATTGGCCATTTTGTACGTTGCCACAGAAAGGGACGCCTGATAGAAAAAGTTTTCTGGCTTATTGCATTGACGATAATGAATGATGATAGTGATTATTATTACAATAAATAATCATTCTGATTTATGTTTGCTTTATCTTCATTTGATAGGTCGATGGTGATATTGATTTATTTTGTTATTCCACAGTTACAAACTGAGCTACCAGAATGTGCCAAGCAGTATCTGCACCATGGAACTGCATCCACATCCTGTTGGCACGCTAAAAGAAGCTCAGTTGAAGAAACTCTTGTCAAAGGCAAATATCAACAATGTGAGGGGTGCTTTGTCCAGGAATCCCATTCTTGTGAGGCTGGTGATTCCAAAGCGTCAACTGCCTCCAGGCCTGGTCTTACAACTACCTGTCAAACTGTCATCATGCCTGACTCAACAGACTGCGGACACACAGTCGAGGTGGCCAGTGACAATAGACAAGCAGATGCTATACCATTTGTGCAAGCCTACCAATCAGACTCAGTAGGCCAGTTAGACATACCACTACATGAGAGGTATGCCAGCAGCTGTGGTACTCTGGCTGAATACCTGGAGCTGGAATCGGAGGAGCATTTCACACCATATCTATTGCAAGAGAAGTTCTTCAAGCGAGTCTGGGTGATGGATCTGGTGACGGCAAATGTCACGCATTCATGCTGCTTCACAAAGAGGTATGTATGGAAATATTCTTATTTCATTCATTCAATTATATTCAGGCCATGCGAGACTGAGTAGTGATATTTTAATCAGGCCATGACGTTGTGATATTATATTCAGCCTCAGGCCAGGTACGACTGTGAGGGGGTGATAGTATATTCAGCCTCATGCCAGGTACAACTGTGACAGGTGATATTATATTCAGCCTCAGGCCAGGTACAACTGTGAGGGGGTGATATTATATTCAGCCTTAAGCCAGGCACGACTGTGAGGGGGTGATATTTTATTCAGCCTCAGGCCAGTACGACTGTGAAGGGGTGATATTATATTTATTTAAACAGGTTTGTGCCATCTATGATACACTGCATATGGGGCATTACATAAGTGATGATTCCTGTGTGTTTGTGTGTATGTATGCAGGTACGGCCATCATGTGGAGGGTGCAGGCTCAGTCATACAGATGGACGCCTCTAGTACGACTGACCTGGTGGGTTGTCACCTTCCTCTATCAGTCATGTTGAAGTGCAGATCACCTCAAACAAAATTATCTATATTAATCATATTTACATATTCTATATTTTTCTCAGGCATTTCACTGTTACTTTGTTGTGAAAAACAGAAGTGCTCAGCACAAGCATGTGTACAACAAGTGATGTCATCATGTGTACAACAAGTGATGTCATCATGTTTACAACAAGTGATGTCATCATGTTGTCACCACAATTATCTCTAGTTATAGATAGTGAGTTGGTGACCTGCACACTTACATACATATATGGGGAATCTTAGATTTGTGTATACCTACCTTCAGCATCGGAGTAAGTTTTTTGAATTAATATAGATGTAACTATAAATGAAACTTACTGTATTCAACCTATTAAGTGTACATGTCCTAATTAGCGTACACCCCTTTTTAAGCAGCAAGATCCATAATTATTGTAACTTGATCAGTGTGGAACAACTGAAAAATGTCGCCATCTGGTTTGGCACCACTTTTCAGTTGTTCTACACTCGTCGCCAAATGACACCACTAGTGTTAGACAGTTACCTTATTGTCTAAAGAAACACATTTTGGTGTACGCTTGTGAGAACAGATTCCTTGACATTTTTTCATTGCCTAATTTTTCAAAGCGTACTGTACCCTTGTTAGGTCGAATATGGTATTGAATTAATATGTATTAAATAATTTGCTGTTGGTACCATATGTTTATTAATTATGTTTCATCCCAGTTACCGAGACACTGTTTTAATATGGCATTTCTGATAGATATGTTATTTTTTTTTTTCAGGGGAGGGTAGACTGATAGTTTTGGTATTGTATTTCCTATTTGTGCATATTATCAAGAATTATGTGAACTGTTGAAAGCCATCGGCCCCATTGCAATATTTATTTATGCATGTAGTGGTTGGTTTGCGCATATTGAATTAATAAATTAGTTGCAGATGATACATACAATTCAGAAACTGCTCTGTGATAATTAGCTAAAACTGTGTACTAATTCTAATAAGTCCTTGATTAGTTTCCACGTCTTTACAACCACTGGAAGTGAAACTGAATGTTACATTAGCCTAAGTGGTAGCATGAAACTGGTTTGTTTGCAGGATAAATATAAAACAAGAGATCTGCAAGAAGTTGAGTTTCTTGACGCTGTCCGATCACTGAAGCTGAGATATTTCACGCCACGAGAGATTGCAAACCTCATGTGTTTCCCACCAAGCTTTAGTATGTGGCTTGTCTTCTCACAATTATGCACCAAGTCACGAGGAAATATTTCTGTTGTTTTATGCATTATTGACATACATAGATTAAATTAATATTGACAAGAAGCTGAAGAAAATTGAATTAGTATTGCTTACTTACTAAATTACAAGCAATACTTTCCTGTTCTCGTTCCTATTTGCAACTCACATTATATTTGTATTTGATATTGGTAGCAGGGCTCACTAAAAGTCAAAGACTATGTCAGGGCCATTCTGAAGTACAAGGCTAAATTTGCAGAAATAATACTAATAACAAAGGTGTAACAAAATCATATTATGGTCATGCGTCTGTTTTATGACATTTAATAATTATCAATCGGTTTGGAGCCATAATTAAAAATTTAGGGAAAATCAAAAATATTAAACAAATGATGTCAACTTCAAATTATGACAACTTCACTGCCAACTTAATTTCTTTGAAAATCTCCTTATTTTAATAAAAAATAAGTCCATAATAATATTAAGAATGTAGGAAACGTGTAACTGTTGTGAGTACTGTTGGTGTTTCAGCATTTCCTGCAGGGCTGACCCCCATCCAGTGCTATCGACTGCTTGGCAACAGTCTCAATGTACACGTCGTCAGTGTCCTGTTAAGACTGCTCACAACAGATGATGGGGACTGCTGACAGTGTCATATGAAAGTTGCTATCAATATGACATGGTGACTGCTGACTGCAATGGATGAAGTCTGCTGACAATTGGAGGAATCTATCAAAAGTTTAGCCTTTCTGAATGGCCTGTTATAAAAGCAATATATTTTATCTCATTATTTGTTTAATTTGAATGTGTCTACGTATTTTTTTAATTTATAAACGCAAAACTTGTTAAATAAAAAAATTTTATATTAGGATAAATAGTTTATACAGTCGAACCTCCTTAATCCAGACACCTTTGGCCCCAGTGTGTGTCTGGATTAACGCATTTTCTGGATAAACAAATCATAAATTAACAGTGAATGTTGCCAGATTACAGTATCCGTGATGTTGGGTTATCTAACAGTATGGCGCAGCCCATGAAACTAAGATGCTGTGTGACATAGTGTGTGTTCAACAAGGTTTTCCTAGTAAACCACTGGCATGATATTCTTAACTGTACTTTGATTTAACAAGATTGCCATCCCAAACAACAAGTTCCAGATGGCAAAGTGGACAATGAAGCCATTGGCTTATCGAGAGTCCAACAATTGTCTCATCTATGTGTAGCCCACCCTTATCAAATATCTGTCAATTCTATTTTTAAACATATTCACACTACTAGCATTAACACAATCATTTGGCAGTTTGTTCCATTCATTTATCACCCTCTGTGAGAAAGAGTACTTTATCATGTCCAACCTACACTGCTCATTAACTAATGCTGCTTTGTGTCCTCTTGTTCTACTGCTTTCTTTAAGTTTGAAGAACATATTCCTATTAACATCCTCATAACCGTTCACTATTTTAAATACTTCTATTTGGTCTCCTCTTAGTCTCCTGGTCTCTAGTGTTGTCAAATCAAATTGTAATAAACGCCTTTCGTAACTAAGGTCTCTCAATTCTGGAATCATTTTGGTTGCTGTTCGTTGTATTCTTTCTAGCTTGTCTATGTCTTTTTACAATACGGCCTCCATGCTTGAATACAATATTCCAAATGTGGTCTAACTATTGCTTTGTACAGGGGTACAATTAGCTGTTTCTCCTTATACATGATAGTTCTCCTAATTAGCCGTAGAATTTTATTTCCTTTTGAAGCAGCAATCCCACATTGCTCTGAAACTTTCATGTCGGCACTAAATGTTACTCCTAAGTCCTTTTCTTGTGTGGTTCTACCTAGTACAGCATCCCCCATTTTACATTCTTCATCCATGTTTCCATGTCCTATGTGTATACATTTGCACTTCCCAAAATTGAATAACATTTGTCATTTTTCTGACCATTTAACTAATTTATCTAGATCATCCTGTAAACCGTGTTTATATGTATCATTTTTAACCTTTCTGAATACTTTTGTGTCATCTGCAAATTTGAGTACTTTGCTAGATATGTCATCTTCTAGATCATTTATATATATATATATATATTAAAAACAGTATAGGGCCTAATACTGATCCCTGACCGATTTCCAGTTTGAAAAGTTGCAAATGGTTGGCCCAGAACCATGACTTGTTTCAAGTGTTGAGATATGTTCAGAGCATAGAACGTATGGCTGAACCTGTATATTGTGGAATTGTAAGTTGTAATTGAAATCCAATTGGAATACGTTATTGGTAATAATGGATGCACCACTGGGTAACGATGTGGTCTAGTTTGTTGTGATTTTTAATGTTGTCTATTTACAAATTCAAATATACATTTGTGCAATCACACAATAAACAAAACTTAAATCATGTACTCATTTATACTAACATAGATGTCTTAATATGTGCATATTTTAGTGTTGTGTTGCTGCAGTAGATCTGTGTGATGTGAACTTAAAGCCACTCGTGAGGCCGCTGCGTTGACGGGTCAGCCACACGATAGTAACGTTGGGAAAATGAATATTTTAATAAGAATATCACAATATCTGGCAGCGCCCTAAATTAAACAAGAAGTTTCACAAGTCTGCGAATGAATGGACAATAATCCTAGCATACGCATACATACAATAGATTTAATCAATCCAGTAATGCGGAACAATGTCACTGTGTTCATCAGACCTGGGGCCGAGCACATTTTCACGAGTACGAGTACATTGATGATGGACAAGTACTAGTACAGATACATTCTCACGAGTACGAGTACATATTTTAACAATATTAAATAATAACGTATTTTAAACTAAAAATTATTAATTGATCAATCGTTAACTACAAATAAATTTTCACAGCATATGCTGAGAAAGTACTCAGATGTACTCGTAAAATCTGAGTACATCGAGTATGAGTACGAGTACATGACCCATAAGTTATATGAGGACAAGTACTTCAAAAATGCACTCAAGTACACAAATACTAAGTACTTCCACACCAGGTCTGGTGTTCATATAGTTTGATAGAGGAGTTTATGAAGATGGATAGACATATAGGTGTAGGAAGCTGTTGATGTGTTGAATACTTGGGGGAGTGTTGGTTGCTGCGAATGGATGGAGGCGAGGCTCACATTCCAGCACCTAATCCGCACCTGGATTCTAACAAATATTGGAGGGGGCAAAGTATACTCAAGCCCTACCACCCAAAATATTGTAGGAGCCCCCCGCCCCCGACGTCTATGTGACATAGGATTTGCCACATATTGAGGTTAGGGTCGCACTGGTAGCTAGTATATCGCTGTCGAAGAGTCAACATAATGGAAGGCCACTTTGATCTGCACAACGTGGTTGGTTGGATATTTGTCTATTACACTAACTTTTCACACAAAAATGAACTGTCATTGTTTTGATACCTCAACTGATGTTGTTGAAGAATCAAAACAACAAAGTCCTTTTTCATATGACAGAATATTATTATACTAGGTTCCTAATTATAGACTGACATCAAACAGAGTCGTAATGTAACTTTTATATTTAGATATTAGATACACAATGAAACAGTTTGTTTGCTGTAATGTTTTTGTAGATCCATCGTAATTATATTAAAATGCTTTGGTGAACAATATGTACGGAACAGTGCGAGCTTCACATCTAATGAACAGACTTGGGTTAATTACTTGACATCAATTCCAATTAAACCAATTTCAAAGAGCAGCTGTATTTAACAAATGTAATAATTTCAGACATAATCTTTTATTCAAAGTTTGAGAACATTTTAAAGACAGAATTAAAAGTTTGTTTCTGAAGCATGTAATTGAAAGTCATTGAGAAACCAATTACATTTTCATAAATTCCAATTATTTCTGAAAACATTACTTCTGATAACGCCAATTTAAGTTCTGGAATTGGCGTTTCAATTGATGTGTAATGGATCCAAATTTGCCAACGAACACATATCAAGTACAAATAACATTTTGCGTTGTCTATTAATATGTAATACCCAAGACGCATGTCACCACCACATTTAGAATGATCCCATTCAGGTTAAGTCACGAATATTACATCCTTTCAACTTATTGTATCTGAATAACATAATAGCACTTCTTTTTGTATTATATTTAACAACATGATTTGTTCCAAATGTCTCGCATTCATACATACATAGTCCAGCAGATGATGGTGATATCAATATTAAGTCATCAGCATGCATTATGTGGCCTTATACACTAATGAGGGTGCAGAGAGGATACATAAAAATACATTGTGGTTAAGCAAACTCCATTCACATTACAACCAACATCACACAGTTTAAGTTGTTCACTCAATTCATCTACAGACGTTGAAAAGGAAAGGGGAATTTATCCCCCCTTGTCTAACACCATTATAATATTAAATTTAACAGAATCTCATCATCTCATACACTTATGCTCAGAATACATGCCATCATATGTTCAGACTCGCATGCTCTACTAACATCAAACTTTGCATGTGTTACTTCCTCTGCTGTAACTACAAGTTCCTCGTATCACATCAGTTATATTCACATGTATTCACACTACTATTGTTAACACAGTTTAACAATGGTGAAAGGTGTTTCCTCCGTTATAGACACCACTTTAAGGCAAAATCAACAGACAGCAGAGTCCAGAATATGGCCAGATTTCTCGTACATTAGACTACACATGTCAGATCAACAAATGTTCACAGAGGTGTTTGCAGGTGTTCTTTTCTTTTGCATCACTTGTGTTATATCATCTGCCTGTCCCTCTGGTTCACCTTGTACTTGTATCCCACGTCCGTCCGGCTCATCATGCGTGCCATGATCCTCACCAGTGGCTCTGCTTGTATCATCGACCTCCATCTCATCCACTTGTCTGCCCTGGGCAATATTGTTGGTCTGCATCTCCCCCTCAATGCGCAGACGACGTGCACCAACACCAGGATCCACGGCCACATCAACATTCACACCAGCATCAACCTCTGCATGCACTGAACGTCCAGCCGTTATTGAGCCACCAACGAAATCTCTCATAACCTGAGGGCCATTTGAGTCAAACCCAGCCATGTCCATCATGTTGGGGTCGTCTGGGTCAGCAATGCTGAACCCGTTGCTGGTCATTGCGCAGACGATGAGCTTGGCGTCAGAGATGCCGGACTGTCGCCGATACTGCCGCAGTGCCTCTGCTGGGCATTGACGACCGTTCGTCTCACAGTCAGTGTAGACAACGAATACATCAAACAGCTTCTTTTTCTCCCTTGCATAGACCATGGGCAGTGAACAGTCGGTTCCTCCCATCGATACATGTTGCATTGCTTGCTCAACCTCTGGTAATGCCATATCAGGGCTTATTGCAAGCGGCTCCATGCAGTCTGAAAAACCAACAAATTCGCAATGTGTCTCCGTTGCGGCAGTGACAAGGGAAAGAGCGGCTGCTGCGCTCCCAGGCTGAATGCTACGACTGCCAATCACTGAGCCCCAAAACATTGAGCCACTCACATCCAGAGCCAGGAGGTATCTCTTGTTGGTCGGTTCTACAAATTTGAAGGTTTGGTAAAATGCAGCATCGAGGGCCTCCATGACTGCGGCATTTGGGATCCACGTGAGACTCCCCAGGTCTCCTCGTCCATTTTTGTACGTGTGCAAGGCGACCAACACGTTGAATGGGTGAATCCTGGCTCTCCTTAGGACCTCCTTGTCTTTAAACTTGCTGACGATCATCGCCTCGTGTGAGCTGCCAGGTCTCAACATCCCGATGGCCGACATCTTGCCCAGGTTGCGGATCATGGCAGTCATCGGCATGTGTTCGAGCAGAGCCTCCCAGATGTGTGGGGAGTTGAGCAGTTGTGTGTTCACATGTTCTCTCACTAGGCGATGTTGTCTTATCAGTTCTGCCAGTCCGGTTGTATCCAATGTCAACGGGTCCCTCTGGGCTTTCACATCTTCGATGGCTTGAATGTAAGCCAGCAGGTTTTCGCTCTGAAAATGTTCTTTGGCTTCATCGAATCCCTTCACGATATACTTGAAGATGGCAGCCAAACCATTGTCTTTGTCATCCGGTTTAGGGTGCGCCAGACGTAAGATGTCCAGGTGACTCCATCCATTACGGTTCTTATACTTCGTCACGAGCATTGCCAGTCGTCTAGCATCAGCCGGGGTCGCACCAAAGCGCTTGTACCAGTGGACAATAGCCCTGCGGTGTGCTCGGCCCCAACCAGTGCCTTCGCTCAACGCCTCGCAGTGGCTAACAAACATAAATAAGTGTGTTGGGATCCGACAGACTAAGTGCAGATTGTCGTAGCAGAACTTCTTTGTATCGGGATCTACCGACTGCCTCGCGCACATTGCCATGGCGAACATCAGTCCGTTCTGTTTGGCCGTGCGTCCGGAGACACTGAAGTCGATGAGAGTTTGTACTACTTCGTGTCCGCGTCCCGCTGCTATCAATCTCGTAATGCATTGCACGTTCTCTCTCTTGAGTTCCTGCTCACTAACGTAGTAGGTCCCGCCTTCAGCTCCGAGACACAAGAAACGGGTTAATCTAGCAAGATCATCCACCTTAAACACATAACCATGTAGATGGTTAAGAACTTGGCCGGCGGGTTGCTGTCCAGCCATAGCTTCTTTGTCGTTATAATGCCGGTATTAATACGTTATTCAATACAACACAACATTACCACACGAGTGTTCACAAATATACGTGCCAGCAGCACAAGTCAAACTTGATGCTACGTAGTCTGTTGTATTTAGAAACGTATGTAGCGCCAAACTCGCCCGAACGAGTTGATCAACGTTGTTGTCGATTCTGCGCAAGTCAGCCGCGCCGAGAAAGAGGCTAAATAACGTTTTTGTCAATTCGGTCCCATACCATCTCGTAAGTCTCGCACCGTGAACCATAGTGTCGCAAACTTTATACATTTAATTTGGGGAAGTGGGATAATGCCAGTACGCGAGGTAGACGCAAATCATTGGGATATTCTTGAACTGGTTGAAGTCAGATTTTGGAGACAGACAACAGTAACAGAGGAAGGACACAAACTGGTACAGCAGAGAAGAATCCAAACACCAACATAGGGTTGCAGTCTTTGTGAACAAGATTAAAGCAAATGCTGTAATCAGCTGTGCACCAATCTGGCTTAGGCTATTTTCAGAGCATGCTCTGAAAATAAGGGCCGATCAGATGCTTATTTTCAGAGCATGCTCTGAAAATAAGGGCCGATCAGATGCTTATTTTCAGATCATGCTCTGAAAATAAGGGCCGATCAGAGGTTTATATTCAGAACAGTTCTGTTATATCTGCTACTTTTATGTTTGTATTTTTAAGGAAATAATTGCTTTGTAGATGAAATAACGTGGAGAAATAACTAGATAAACTCATAGCTGCACAGCTTTATTTTCAGAGCATGCTCTGAAAATAAGGGCCGATCAGAGGCTTATTTGCAGAGCATGCTCTGAAAATAAGGGCCGATCAGAGGCATATTTTCAGAGCAGCTCTGTTATATCTGCTACTTTTATATTTGTATTTTTAAGGAAATAATTGCTTTGTAGATGAAATAACGTGGAGAAATAACTACAAAAACTCATAGCTGCACAGCTTTATTTTCAGAGCAAGGGCCGATCAGAGGCTTATTTTCAGAGCAGCTCTGTTATATCTGCTACGATTTTTTGAAAATTACACATCTAAAATTACTGTGCCCTACATTCGTCTGTAACACACCAGGAAGTCTAACTGAGGCATGATCTCTAATGAATGCACAGCTCTGAATTGGCGGGGGAATAGGAAGTATTCCATCCTGCGTTTTGATTGGTTAAATCAGCTTCCGGTTTGCTCGGGAAATAACGAATTATGGGCCGTTATTTCCAGAGCTGCTCGGTAAATAGCCAGTGCGAATTTTTATATGAATCTCCGCTAAACCTGAAAACATCTACATTATTCAAGTATATGCTCCAACGAATACTCGGCCCACGTGACAACTCGGCCCAGGTGTTGAGACAGCTCGGCCCAATGATAATATATATGATGGCTAAACGATGCTGTGTTTATACATATTATTTTGTTATATTGTTTATGCATAATAGAAAAAACTGTTATTGTTACTGTTGCTAAATATTAACATTGTATCCAAATGTTATCCCATATATTCGTGAAACACATCACCCGCAACACTGGCAATTAATAATCGCCGGGATATTGTAGGCCTATGTGATATATTAATGTATATTTGCGTGTATTTGCAGAAGTTATGTGTGCGTGCGTGCGTGCGTGCGTGCGTGCGTGCGTGCGTGCGTGCGTGCGTGCGTGCGTGCGTGCGTGCGTGCGTGCGTGCGTGCGTGCGTGCGTGCGTGCGTGCGTGCGTGCGTGCGTGCGTGCGTGCGTGCGTGCGTGCGTGCGTGCGTGCGTGCGTGCGTGCGTGCGTGCGTGCGTGCGTGCGTGCGTGTATATATATATATATATGTATATATGTATGTATACATGTATACATGTATATATGACTTCTGCAAATATACGTTAATGTATGAAGTAGGCCTACAATATCTATATACATTATATATAATATATATTATTAAATTATTATTAATAATAATAAAATATATAATTAATAAAAATATAAAATGTTTCGTGGGAATTTTCGTTTTCACTTTGTAGAGATTATTGAAGGTAAAGTTTTTATCTTCATATACAAGTGTATATGAAGATATCAGCATATATTACCCTGACATTGTTACATTACCCTGAAATTATGACATTGTCCTTTGAATTGTCATTGCAATTGACGTCCTACACTTGTATTGTCGCCCTTGAATGCATTGAATAGGAGTTAGGAACTGAGCAGATCTTGCGTGTCAGATTTGTGGTATGATCGTCTAACGTGATACTCTGATTAACAAAGCATATAACACCTGTTTAAATTCCCCGTGATGTGGAAATTGGTTCAGAGTAATGTTCTGTTAAACATTATTAGTTGTAGGTCTAAGCCATTTCAATAGTATGCATTTGTTAGGCTAAATTCGTTGTGAATCTAAAAATTATCCTAATATATTGTCAACATAATATCTACCAAGTTTCATGCTTTCATCACCAAATGCGCAATCTTTAATCCACTACTAATATAATATGGTACATTATCAACAACGGAGTGCAAAAGGTCAACAAGCCATACAGTGCGACACGTGCTCGCAGTGGCAACACCGCACTTGCAACACTGGTAAGTATATCGACTTTTTTTAATTGCATATCATATAAACGAAGTATGTATGAACACACTAAGTGACACGAATGATCATTATAATTTAACAGGTCAAAATTGTACGTGTGATATGTGTCAAATTAATAATTGTTGATATTGTTACTACATTTCATCATATGTTGATATTGTTACTACGTGTATTGCATCATTTGTTGATATTGTCACTACATGAATTGCATCATATGTTGATATTATTAATACATGTATCGCATCATATGTTGATATTATTACTACATGTATCGCATCATATGTTGACATTATTACTACATGTATTGCATCATATGTCGATGTTGTTTATGTACGTATTGGTATGATTTTATCTATTATGTGTTTTATATATATTATATTTTAAGCTATGTAAAATTATGTTCTATGTTTTATATGTGTATCAGGAAATTTTTTATAGGTTTATACTTACTTTATAAAATTTTTATCTTGTCCATTATCTGTTTTTAGGTGTCACACAGGAGATGTATCGCCGGATGGTCCGCGAGGAAGGACAGTTCGATTGGCAATGTACACTGCGCTCTATTCCGGAACGTTGAGGCCCCCCACAATACCCCCCCCCCGCCAACAACACTGACGTTGAGGCCTCCGACAATCACCCTCCCCCCGCCAAGCCAACAAAACGGACGTTGAGGCCATCGACAACCTCCCCCCCCGCAAATGACACGGACGCACAGGAACCAGACAACCCACTGAGCAATGTGTCGTTCAATGTATCCAGGAGCTTCATTCAGCCAGACTGTATAGATGAAAGTTAAAGATTAAATCAATGAGTTCATACTTTGTAATCCCTAATCATGAACACAGCTCCTGTAGCTAAACGCACTGCATTACTGACCGAGTCTGGTTTTGGTTTTGTAATACGCTTTTGTTGCACGAGCGGTGTGAAAATATCGGCATGATTACATTTGATCATAAATCCATACATTTTGTTATTTAGATCTGTTGTCGATGAACTTCCGGCGGATCCAGTTGCCGTTGAAGAGTTGGAGCCAGCTTTCACTATACTGGATGCAGTGTCACAGCGAGGGAAAAGGAAACTCGTGTCCAACGGCTACTCGTACGCTGTCAAGGTAATTTCACGAATAATATAACAATAATTCAGATAACAGGTGTCCGTTAAAGAAGGAATAACATGTCTGCATTAATAGTTCAAAAGACATAACTATGGATTATCATATATTCATTATTTGGTATTCCAGCGACAAAAAGGAGGTCCACTATGTGGAGATGCACAGTACGGAACAAAAAGACCAACTGCCTAGCTAGCAGTGAAAGCTAAGGTAAATATAAATGATACTAATATATAAATAATGCTATAATAATTATAATAATATGAATAATAATAATAACATGAATAATGATAATAATTATGTTAATAATAATAATAATGAAATAAGAATAATTAAAATAGTAGTAATGTATACATTCTGGTTATATATCGTCCATAATTTTCGATTGTTGTTTGCTTGTCACAGATCAAAGCCCAAGCAAAGAGCGACATATTTCAGTCCGCCAGCGCGATCGTTGAAAATGTCCTTGTGAGAGACATTGATGTTCAACGTCCATGCGACGCCTGCATGCCCGGGACAGTTAGCCTGGCACGCACTGCCAACCGCGTCCGGGCCAAGCTCGAACAGATGAACCACGAGACTTAACAATTCCAGGCATGAGCTGCACGACATTGCTTTGTGAAATGTATCGGTGTCATGAATTAAACAATCCAATCAAATCAAAGTTATTGTAGCTCTTTACAATGCATATTAATCAAATGAAGGGAATCCTTTCTATTAACGTCAAGATAACGTAAAGAGAACAATAAGGGAAGAACATTGTATATTGGAGAAATTCCGAAGCGTTGATGTAGATCCGTATGCGTTGCCAAATTCAGCATGGTCCAACAGCTAAGCAAGTTTCCAAGCAGTGTTCTACCCAGACATAGTAAATTATTTGATATTTACTAAGAGTTTCTACACCATGGAAGACACGAAGGCGTGAAAAACTTAGAGGCCTACAATGAGTTGACGTCTGGTTGGATCAGCGATGTAGCGGTTTTCATGGAAAAGGTGGGAGAACTGTGTGACGACAGATTTGGAGGGTTTTGGAGGAGAGTGGAGAACAACAGCGAGGGATATAGGGAGTGGTGACAGGTGGTGGATACGGTAGTGAAATGGGAACAGTGACAGAAGTGGAAATTGACACCCAGTATCGATGCCAACCTCAACCGGACTTCAGGGGTAAAGAGGAAAGCAACAACATAGTACGTACGTAATGTATAATAAATATTATGTACATGTCATGTGTGTGTGACCATGTAGGTGTGTGCATGTGTGTGTGTGTGTGACCATGTAGGTGTGTGCATGTGTGTGTGACCATGTAGGTGTGTGCATGTGCATAATATATTGACCTCCTTTATCGCTTTTATTTTTTATAATTCATTCATATCTTTAGAATTTGGGATGAGCCAAATACAATAAGTATTTTCTAGTTTCATACCTGAATAATAATACATTATTTGCATCAAACTGACCATGTTTGTCTTCTGAAGTTCATAATTATGTTTAATAGAAGTTATAGTCATACCATTGGTAGTGCACCGGCAGTCGTGTCTAATTACATTCTCACAGCAAATTTAAAATGTACGTTCACAAAGCCATGCAATAGTTATCATATATCATAATAAAAAAAATATGTGTAGTGATGCCGGTTTGTAATTCAAACTTGGTTTGGTAATTTACCACTGGGCCGACCTATCTCTAACTAAGCGCCATCATATCATCATATCACCTCTGCACGTACTCTCAGTTCAACAGCACGCATACTGGGTAAGTATATATACGCACACGAACACGCACACACACGAACACGCACACACACACGCACACACACACACACACACACACACACACACACACACACACACACACAAGAACTGATAAGGTCCTATCAAACCAGGGAGTGGTTGAGTTTAATCAACGAATTTATGGATCTCGATTCTGGTGATTGACTCGAAGATGGCAGTCTCTGTGGGAATGTCAACATCCCAGCTTTTTTCTTGGTTGTTAACTTTTCTCCTCACTTCACTTCTCACTGTTCACATCGCCCAGGATATTATATGTATTACCGACCTTTGTTCTTCCCCACATGTCTTCTACAATTGTGAAATGGACTTACAGCCACCTGTGGCAGAGACGTACTCAACCCAAGTAGTCCTGTCAGCATCACACCACGTAGTGTTGTGGCTTCGACATGGCCCTCTCATGTTATATAGGAAGAAACCCCTCGCAACTTCAACGCACCAGACGGATCACAAACAAATCCTCCCACTCATCAGTGGAATTGAACTTAACCCAGGTGACCTATATTCCCCTGTGTTGTCTGCACAAAAGCATACAAAGCAAATCAGAGGGCCTGCGATACTTGCGACCGCTGGACACGCAAGGCATGTGTGAACATGACTACTGCATTCTACGACAGACTTTGAGATAGTGATGAACCATGGACCTGCTCAAAGTGCCATACCATTGATAACTCTGCAAAGTTATACACGATCCCTTCGGATGCAGGAAACCCTTCACACCACTCCTCATAAAACACCTCTGTACAACAAATGTCCTCCATCCCTTCAGATATCTCCTTACCAGGGCCCTCATCTACAACAGACATGGAGCATCATTCTTTGCAATCGCTCGGTAGTTCTTGTCCACCCATTGACCCAGAAATTAGCATGACCTCCTCACCCAACGTTCAAAGGACTTATGGTACAAAGCAAGGAGAGAAACGGAGAAACTTACGCATACTAAACATCAAATGCCAGAGCGTAAAGAAGAAAGGTGGAGACTTAGAGGCCCTCATCGATTCCACGGACCCGGACATAATTATGGGAACGAATCATGGCTGAATGAACATATCACCTCTACAGAGTTCTTCCCCAACTTCCTTGGCTTTGACGTTTACAGGTGAGTTCGAGCCGAGTCTCACAAAATATTTTTTATTGCAGCTAAACATGAGCTAGAAATGCATGACATTCTAAAGCCAAAGACACAGAGATGATCAGCGGTATTGTCAAACTCCCAAAGCAGAAGAAACTCTCCGTCGGAGCCTACTGTAAGCCCCCAAAAAGGTTTCACAACACGTACCTGATATCGACCAAAGAAGAGTTTGATAAGCAGAAGAGGAAAACCAAACACAATGTGCTGATCATCGGCGGCGACTCTAACAGCTTCGATATTAACTGGTCTATGCTCAGCATTCCAAGTAACCAGGCTTAGCCAGACCTTGACTTGGTGAATGACAACGACCTCGAACAGTGGACATCCCAACAAGAAAATACAAGACCCTGGACCTGATAATGACGCTGCAAGCCGTTACCCTCCCTTGGGAATAGTGACCATGATATTGTTGTCTACGACACTTCGCTCTCGCCCCTCCGACCTAAACCCCCACGACGAAAACTGTCTCTCTGGAAGAGAGCCGATGTAGACGCCATCAGACAGGACTTGCAAGAATATGCAGATGCCTTTGCAGCAGACTTTACACCAAGCACTCCCATAGATCAGCTCTGGGCGGATTTCAAGGAAACATTCCTGAGCATCGTTGAGAAGCGAGTCCCTTCCTAAGCCACGGCATCACGGTACAGCAACCCCTGAATAAACACCTCTACCTGGAAGGCCATCAGAAGAAAACAGAGAGCCCATAAGAAGGCAAGGAAGACAGGGAAGAAAAGAGACATCGACCGCTACAAGCGCCTACAAGCCGAAGTGAAGTACGACATCAAACAAGCAAAAGTGACCTTGAAAACATAATCAGTGAAGACATCAACTCCGACGCGAAGACATTCTGGTCGTACATCAAGAGCAAGCGTCAAAAATTGACAGGTGTCTCTCCACTGAAAAGCCAGGAAGGTTTCCTCAAAAGCGACATTACCAGCAAAGCCGAAATATTAAATGCCCAATTCAAGTGTGTCTTCACTGAGGAGGACTTAAGCAACATGCCGTTACAAAGGCGAGAGCCCACACCCCAACATGGACGACATAGAGGTCAGCAAAACATGAGTCATCAAGCTTCTTCAGAATCTCCAGCCGAACAAAGCCACTGGACCAAACTCAATACCAGCCTTTATCATGAAAATGGATGCAAAGGAACTATCTCAAGTTTTGACAAAAATCTTTCAAAGGTCTCTGGATGATGGACAGGTGCCACTCTGATTGGAAGGAAGTGAGGGTGGACCCCATCTTTAAGTAAGGAGACAAACACCAGCCTGTGAACTACCGACCAATTTCACTGACTTCAATCACTTGCAAGGTCCTGGAACACATCGTCCACAGCAGTGTGATGAAACACTTTGATCTCCACCACATCCTAACTTATGTCCAACACAGATTCAGGAAGAAGCGCTTATTTGAAACTCAACTCTTAGTCACAGTACACGACATCGCCAAAAACCTGGCCTTGGGGATCAGGTAGATGTAATTCTGCTTGACTTCTCCAAGGCCTTTGACAAAGTTCCCCACCAATGCCTACTGCACAAGCTACAATACTACGAAGTACGTAGCAAGACGCTGAACTGGATACAATCCATCCTGACCAACAGAACACAGCAAGTTGCCTTACAAGGCACCCTCTCGTCCTCTGCACCCGTCCTATCCGGAGTACCACAAGGCACGGTCCTAGGCCCCTTTCTCTTTCTGACCCATATCAACGACCTACCTTATGCAGTCCGACATTCTAATACCAGACTCTTCGCAGATGACAGCCTTCTCTACAGAATAATTAAGTACCACCAAGACCAGGCCCCACTTCAACAAGACCTTGACTCCCTGGAAGAGTGGGAACACACCTGGCAAATGTACTTCAACACGAGCAAATGCAACGTCATCCGGATCATGCCCAAGAAACGAAGAGAAACCCTAACATCCAGCTACTCTCTCCATGGTCAAACACTGGAAACGAGAAGCACCAGCAAATACTTGGGCATCAACTTCAGCAGTGATATCTCCTGGTCCACGCATGTAGAGGATATAGCGGCAAGAGGAAACCGTGGGATTCCTGCGAAAAAAACTTCAGAGAGTGTACTCCTAAAGTCAGGTCAGCGATCTACACCACAATGGTACGCCCCACATTGGAGTACGCCTCAGCTGTCTGGGATCCTCACAAGCAAAAAGACGCCCAACTCATTGAAAAGGTCCAACGCCTAACAGCCATGTACGAATACATCAACTACACGGGCAAATCACCAGGCAGCGTAACATCTATGCTCGAAAATCTTAAATGGGCAAGTCTGGAACATCGAAGACGACAGACCCGCCTGGGGATGCTCTACAAGATCAACAAAGGTCTCGTAGACATCAACCCAGCAAGTTTTTCCGTCACTCTGACCCAAGGACCAGAGGACCACAACGCCTGCATCATGGACAGATCCAACACCCTCCCCTATTTCACTCTTTCTTCTCCCGTACAGTGTATGAGTGGAACTACCTCCTAAGTGGAACTACCTCCTAACCTCTATCTCCTCAGCCCCTTCACCGGAGTCCTTCAAGAGTCGACTAGGCCACAGTCTCCACAATCTGCAGCCAGTCCTCACCACCCCATAAGTAACTTCAGATCCTGTATATAGTTTTAACTTAAACACCTGTCGTTGCCCCGACAGTGGTGCGACGTCTTTTAAAATGAACTCCAGGCTCAGACCTGAACTACCAGTGGACCCACACACACTTAAGGGCGTTGTAAGTCCTGCACAGGACTTACAACGATCTTAAGGAGCCCAGTCCGTGGCTTCTCAAGTCGATATTCTGCTTTTCACAGAAAATAATTTTCTATGGGCTGCAAATTAAAGCGATTGTTACTCACACTAGTTTGCAAGCCTGGCAACTGCTGCTTCATGTTCAGAGGGTGGGGGTGTCCAGATAAGGTGTCCGGACCGTTAAATGGGGGCCTCGGGTGTCTTAGCGATCATTACATCCGTTATTAAAACAGTGTTTTGTTCATCTAGCTATCAATATCAGACTGACAGCATTGATTGCTATGCCAGTTTTGGGGGTATAGTTCTACTGAATTCAAACGGGAAAGGAATGTAGACTCTATACCATGCATCAGTGAAATATGTAATGGCGGGCGAAAAGTCTGCAAAATTTGTGAAAAAAATAGGTGGGGGCCGGGTCTTTCTCAACACAAATGTACGTCTAAGGTGGTGTACAGGCCAACTTTACGAAGCGTGACATGGGGTGGTGGTCTCAAAAATAGCGTGTCGTAGGGTAGCTGGGGCAGCGTGCCCCCTAAGGAAAATTTGCAAATTGTACATCATTAAACTACTTTAGCATGTGTTTAATGTGTTCACATTATGGACAGATGTGTGTTACCCATTGGAAAACTAATTTCAGTAAGTAAACAACCTAGCTAAGTTACATTTGAAAAGCATAAGACTACACAAAAGGCTGTCTTGCTCCATCCCTGAGGCAAGACGGTCCTCTGCATGGGGCAACTATTGCCTGAACGAACTGGTCAAAATTATTCTGCCTGAACGAACTATTGCCTGAAATTAAAATGTATCTATACAAATGGTATGATAGTACCATATCATGCCATTATGGTTGTTAAATTTAAATGGGAGTTAACACATAATACATACTTTGCGATCCATACATAATATAATATTGGTTTAGTAATATTTCATAATAATTGTTGAAACATGGCTATAATTACTATTAGCCAACAGGCTAGCAGAACGTAAATTAAGAATGTTCATATCATATTAAATGTAGTAAATATAATTGGTCATGCCTAATACATTTGATACATTGTGACTATGTGCGTGTGGGATAAAACATAGGGGCCGTCTTGCCCCATATGCATGGGGACCGTCTTGCCTCACAGACACAATGTGTGTCTTAACACGATGGATACAAAACACAACATACTATTACCCATTTTGTATTGTTTGACCTGTCAACTAATTAATAATATTATCATGTCACCAACTAATTCCATGTCTCACACCGTTACATAATGAGCTTCATAATTTTACTAGTGGCAAATATTAGATCAATGCATATAATAGTGCAGGTTTGAAGTCATGTAAGAAATGTCCTCATGCATCTGAGGAACAAGTGCAGGACGTCGCACATCGCGGTGTCTCGACAACTAATTCGTACTTGATGAAAAATCCGACCGAAATAAAGGGGGTGCCTGGGAACCTGACGGACACTCCCTGGATTCGCCTTTGATATTAAGAATATAATAGGCGTTTATCATTATGGATAAAGTGGAAGTACACGAAATCAGATTACGGCCCAGCATCAACATTGCGATATACTGTCTCTTTGACCCACTAGATGGGGACACTGTTTTGAATCACTGAATCGCCAGTGGTGTCTCTTTATTTATGTTCTATGAAACATTCTTATTCCTCTCAAATAACATTATTAGGATAACATAAATTGTAACTGTGTATATCAATCGTCAATGGTAGCACAACAAAATAATAAGCTGGGAAACGGATTCTTACTCGGTCAAATTTAAAAATTACATCTGAAAATTGGTTTCTTGGCAACCAAAAAAATATACAGGCAAAGTGCTCATTTGATACATACCTGAGAAATTAAAGAACAAAAAAGGCTGCTTTAAAAGTAATAATTATAGCCATGTATACAGTGGGGGCAGGTTTCAACAATGTTCAAGATGTGTTACCTTGGTGCATGTCAACCGTGATTGCCAGCATAATTATATATTTTCTGTTGCTTGTGTCTGCATAGTCTGCTTAGTTTCCCATATTTCCACACTACAGAAAGATTTTTGTGTCATAAAAAGTAAAGCCATATATTGACATTGTGCAGACTTGTTTACCATTATGAAAATATACCATGGAATTACATGGTACACCATGACATTACATGGTATTATATGGTATACCATGACATTGGTAGACTGGCAGACCCTGCTTTGTCATATATTGTGTGTGGTAATTGTATGGTACACCATGGTTTACCTGTTTAAAAACACCATGGTATACAATGGTTTCCATGGTAGATTGGGGCGGATCTAGGCTTGTTGGCACGGAGGTCTCAGTCAGTCATAGTCATTCTACTTACGAACCGGGGCGGGGGGACACATGTGTCGTTCTACTTACATAAGGGTTAATATTCGCCTGCTGCTAATACTTCAGTCTTTGCATTGACACTAGTTCCGATGTAGGCCTATACACTTTTTCCTTTACCATAATATTTGCCACGGATACAGGGGGGTCTAAGACCCCCCTCCATGGTCTAGGGGGGTATTGAGACCCCTAAGGCCCCCTGGATCCGCTGCTGTATATCATGGTATTTTATCATGGTTTCCCTGTTTCAAAACACCATGGTATTTTACCTTGGAATACAATGGTAACAAATTTAAGAACCTAATCTGTTTTTCGTTTTGTCATGTTATAAGCTATAAGTGTTACGTAACAGGAAAAACAAGCTTTGCTTTGGTTTAGGTTTTTCCTATTTTCATGTTTAACTGACAAAAAGTGGTGAAAAAGTCATGTCCGTTTTGTGACATGTTCACGAAGGTCATTTACATACAGCTAAAAAAAACGTTGTTGCAATCACAGATTCATGCAATAAAGATAATTTTTACAGAGAAAAATTTATGTACTTGGTAATTTCACGCCCCTTTAGTTAGAAATGTGTAGCATTTTTTTTTTTTTTTTTGGCTTGTTCACGTACGTCAAGTGTGTCTTACACTAGTGAATATAAGTATTACAATACAGGCATTACATAAGATAAAATATATTTAGATCTCTGTCAGTATTCCTAGTAAAATATGGCGTTTTCTTAAGTTTTCCGGTCTCAGTAAAATCGAAATGCCGACGGTAAACTAGTGCAGCAGATCGTCTGTCAAGAAATGACGAACGTGAAACTGCGTTGGATTTCCCAGAAAAATAGCCACAAAAGTGAAGATGCGGCGAGCATGCAGACGTGTTTGTTACGTTGCCTTTGCCGACGCCATCTAATAGCATGTGCATCGTAAGTAGATTTATCTCGTCTAAAAATGCGTCTGTCAAAGTTAACGCATTTGATAAAATATGACGAACGTTGACGTTCGATGATGTAAAGTGATTGTTTGTGAAAGGCTTTGTAACAAATGTCTCCAATGTCCGTACAATGATTTATGCTGATTTATAAGCGACGCACATGCCAGCAGTAAAGAAATGTGTGTGTCAATATTCGCTTGGCAGCATATTTATGTGCACGTTCGAGAGAATTTGACGGATTTTAGTCACGTTCGTTATAAATTGACGGACATTATTAACGTTTGTCGATGGGTTGACGGACAGATTGTCTTGTTTCATTTAAACCGCGCTGCGTTTCTGTATTTTGTAGAGATAACTACTTTGCACAAAAGATCTACACACATTTTCCTCATTCCACCATCCTTCTGCCATCCATCCACCTGTGCCACGAGCCCATGATACACATATACCAAGATGCTTTCAGTCTTTATTGAGCGCTCTTATATTACCAGTAGTTGTAATATTGATACTCATCACTGAATTTGCAAGGTTGGCATGTAACGAAGTAAAAGTACTTCGTTACAATACTTGAGTGATTTTTTCAAGTAATTGACTTGTAACGAAGTACAATTTCCACAAACTCTTTTATTTGTAACGAAGTAGTTTTATTCAAAGTAACGCAATTTTTTAATTGGTTACTTTAAAAAAATTTGTTGTACATTTTTGTTACAAAGGCATTCGTTGCAAACCAATTCTTGCAGCAACATCAACGGACGAGAAAGACGAATTCTTCACGCGAAGAAAGTGGCAGTCATCTGGTGAGCTCCAGCTGGAGGAATACCTATCCAGCCATTCGACTGAGACAGCATCAGTTGCAGCTTGGCCACACCTGAAGGGTTTGTTCATAAAAACAAACACTGGTCTGCCAACTAGCGCGGCATGGGAGTGCCTGTTCAGTGCCGCTGGTCGTATTTCTACGCAAGTAAGATCTCGCATTGGAGACACCTTTTGAAAATCTGTTGTTGCTGAAGCTGAACAGGTCATTTCTTAAGTGACTGCACCATCACTGGCTGGCGTGATGTCGGAAGTGATTGGATGTTACTGGAGGTATGTGGAGTACATGGAAATGCCATTATGGAATATAGGTATTAGACCATTTTAAAGCAGTTTTTGCTAACCTATCGCCTTTTCTACGTAAATTATAATACAAGACATGGATTTTGGAGATCACTGAATATGTGTGTGGTACAGGGAATTTAGGTGTTCGACGTTTAGTTGCGAATATTTTGTTGTTGTGTGATTTTCATTCTTAAATAAAACATTTTCAATACTCGCTTGAAAATAAATGTACTTTTTATTTTTACTTCAAGTACTTTTGAAAAGTACTTTTACTTTTTACTCAAGTAGTTTCTCTTACAAGCTACTTTTACTCAAGTAGTTTCAAAGTGAATTGCTTTTACTTTTACTCAAGTACAAAATAAAAGTAATTCAGTCAACCCTGATCAGAATTGGTTTCTTTGAGATGTAAACCCCTCCGGGTTAGACTTAGAGTGAGCACTCGACGCCAAGCTACTGTGCAAGCAGCATCAGATGAAACAAGATCCACTAACTTGGCAACGTCATTAGGCCGCCGAGGCAGAACGGCACCGGAACCGAAGGAAAAATCGTAATGCAGATCAACAAGCTAACTACAGCAAACAGCTGCTGCCCGATCACGGAAATACTACAACAGAAAAACCTCAAGCAGGAAGACAACCGTGAAACTACTTACACGTTATGAGAATAAAAGCCAGACAGAGCACTGGAGGGATCGACAAGCCCTGTGTCGCAAAAATAAGTCTGTCCAAAAGAAGTTATGAAAAAGGATTAAACATAAAGATAGGAAGAGACAAAAGAGATTGGAGAAAAAGAGGCTGCATCCAGTTCCTAGTACACCAAATGTAGCACAACCCGTATGCTTGTTCAAGGAGGACAGCCGTGTCACGCATCTCGTCCAAATTTCCAGCTGATCCTAATAAATTTGCGGAAATTGTGTCGGAGTTTTTGAATATCAAACGACTAACACCAAGGAAGAAGGCGGCACTACAGTCAAGAGGCTTGGATAGGGCATCTCTGGAGTGCAGAAAACTACAGTTTGCAAAAGATGCTGGTAGGAAGGCGCTACAAAACAGCATACGTAAACTGAAACAGCAAACGAAGCGATAAGGTCGAAGAAGGACCATCATTACTTCAATGCTCATTCAGAAGAAGTATCGACTTCAAAAGGGACTTGCAGGTCAGCTGGAGGTAAGATCCGTGTACCTCACTAACATCGATCACCAACCCCGAGAGAGGCAACTTCGAAAAAATCGCTTGGATACGTACGTTTGCTATCTGATGTTATTTTTTATTCATTTGGACCATTCCGAAAACTATCTTCACAACTCTAAAAATGGTTGTTTATGGTTATTGTTACGCAAAATAGTTTCTTCGTAAGCACTTGTTAATCAGGAAGTATGTACTGACAAATTTAACATATTTTCTTTGACACATTAACAAGAACCACTGGTGCATCAGCTGGAAGAGGAGCAGAATCCATGGCTGGATAACTTTAGATACAGTCGCACCGCCATTCCGCAGCAACTTCAGCACAATATCAACCTCCTCCGATCTCGCTGGCAGTAGAGGTGGCCGTGGCTTCCCAGTGAAAGGCTCTAATGGGATCTGTAAATTGTTCAAACCTGCACCTAATAGTGTCTGACTAACCCTGATCAGTGTCCACAAAGTGTCCTGCTGTATCGAGCACGTATTTAGGTGGAGGGCGGGTAGCGGTTCAAATGACACTCAGTTCTTAACATTAAGTTTGTTAGTGCGTTGGCAGGCTAAGTCCCGCAGGCGATTGTTACTGACACGCAGAAGTCGACATCGCTCAGCTTTCATCATCATCCTATCTCTGCTGTTGCTACAGGCGGTTTCTTTTGTTGCACGGACAATTTGACAACTGTTGTATGCTGCGTGTGATGGTTACAGCGTTTGTTACAATAAAGTTTAAGCATTAGCATTGTGCATTTCGTTTATTTTCTTCCATATAGCTAGATTGTCTGTCAAATATAACATACGTGTAACTGGTTTAATAAGCAACATCTCCATGTCAGGTAATTTCCACTAGCCAGTTAAAGTAGTCTCTTTTATTTAAAGCAGGTGAATTATCCTGTGAAAAATTACATTTGCCGTTATTACCACAATTGTTCTCGCTGTAACACTTGGTCTCTGTAGCGGTGAGTGTTGTGTAAATTGTAAGTAATTGATAACGTTGCCATATAAATAGTGTTATATTGCTGGATTCTTTAACTTACACTGTAATGATTGGTAATTGTGATGAAAAAAATACTTTTCTTTCATTTTTGTCCGTCAAAAATGACGTATGTTACAACAACTTTTTTTCAAGATAAAAACCCTAAGTAATGTTCATGTGACCGTTTTGAGCTTAGTGAATCCTGAACGTTTGTCATCCTAACTTAAGAAAAAGATAAGTTTCAAAAGGAATTAAGAAAAAAACTGTGATGCGTATGTCACAGATTTGTAACGCATTACCATGCTTTTGTTCACATATATATAAAAAGTCAATGATGGGAAAGAGAGTCAAGCCCTTGTGGATGAACAATGATGGGAAAGAGAGTCAAGCCCTTGTGGATGAACAATGATGGGAAAGAGAGTCAAGACCTTGTGGATGAACAATGATGGGAAAGAGAGTCAAGACCTTGTGGATGATCAGTGATGGGAAAGAGAGTCAAGCCCTTGTGGATGAACAATGATGGGAAAGAGAGTCAAGACCTTGTGGATGATCAGTGATGCGAAAGAGAGTCAAGCCCTTGTGGATGAACAATGATGGGAAAGAGAGTCAAGACCTTGTGGATGATCAGTGATGGGAAAGAGAGTCAAGCCCTTGTGGATGAACAATGATGGGAAAGAGAGTCAAGACCTTGTGGATGATCAGTGATGGGAAAGAGAGTCAAGCCCTTGTGGATGAACAATGATGGGAAAGAGAGTCAAGACCTTGTGGATGAACAATGATGGGAAAGAGAGTCAAGACCTTGTGGATGATCAGTGATGGGAAAGAGAGTCAAGCCCTTGTGGATGAACAATGATGGGAAAGAGAGTAAAGATCTTGTGGATGAACAATGATGGGAAAGAGAGTCAAGACCTTGTGGATGAACAATGATGGGAAAGAGAGGCAAGTCCTTGTGGATGACCAATGATGGGAAAGAGAGTCAAGTCCTTGTGGATGAGCAGTGATGGGAAAGAGAGTCAAGACCTTGTGGATGATCAGTGATGGGAAAGAGAGTCAAGCCCTTGTGGATGAACAATGATGGGAAAGAGAGTAAAGACCTTGTGGATGAACAATGATGGGAAAGAGAGTCAAGACCTTGTGGATGAACAATGATGGGAAAGAGAGGCAAGTCCTTGTGGATGACCAATGATGGGAAAGAGAGTCAAGTCCTTGTGGATGAGCAGTGATGGGAAAGAGAGTCAAGACCTTGTGGATGAACAATGATGGGAAAGAGAGTCAATCCCTTGTGGATGAACAAATATGGAAAAGATAGTCAAGCCCTTGTGGATGATCAGTGATGGGAAAGAGAGTCAAAACCTTGTGGACGACCAATGATGGGAAAGAAAGTCAAGACCTTGTGGATGAACAATGATGGGAAAGAGAGTCAAGACCTTGTGGATGATCAGTGATGGGAAAGAGAGTCAAGCCCTTGTGGATGAACAATGATGGGAAAGAGAGTCAAGACCTTGTGGATGATCAGTGATGGGAAAGAGAGTCAAGCCCTTGTGGATGAACAATGATGGGAAAGAGAGTCAAGACCTTGTGGATGAACAATGATGGGAAAGAGAGTCAAGACCTTGTGGATGATCAGTGATGGGAAAGAGAGTCAAGCCCTTGTGGAAGAACAATGATGGGAAAGTGAGTCAAGACCTTGTGGATGAACAATGATGGGAAAGAGAGTCAAGACCTTGTGGATGAACAATGATGGGAAAGAGAGGCAAGTCCTTGTGGATGACCAATGATGGTAAAGAGAGTCAAGTCCTTGTGGATGAGCAGTGATGGGAAAGAGAGTCAAGACCTTGTGGATGAACAATGATGGGAAAGAGAGTCAATCCCTTGTGGATGAACAAATATGGGAAAGATAGTCAAGCCCTTGTGGATGATCAGTGATGGGAAAGAGAGTCAAGACCTTGTGGACGACCAATGATGGGAAAGAGAGTCAAGACCTTGTGGATGAACAATGATGGGAAAGAGAGTCAAGACCTTGTGGATGAACAATGATGGGAAAGAGAGTCAATCCCTTGTGGATGAACAAATATGGGAAAGAGAGTCAAGCCCTTGTGGATGAACAATGATAGGAAAGATAGTCAAGCCCTTGTGGATGAACAATGATAGGAAAGATAGTCAAGCCCTTGTGGATGATCAGTGATGGGAAAGAGAGTCAAGCTCTTGTGGATGAACAATGATAGGACAGATACTCAACCCTTTGTGGATGATCAGTGATGGGAAAGAGAGTCAAGCTCTTGTGGATGAACAATGATGGGAAAGAGAGTCAAGCCCTTGTGGATGAACAATGAATGGAAAGAGAGTCAAACCCTTGTGGATGATCAGTGATGGGAAAGAGAGTCAAGCCCTTGTGGATGAACAATGATAGGAAAGATAATCAAGCCCTTGTGGATGACCAGTGATGGGAAAGAGAGTCAAGCACTTGTGGATGAACAATGATAGGAAAGAGAGTCAAGCTCTTGTGGATGAACAATGATAGGAAAGAGAGTCAAGCCCTTGTGGATGAACAATGATGGGAAAGAGAGTCAAGCCTTTGTGGATGAACAATGATGGGAAAGAGAGTCAAGCTCTTGTGGATGAACAATGATAGGAAAGATAGTCAAGCCCTTGTGGATGATCAGTGATGGGAAAGAGAGTCAAGCTCTTGTGGATGAACAATAATAGGAAAGATAGTCAAGCCCTTGTGGATGATCAGTGATGGAAAAGAAAGTCAAGTCCTTGTGGATGAACAATGATGGGAAAGAGAGTCAAGCCCTTGTGGATGATCAGTGATGGGAAAGAGAGTCAAGTCCTTGTGGATGAACAATGATGGGAAAGAGAGGCAAGTCCTTGTGGATGACCAATGATGGGAAAGAAAGTCAAGCCCTTGTGGATGATCAGTGATGGGAAAGAGAGTCAAGTCCTTGTGGATGAACAATGATGGGAAAGAGAGTCAAGTCCTTGTGGATGAACAATGATGGGAAAGATAATCAAGCCCTTGTGGATGATCAGTGATGGGAAAGAGAGTCAAGTCCTTGTGGATGAACAATGATGGGAAAGAGACTCAAGTCATTGTGGATGAACAATGATGGGAAAGAGAGTCAAGCCCTTGTGGATGAACAATGATGGGAAAGAGAGTCAAGCTCTTGTGGATGAACAATGATAGGAAAGATAGTCAAGCCCTTGTGGATGATCAGTGATGGGAAAGAGAGTCAAGCTCTTGTGGATGAACAATGATAGGACAGATACTCAACCCTTTGTGGATGATCAGTGATGGGAAAGAGAGTCAAGCTCTTGTGGATGAACAATGATGGGAAAGGTAGTCAAGCCCTTGTGGATGATCAGTGATGGGAAAGAGAGTCAAGTCCTTGTGGATGAACAATGATGGGAAAGATAGTCAAGTCCTTGTGGATGAACAATGATGGGAAAGAGAGTCAAGCCCTTGTGGATGATCAGTGATGGGAAAGAGAGTCAAGTCCCTGTGGATGAACAATGATGGGAAAGAGAGTCAAGTCCTTGTGGATGAACAATGTTGGGAAAGAGAGTCAAGCCCTTGTGGATGATCAGTGATGGGAAAGAGAGTCAAGTCCTTGTGGATGAACAATGATGGGAAAGAGAGTCAAGCCCTTATGGATGATCAGTGATGGGAAAGAGAGTCAAGCCCTTGTGGATGAACAATGATGGGAAAGAGAGTCAAGTCCTTGTGGATGAACAATGATGGGAAAGAGAGTCAAGCCCTTGTGGATGATCAGTGATGGGAAAGAGAGTCAAGCCCTTGTGGATGAACAATGATGGGAAAGAGAGTCAAGTCCTTGTGAATGAACAATGATGGGAAAGAGAGTCAAGCCCTTGTGGAAGATCAGTGATGGGAAAGAGAGTCAAGTCCTTGTGGATGAACAATGATGGGAAAGAGAGTCAAGTCCTTGTGGATGAGCAGTGATGGGAAAGAGAGTCAAGCCCTTGTGGATGATCAGTGATGGGAAAGAGAGTCAAGCCCTTGTGGATGAACAATGATGGAAAAGACAGTCAAGCCCTTGTGGGTGAACAGTGATAGGAAAAGAGAGTCAAGCCTTTGTGGATAAACAATGATGCAATAAAGAACGTAAAAAAGAAATACAACAGCTCGAAGAGGTACTGCGACAAAACAATACAGGGACTATGTCGTGTACTCATGGGTGAAAAACATCGCAACCAGTACAGTAAGAAAGGCAAAACAATGGCTTTGAGCAGTAGCTAGCAACTGAAATCAGGAAAAACCCTAAAGTGTTCTGGTGTTATCTCCAAGATGGAAGGGAGGTTAGATCTGCAGTGAGCGAATTTGACTTAGACGATGGTACAATTGCAAACACTGATAAAAAAGCAGACGAATAAAAAATAATATCACCAGTGTATTCTGACAGTCCTGGAAAAGTTAACAAACTAAAAGACAAACAAGTCACCAGGCCCAGACAAGTGTCATCCACATGTTCTACATGAGATGCGAAATGAACTAGTAGAGTCTTTTTAATAAGTCGATTGAGGATGGAGTGCTCCCAGCTCAATGGAAGACTCGAAAAACTCATTGAGACAAGCATGTATGTATAACTAGTTAACTACCGGCCAATCAGCTTGACATGCACAGCATGCAATATTATGGAAAGTAAATTCGAGACCATATCGTAGCACACCTGACTACCCACAGCTTTTGATACAGTTTTGATACAGAGAAGAATCAAGGTAGATAGAAGCATTCATTACGGGAAGAAGACAGAGTATTAGTAAATGAAAGTCCATCAGAGTGGTCAGAAGTGACAAGTGGTATCCCCAGGGAAACGTCTGCGGCCCCATACTCTTCATACTCTTCATAAACGACCTGTCAGATGGATTTTATAGCGAACACAAGTTAAGATCTTTGCTGATGACACCAAAGTGTACAGAGATATGAAATGGACAAACATATTTTACAAGAAGCCAACAACAAACTAACATCATGTTCCGAGAAATGGCAGCTACACTTCAACCCAACAAAATGTAAACATTTGACATATGGCAAGCCAAAATACGACTCGACGTACACCATGACAAACACAGATGGAGGAGTGACAGACATTAACAATACACCAGAGACAGAAAAAGACATAGGAGTAACTTTCAATCGTTCACTGAAATTTCGCCAGCATATTGGCACTGTGGTGAACAAAACAAATCAGATAATAGGCCTCATCAGTAGTTATAGGGCAGGAATGACCAAGCAAAAGAGGGGACCAGTTTGGGAGGGTCATCCGGATTCCAGTCGCATAGCTTTCTGGGTATCCTGAGCGCCCCCTGGCGGTGACCCATAACCCTATTCGTAACCCTAGAGCGTCCCCTAGTCGACTGGAGCTAACCCTAACCTTCGTAACCCCAACTTGTTGACGTGGCGAGCTAACCCTGACCATAACCCTAATCCCTGTCGACTGGAGCTAACCCTAACTGTAACCCCAGCCTGTAGACGTCTGTGGGATGACCCTAACTTTGTGTCGTCTGCGGTGAACCCTAACCCTAATGGAGTGACCCCTACACAGCGTTTATGAATAGGGTCATTATCAACGATAATGACCCTATTGGCGAACGCGGTGTCGGATGACATGTGCAACGTCATTTTTTTAGTGATGACGTTGTAGCTCAATTTAGCTCGTGTCTTGTCCGTCGACATACTGTCCAGTCCCTTGTTTACACGGTTCATCAATGTCACAGGACCTTTGTAATACCCAGAGGCTAACTTCGTACTTGGGGTAAGACCCGTAGGATTTTTCTCACCGAGGAAGAACCAGACATATTCCTCTGTAACGTTGTACCAAGTATGCGGGTACTGTATCTCTGCTAACCCGCACTCCCACTCGCCAGTCAGGTCGATACGTAGAGGCAAGTCGGTGATGTAATGGGCCAACGTATTGTCGGGATACATCTTCATGGAAGCGTTGCTAGGCAGTGTCAGGTAGAAATCAGTCGCCATTGCGTCTCAACGTGGGATTGGGGAGCAGGTAACCCAAAGAACTACTCAACAGGGCCGTCCACAGGTTAGAATTCTCGTGGCGTGTGGTCAGGTTGTAAATGCTTATCAGTATGACCGTGAACAAGACGAGGACCTGACACAGAAAGACTATTTCCTCTTTAGGACACACGGTACAGAACAGATGCCAAGGAGTGCTGTCCTCTCCGCGCTGCGCATCAGTACTGTCCTCTGTTACTACGTCCTCTTGTTTCTCCTCCTCTTCTAAGATGGTGGTGGTGGTGAAGTTTCGTGTTGTCGTGTCTTGTGTCATTTCTCAAATGAAGTGTCACCATACGCGCGGCTAGTCTTTATAGTGGACGAATGCCTTGGCATCGATCCAGCTGTTGAATTTGGAGGGGTAGCCGAACCATTTCACCAAAGCCTCCGTTCGTCTACCTACCTTACGACGCTGCAGTACCGATTCCACGCGGTACACTTTATCGGCGGGTACCGACACCTGCAGCTCCAGTTCGTAGAAGGTACCGTCCAACACTTCACCGAGATCATCCCTCAATCGGTACACGGGTGGATCGGATGGATGAACCTCGTGTATCGTGAACATCTCTTCGCTCTAATTTGGCGCGTAGCCTTTTTCGAACTTACCTTTGTACTTGCTGACGCGCACGCGATCCGACACACGCAATTTGGGCACGCCCTTACCATCGTGTCCGTATAGACGCTGCCACACCTCTTCTTGATTCTTTGCACTTACCTGTGACGGAGCCATGCAGATGCTGCGGTGGGGGTGTTGTTGTACGATTGCACCAAGTCCTGAAGGACGTCGATGTATCGCCACGTCTGGTGTTTCGTGAAGTATCGCCACATGCGCGTCTTCAACGTTCTGTTGAATCTTTCCACGATGCTCGCCTTCGTCTCCGCGTTTTGTGTGGAGAAGTGATGGATGCCGTATTTCTTCAATAGAGCCTGAACGGATTTATTCAGAAATTCCAGTCCTTGATCTGTCTGCAACGTCTTTGGCCAGCCTTTGCTGAACGTGGTTGTCAGCGCTGCTACCAACGACATCGCGGACTTGTTCTTCATAGGAACACACCAGGCCATTTTCGAGAAGACGTCGATCACCGTGTGGAGAAAGGTCATACCGTCGTTGTCCTTTTTCAAATTCGACAGATCGACGAGATCAGCCTGCCACTGCTGACGTAGACCACCTACGATGACGCGTCGTCTCCTGAAATGACGTCTCGCCAGTTTGTGTAGGGTACAGGCGTCCTGTTCCGACAACCATTCTGCGACCATTTTCGGCGGCACGCGCGTGACGGTTCGCAAGGCATCGACTCCATCGTAACTGCCTACCCATGTCGGATCGAAGTAGACCTCCCTCAGTGGTTTATTGCTTGGTGCCATTAAAAGAATTCCGATGGGTTGGTGGTTGTGACGTTGACTCCGCAGCACGGTTCTTGACGAGTGACGACGAGTACGCTGACGTACACCAAAACACCCACTACCGCACCCACAACGATGACGAATGACCGATAATCTAGTAGTTAAACCATATACCGAATAGCGAATGTCGTATAAGACTTCGGGCTATAGCGTCAGCAAGCAAGTAAAGTCCACCACAAAATATCGCAACGATGACGGAACGGTATGTGTCCTGTGGATCGCTCATCATAGCGCACACTGTGCTATGGACACGTGCACTACCCGCACCACCAGAGCGAGGAGTAGCCACCGCTCGACGACGACGACCTGGAGGTGGGTGTCGTCGCCTGACGTATGTAGTCTCTCCTGGCAATGTTACCGACCAATTCCATGGGTAGGTTCATGGCACGGAGTTGTCTTGCGAATGGTTGCCATCCCGTTGGATCGGTCTTACGCAACATATCATTCACGACATCCACCACGTTACTTCCGGCAACCGGCACACCTTCGTGGATCAGTTCGCCGCGAGCGGTCCAAGAGATGTCTCTTTTGAGATGTTCCATCAAACGTCTGGCTTTGGCTTGCATGGTCTTGGGACGTCGGCCTCTATTCCGCTAGTAGCAGGAGCTCCTACTGCTCCCTCCGCCGCCCCCGCCCCCGCCCCCCCCCCCGCCCCCGGGTGCGTGTTCCATGTCTCTCTCTCTACCTCTTGAGCAGCACCTCTCGGAGAAAGGGTAGAAAGACCGCACTTGCCAATGGTGCTAGGAAGGCCAATATGAAACATCCGCCCTGTCCCTCGCCGACCTGCTGTTGCAGCAAGATGCGTCTTCTCCTGGCAGCTGGCGTTTGTCTCTGAGCCAACTCGCGTAATTTCGTCCTGTATTTACTCAAACGTCGCCTCTTTAATTCGGTCAATGGAATGTTCTTTTTTAATATGTTGTAGGCACACTCGGCTAGTGGACACAGCAGATCGGCGTCGGCGTTGGCGATGATGGCCCTTCTCAGTTTGTTGTTCTTGAATCTGTTCAGAGCCTGTATGC